>SJXQ01011801.1:0-242281 GCA_006408695.1 Aepyceros melampus | reverse complement strand
TCAGGCTGGAGGCCTCTTTCTCACACAAGAAAAACTAAGAGTTAACTAGATCAAGGGCGCAACACCTGAGCACCAGCCTCTGAAAACTGGGCCATAGAAAAGAGGTGTTGCTGCCAGTCAATCTGAGGTTCTTTCTTCACAGCAAAAGAAAAATTCAGAAATGAAGCAGAGAGGTTAAGAAAGTAAAGTGAAAGTTTATTTAAGCAAGGATACACACTCAGAGGGCTTCCCTGGTAGCTCAGCTGGTAAAGAGTGAGCAGAGCAGAGCAGCACGCTCTCAGAGGGAGCGCAGGTAGACAGGTGAAGAGCTGCCGCCGCCCTGGGCTGCTTTTGCAAGCTGGTTATGTCCAGTCACTCAGTCATGTCTGACTCTTTGCGACCCCAAGGACTGTAGCCTACCAGGCTCCTCCATCCATGTGGATTCTCCAGGCAAGAATACTGGAGTGGGTAACCATGCCCTCTTTCAGGGGATTGTCCCAACCCAGGGATCGAACCCAGGTCTCCAGCACTGCAGGTGGATTCTTCACTGTCTGAGCCACCAAGGAAGTCCAAGAATACTGGAGTGGGTAGCCTAGCCCTTCTCCAGGGAAACTTTCCCACCCAGGAATCGAACTGGCGTCTCCTGCATTATAGGTGGATTCTTTACCAGCTGAGCTACCAGCGAAGCCCTAAACCGGTTTGGGGCGGGGTGGAGTGGGGGGCATACAAATGAAGGGGCAGAATATTCACTGGGGGAAGAGGAGTTTGGGGGAGGAGGAGATGGGAACGACAGAAGATTAGATGGTTGGATGGTATCTCTGATTCGATGGATGTGGGTTTAAGCAAGCTCTGGGAGTTAGTGATGGACAGGGAGGCCTGGCGCGCTGCAGTCCATGGGGTTGCAAAGAGTCAGACACGACTGAGCGACTAAATGGAACTCCCGGATTTTCATCCCAAATACATTTTCCCGAGAGGAGGAGGGATTTTTGTCCCTTTTTTATTTACATCAGAAGTGTCATGGCATCCGTGCAGGAAGTGCAGGAGAGTACTTCTTATCTGTAAAGTTAATCTTATCATAATGAGAACACAGTGAGCAAAAGGTTACATTTGGATGCAGAGATTCCTGCCTTTCCTGCCCTTTCTTTGTCTGCTACCCTGACCCTTATTACCCAAAATGTTTTATTTCCTGTCAGTCTGACCGTTTCTACTTTCCTTTGTCTGCCTGTAGAACCCTGCTGTTGACAAGACTTGTGATTTCCTGCCACCTGGCCCCTGCCCCCATTTCTCTCTTCCTACCTAGCTACCTGCCTGCTCTAACAGTATCACCTACTCCTGACTCTTCACCAGGGCCCAACAACACTCACCAGAGACAGCGGGCAGCAGGGTCTTTTACCTGAAGTTCTGTCCTAGAAGTAGCAGTGTCTGTGGCTCCAGCTTTCTCCTCCTCAGAGGACCGCCCCCACCCCCACCCCCACTCCACTGTTAGGGAACTGTTGATTGAAACCACCTGCCTCCACCAGGCGGTCCCAATCAGCAACATGGAATTGATGACAGTTCAGTTCAGTTGCTCAGTCGTGTCTATTTGTGACCCCATGAATTGCAGCACGCCAGGCCTCCCTGTCCATCACCAACTCCCAGAGTTTACCCAAATTCATGTCCATTGAGTCAGTGATGCCATCCAACCATCTCATCCTCTGTCGTCCCCAAGCTGCCGCCAAAACCAACCAGAAGAACGTGGGAGGGGTCAAAAAGAAGGAGCCTCTGAGACATCCTTTCAACCTCCCAGAAAGGCTCGCTTTGGAAACCATCTTAACTGAGAGACGCACATGCTCCTGGGTGGGATAAAGATGATTGACCAGAGACAAGGCAGAAGGCAAACCCCTCCACCATAAAACCTGAAACTGTGAGACAGGAAGCAGAGCAGTTCCCCTGGGTGCCCTTACCCCAAGGCTCTCCTCTCAAGAGTCCTTTCACAAAAGGTCTTTTGCTTGGTTAGTATGTGGGTCTTGACAAGAGCCCACTCTTGGGCCCTGGACCAGAAGAACGTGGGAGGGGTCAAAAAGAAGGAGCCTCTGAGACATCCTTTCAACCTCCCAGAAAGGCTCGCTTTGGAAACCATCTTAACTGAGAGACGCACATGCTCCTGGGTGGGATAAAGATGATTGACCAGAGACAAGGCAGAAGGCAAACCCCTCCACCATAAAACCTGAAACTGTGAGACAGGAAGCAGAGCAGTTCCCCTGGGTGCCCTTACCCCAAGGCTCTCCTCTCAAGAGTCCTTTCACAAAAGGTCTTTTGCTTGGTTAGTATGTGGGTCTTGACAAGAGCCCACTCTTGGGCCCTGGAAGGGGGTCTCCCCAACCCAAACTACCACTACCATATGACAAAGAGAGAAGGGGGTCAACTGCCTGGCTTCCAGCTCCTTGTATCAGGGCACTTACAAAACCACTTGCTGTTAATGTAGCAGGTTTCTAGTTCCAGTTCTGAAATATTAATAGAATAGCCAGAAGTCCTTCTAACAAGAACTTGTCGGAAAAACTAATAGTTCAGTTCTTCTAACAAGCAAATGACCTTGGGAAATTACCTTCTCAAAAATGTCTAAGAGGAGTTGTCAGGTAAGCATATGGATGCACGGATTTGGAGCTGAGGGAGCTAGACCAAAGATATGATCTCAAAAGTCAGCTGTTGTTGGAAGTAATTGAAGCTATGGCTTAGGTGAGATTGCCCAGAGAGAACAGAATGATTAGAGAGCTCAGGACTGTCAGGGAAAATTATTAAGACCTCATAAATGGGCCGCAGAGATCACTCACTGTGGGCATTGTCCAGTGGACCTTCTGTGGATCATCAGATTCTATACAGCTGTGCACCTTTGATGGTCTTCCCACTGGCCAGGCTGTTTTACAACTTTAGAAACACAAGCTGGAATCAAGATTGCCGGGAGAAATATCAATCACCTCAGATATGCAGATGACACCACCCTTATGGCAGAAAGTGAAGAGGAGCTAAAAAGCCTCTTGTTGAAAGTGAAAGAGGAGAGTGGAAAAGTTGGCTTAAAGCTCAACATTCAGAAAACGAAGATCATGGTATCTGGTCCCATCACTTCATGGGAAATAGATGGGGAAACAGTAGAAACAGTGTCAGACTTTATTTTTTTGGGCTCCAAAATCACTGCAGATGGTGACTGCAGCCATGAAATTAAAAGACGCTTACTCCTTGGAAGAAAAGTTATGACCAACCTAGATAGTATATTCAAAAGCAGAGACATTACTTTGCCGACTAAGGTCCGTCTAGTCAAGGCTATGGTTTTTCCTGTGGTCATGTATGGATGTGAGAGTTGGACTGTGAAGAAGGCTGAGCGCAGAAGAATTGATGCTTTTGAACTGTGGTGTTGGAGAAGACTCTTGAGAGTCCCTTGGACTGCAAGGAGATCCAACCAGTCCATTCTGAAGGAGATCAACCCTGGGATTTCTTTGGAAGGAATGATGCTAAAACTGAAGCTCCAGTACTTTGGGCACCTCATGCGAAGAGTTGACTCATTGGAAAAGACCCTGATGCTGGGAGGGATTGGGGGCAGGAGGAGAAGGGGACGACCAAGGATGAGATGGCTGGACGGCATCACGGACTCGATGGACGTGAGTCTGAGTGAACTCCGGGAGTTAGTGATGGACAGGGAGGCCTGGCGTGCTGCGATTCATGGGGTTGCAAAGAGTCGGACACGACTGAGCGACTGAACGGAAAGGAGGAATAGAGGGCTAATTTAAAAAAATAAAATAAAATAAACGCAGTAATACAAATGATCATTGTCCATGGCATGGTGAAAATTTTGTCCCAATAAATACAATTAATTTTTACCCTATATAAAAATGCCCTCAAGAATTACATTTTACTGTTCAGTTCAGTTCAGTTCATTTCAGTCACTCAGTTGTGTCCAACTCTTTGCAACCCCGTAGACTATAGCACGCCAGACTTCCCTGTTCATCACCAACTCCCGGAGCCTACTCAAACTCATGTCCATCGCATCAGTGATGCCATCCAACCACTTCATCCTCTGTCGTCCCCTTCTTCTCCTACCTTCAGTTCTTCCCAGCATCGGGATCTTTGCCAATGAGTCGGTTCTTAACATCAGGAGGCCAAAGGATTGGAGCTTCAGCTTCAGCATCAGTCCTTCCAATGAATATTCAGAACTGATTTCCTTTAGGATGAACTGGTTGGATCTCCTTGCAGTTCAAGGGACTCTCAAGAGTCTTCTCCAACACCACAGTTCAAAAGCATCAGTTCTTTGGCACTCAGCTTTCTTTATAGTCCAGCTCTCACATTGGCTGTCATATATTAACCATTTGCATCTACTAGCAAAGCCATTTCAACATTCCTGAGTATGTGCGTGCGTGTGTATGTGTGTCAGTCACTCAGTCGTGTCCGACTCTTTGCAATCCCAAGGACTATCTATAGCCCTCCAGTCTCCTCTGTCCATGGAATTCTCCAGGCAAGAACACTGGAATGGGTTGCCATTTCTTTCTGCAGGGGACCTTCCCAACTCATGGACTGAACACATGTCTCCTGCATTGCAGGTGGGCCTTTCACTGTGTGAGCCACCAGGGAAGCCCATTCCTGAGTATATGTGTCTCTTTGTCAAATTCTCCCTGAATCTAACACCTTATGGTTTCTTCATTAATCAATGGGTTACATAAAATCTTTGATGTGTTCCTTTTTGATTCTTGATTTTACTTTTTGAAAATGCTTTTGCAGGACCAAACCCTTAAAGGAGACCAGTAGATGGTGGAGGAACATGATCTTACAAAGGAGGGAAGGAAAAAGCAGCCAGTGAAGCAGGGGAAAGAAACAAGAGGGTCTGGACACAAAAGTCAAGGTAAGACAAGCATTTTGAAAACAGGGAGTGAGCAATTGAATCCAAAGGGCATTTAAGTAATTTTCATCTGACTTGACCACACTATTTCCCTCTGCTGTTCCGTACCAACCTCCCACCAGATGTGAGGCAACCTTTTCTAAACCATTGAAAGCACAAGATGTCTTTTTTTTTTAATTAATTTTTATTTTTTTAATTTGTTTTACTTTACAATACTGTATTTGTTTTGCTACACATCAACATGGATCAGCCACGAGTGTACATGAACTCCCAATCCCGACCCCCACCTCCCCCCTCCCGCCCCACACCCTCTCTCTGGATTATCCCCGTGCATCAGTCCCAAGCATCCTGCATCCTGCATCAAACCTGGACTGGCGATTCATTTCACTTATGATATCACACATGTTACACTGCCACTCTGCCAACCCATCCCACCCTCTCCCTCTCCCACAGAGTCCAAAAGGCCGTTCTATACATCTGTGTCTCTTTTGCTGTCTTGCGTACAGGTTTATCATTACCATCATTCTAAATTCCATATATATGTGTAAGTATACTGTATTGGTGTTTTTCTTTCTGGCTTACTTCACTCTGTATAATCGGCTCCAGCGTCATCCACCTCATTAGAACTGATTCAAATGTATTCTTTTTAATAGCTAGTAATACTCCATTGTGTATATGTACCACAGCTTTCTTATCCATTCATCTGCTGATGGACATCTAGGTTGCTTCCATGTCCTGGCTATTATAAACAGTGCCGCAATGAACATTGGGGTACACGTGTCTCTTTCAATTCTGGTTTCCTTGGTGTGTATGCCCAGCAGTGGGATCGCTGGATCATAAGGCAGTTCTATTTGCAATTTTTTAAGGAATCTCCACACTGTTCTCCATAGTGGCTGTACTAATTTGCATTCCCACCAACAGTGTAAGAGGGTTCCCTTTTCTCCACACCCTCTCCAGCATTTATTGCTTGTTGACTTTTGGATCGCAGCCATTCTGACTGGTGTGAAATGGTACCTCATTGTGGTTTTGATTTGCATTTCTCTGATAATGAGTGATGTTGAGCATCTTTTCATGTGTTTGTTAGCCATTCGTATGTCTTCTTTGGAGAAATGTCTATTTAGTTCTTTGGCCCATTTTTTGATTGGGTCATTTATTTTTCTGGAGTTGAGCTGCATAAGCTGCTTGTATATTTTTGAGATTAGTTGTTTGTCAGTTGCTTCATTTGCTATTATTTTCTCCCATTCAGAAGGCTGTCTTTTCACCTTGCTTATAGTTTCCTTTGTTGTGCAGAAGCTTTTAATTTTAATTAGATCTCATTTGTTTATTTTTGCTTTTATTTCCAGTATTCTGGGAGGTGGATCATAGAGGATCCTGCTGTGATTTATGTCAGAGAGTGTTTTGCCTATGTTCTCCTCTAAGAGTTTTATAGTTTCTTGTCTTACGTTTAGATCTTTAATCCATTTTGAGTTTATTTTTGTGTATGGTGTTAGAAAGTGATCTAATTTCATTCTTTTACAAGTGGTTGACCAGTTTTCCCAGCACCACTTGTTAAAGAGATTGTCTTTAATCCACCGTATATTCTTGCCTCCTTTGTCGAAGATAAGCTGTCCATAGGTGTGTGGATAAATCCACAAGATGTCTTGTTACTCCCTTCTCCTGGGGTGGGAGGCCTACTCGCTGACATTTACATAACCAAGGGAACCTACTCAAGCATCCTTTGCAGAACAAGGAACATGTACTTCAAGGTGATTTTCTGTTTCCAACTTGAGTGAATCAGGTGGAGCTATTAAAAAAGAAAAGGAAAAGCCATCATATTTAATCTGTCAGCGCATCTCTTTAAATAGAATATATATTTAACTGCTATTCTAACATCCTTAGAGGTTGTCCCACCACCTTAATATCATTGGAAGACAATCAGTAGGCAAATTTGCTCATCCCCTTCATTTCCAACTCACAGATGGAAAAACCGAAAAGAATTTTGCAGCTGTGTCTGAACACATGTAAATTACTCATCCCTTCAACCTTGTTCTTACTTCTTATGTGAATTTGGAATCTTAATAAGCCAAATTTTCCCCTTTTGTCCGTGCTCTGACCTTTAGATAGACTGCATATATCACAGGAGCAGTCTTTCCCTATCATTTTCCAACTCACACAACCTGTAGGAAGCAGGAGCAGGTTGTGATAAAAATCACTGAGATCCAACCAATAGATTTGGGGTTTTTTGTTTTTGTTTTAGGCAAACCCTTCCAGATGTTCTCTAACCTTTAAAAAGCAAAAAGCCACAGGGAACGCTTAAAAAAGATGCTCTCATTTTTTTTCGTCCCCGTTTGTCCAGGTTGAAGGGAAATCCCTCAGCCACCAGCAGGCATCATTACTTTTCATGTGTCGAGCCCCCAATAGACAGATCAGCCTCCTGAACTGGGTGTGCTACCTCACCACCTGCTATCATCTTCCCAGGTACAGCCACAAATGGCACTTTAGCTAAAAAGCCTGAAGTTTGTCTGCTCATCAGAAGGGCACTTTAAGAAATTACCCATGGGTCTAGAACTGGAGGTGGCTGCAGTCACTGGCGTCCCAGATGGTCCCACTTTTCAGCATTATGGGTTCTAGGGAAGGAAACTGACACCACAGAACAGCTGCCTCTCCAGCATCCAGCTCCTCACCTGCTTCCTAATGGCAAAGAGGCACCAGTGGTCATTTCAAGCTTTAACATTCTTATTATTACAGAATTACCACAGCCCAAATTCAGATGGTGCTTGTGAGTATTTGCTTGTAACCTCTGGTAAATTCCAGTCGTTGCCATTCTTAAACTCAATAACATGATGGGTAATTCTACAGAGTAGCCACTGGATGGCAGGCTTCAACCTTCAAAAGATCAATGCTTCAGGTCTGCCGCCTGCAGGGTTGGGGAGCAATGAAATGACAAGCTGTGGGCAGAGGCATCTCTTCCTTTTATGAATCCTCCCAGGCACAGTTTGAGCAGCTCTCACTTCACTTTAGGAAGCTGATCTGTTTGGACATTCCTTTGGTTTAAGAAGAATAATTCCCTAATCTCTTGTCCGGTGAGGTGCTTTTACATTTCAGCTCTTGCTAAAAGGAAAAAAAAAGATGTCTACCCAGAAGATTCATGACAAGGGGATGTACATACAGACAGGATAATCACCTGCATGTTAACAGAGAAATGTTGTTTTCCAGAGGTTCCAGAGAATATAGAGTTTACCCACTGGCAAAATAAATGTGGATATATATTACTGGAACATACACACTAACCAGAAAAAAAAAAATCATGTTAACAATACTGTTTCAAGTTTCAACCATAATTATAATGTTCACCATCAACCCTGCTTTTTCTTTCTGACTTCAAACAACTGTCGCCTACTCAAAAATGAGAAAATAAAGGTTCAAGAAGGTTTAGTTGAAGGTATCCAAGTCACATCTTCAAAAAGTCACATCTTCAAAAAAAAACACAAAAATCTCATCCAACTTGTTCGGAAAGAGAGAGTTGTGTACTTGTTCCCATGAGAAATCTACCAGATGGGGAGGGGGCTGCTGCGGAGGGGAGGCAGCAACAAATGAGGACAAGGATCTACGCTAGGGATAATGGTTACACAAACAAGTAATCTAGGTTCTCCTGAACAAAATGAGGAGGTAATTTAGTTGCAGCTGGATCAAGAAGATTTCAGAGCAATAAGAATCAGGTAAGGCAATGGAGGGAGTTAATGAGGACAATTTAGACTCACAATAAAGATATAATTTCCTTAGGGCCTTCCAAATAACAATAACTTCCAGAAGGTCATTAGCATACACTCTTGGAGATTGCTTCAGCTCATCCTGTTCATAAAGATACACACATGGGTCACGCACAAGAGCCAGTAATTAGATTCTGCCACTCCCTGTCCCAAGCGGTCCTGGACTGTGACCAGTAACCCTCTGCTCCAGACGCAGGAGAAGTGATCTGGGAATGCCGTGTGCACAAGCCATGGTTCATCCCGACAGCGGCAATTACCCTCCCTCCCAGGATGTGTCTGCCTCAGGGGGGCCCAGGGCACTTGGCACATTAAAGAGCATTTATAAACAGTAGGTTAGAAGAGCTCAGGGGAAGATGAACCACGTAATGAGTGATGGTTATTAATGAACATTATTATCCTTGTCCTGACCCAAGAACTATTCCTCAGAGAATGTTTACTTAGCATGCAGAGCTGAGTCAAACACCAAGCGCTCTGAAACTCTGCTATTAATCCATGGGTTTTACAGAGATAGGACATTGCACCAGAAAGTGAAGTTCTCTTCTTAAAAATTAATATAGATATAAATGAAAATTTTTAGAGTGCCCATGTTCCACCAGAAGAGAAACAGATCGATCGTCTGTGTGGCGAATCACAGAATGGAGGGCGTTAGGGCAGGCTTAACATGAATAAGATATTGATTACCCCTTGTTACTTGGTTCAGCTTTATTCCTTTTGGCTTGCCGAAGCCCTCTGTGACAGCACCGGCTGTGGTCTGGAGGGCAATTGGGATCTGTATTCTCTGGTCCTTTATTTATTCATTCAAGTTTTGTGCTGGCAATACCTGAGTGAAAGAGAGGTGCAATTAAGCCAACAAGTATGCCTGAGCCTTTTCAGACTGAAAAAAGAGTGAACGGGTTAATTATTGAGAAAGGGGACAGGTAGGCTAGTCGCAGAACAGTTTTGGAAGGGTTGGTTTGTTAATTTTTTACTTGTCAAAATGTTATTCTGTTAATATCCTTATTATACAAAGAGACATGGAGGGAAAAGTAGCCTCCTCTCTCTTCTACTTGCTCTTCTCTCCCAATTCATGTCTCTTTGGGTAATGCTCTTAGCACTTAGATCTGTGTCCCTCCAGGGTTTTCTATGCTTCTGTATCCCTATACATGTATATAGTTTTTTGTTTTCACAAAAATGGAGCCATACAACACATGTTGTTCTAGAACACCGTGTGTCTTGGAATTCTTTTTGTTTCAGGGTAAAGAGAGATCCCTGGCACTTTTTAATGGCAGCATAGCATTCCATAATGCAAATAATCTTCACTTATCTAACCTTCTTCCCATTGATAGCATTTCAGAATGGTTCCAGTTTTTACTGCAATGATACCACAGAGCTCAGACACCTTGGCCTCACAGAAGGTCCCCTGACACATGGGTGGTCAAAGCAGAGCCAAAGTGGAGGTAGGACAGGTCTGGGATAGCAGAGGCGTGTGCTGGGACCCTGGTAGACTGCGGCCTCAGATATAGGTTCAGGACAACATCCGAAGTGTTCCCTTACCTGATCCCACCCTGCCCCTACGTCACTCAAGACAGGTGCAGGTGAGGCCGACCCTAGCCAAGCCTCGCATTTAAGATGAGGGTATTAAAGCTGAGTAAATGGGTTGCATCCAGTGACCCAATACAGGGGAAGCGTGGGGAATAGACGCTTCAGCAACAGACACAGAACATTTTACAGCCAATGTAAGGAAGGGGAAAACAGACATAGCAGAATCCTGAGAGAGCAGATGCCTCCTTGTGGGGCCACGGCCTGGCGAGAAAGACAGGAGAGAAGAGAAGGAGAGGAAAATAGGAATCACTTGAGTATTTATTCAAAAGAGCCTAATTCACGACACAGGATGAGATGGCTGGATGGCATCACTGACCCGAAGGATGTGAGTCTGAGTGAACTCCGGGAGTTGGTGATGAACAGGGAGGCCTGGCGTGCTGTGATTCATGGGGTTGCAAAGAGTCAGACACGACTGAGTGACTGAACTGAACTGAATGAACTGAATTCACTTGAAGACTCCCAAGTTTGCTTTGAATCGGCAAGATCAAGTTTATTACCATCACTGAAAAAGAAGATTTGAGTGTTGTATTGGTTTGCTAGGGCTGCATAACAAAGCATCATAAACAGGGTAGCTTAAACAGCAGAAATATATTCACTCACAATTCTCTCAGTTCTAGAGGCAAGAAGTCCAGGATCAATGATCCCTTCTTTCTGAGGTCCAAGAAAGAAATTGTTCCATGCTGCTGCCCTGGCTTCTATTGGCTTCTGGCAATCTTTAGCATCCCTTAGCTTTAGAAGCATCACATTGATCTCTGCCTTCATTGTCATGGGGTGTTTTTTCCTGGCTTCATGTCAGGAACCTCCCAAACTATTCCACTTGCATCAAGAAACAGGAAAACTAATGGAGATGTCTGTCCTTGAAGATGCTTGACTTGTAGCCTAGAATACATTTCACACTAGACTGCCTCTAAGGTTAGCAGAATTCACAAATAGTCCCCTGAAAATCCACTGCCTCACCTCTACAGGAGTGTGACCCCCAAGGCTCCAAATAGAAGCTCCTCAAGGAAAACCCTACCGGTCAGCAGGTCCACTAGAGAGTCAGCCCTGGGAGGCAATGCAGTAAGTTGCCATGCTTCGGATCTCGCCCTGAAAAGGCACCAGAGGAGACGCCTAAGCCCAGCCAAGGGGGCCTCTCAAGTGCTCTGGGCAGAACAGAGATGCCTGCGAGCAGGGAACAGGACCGAAGCCGGGAAGTTTGGGTGAAGGATCCGTTTGACATGCAGCCTTCCTAGGACTCTTCTTCCCTGTTCACATCCCTGTTCATCCCAGGGAAAGCCATAGAATGGCCTCAGGAGGTGGGTCCAGGCACCCACTCCAAGGGACAGTTCCAGCCCATGCCAGCATTTTGAATGGGCAAGTAGAAAGCAGGCAGGATTCATCCCAAACTCAGAGAAGAATAAACTTCTCAGAAGCAAATTCACTTTCCAGTAGTCAATATCTGAAATGAAGTCAGCAGCTGGCAGCAGCTGGCATTTTGTGGTGTTTCTAATGGACTGTAGTACCTGCCACTCTATCTTGACAGTTTCTGTATGACCTCGTCCAGTTAAGGAATTGGAAATGGAGCTTGGTGCAAAGCTGTCATTTCCCTGTATGTCTCAGAGGTTGACAGCTCTTAGAGGGCGTGTTGTCAGCACAAGTAGTTGAGCTGTTGGAGGCTGCCGCAATACATTCTACCCAAGAGTGGAGCTTAGACAGCCTCTTGTGAGAAAGGCAACAAAAAACACAGAGACAAACCACCGGGACTTGGTGAGAGGCTCACACCTGCCTACTAGATGGGATTTTCTTCCAGAAGCACAAATTATGTATCACGTGCCACACACAGCCTAGGAGGGCTCAAAGGATGGCCAACGGAGTGTGGTTAACAAACACCCAGCTCCCTCACTCCAACTGGGAGAACTCCAGAACTTTTGTACACTGGCGGTAGAGTTCCTCAGGGCCGTAAACTCTAGTTGCCCAACTGAGTGCTTGATAACACCTCCTCACTGACTGCCTCCCTTCCCTGTCTCACTTTCCTCTTCCTCCACTGGTGTTTCGTGGATTCACTTCCCAAATAAACTTGTGGCCCCTGAATCCTTGTCTCAGGGAAGACCTAACCTAGGACAACCACCGGCAGAAGTAGATGAATGGTTCCTGTTTCACCAAGATGCAATCCCAGATCTCAACATGGATTTGCTGAGAGGCTTACCCTGTGTTCAGCACTGGGTGAGCTGGAGAACAACCTAAGCAGAAGACAGCCCCCAGGACAACAGGTAAGAACCACAGTTGAAGATACAGAGAGGTCATTTCACTGAGAAAGAGAAAAATGGACCTAGAGGAGCGATTTTCTCCTCATTCTGAACAAGATCTTAGAATAAGGATTTATGCCTTCTCTCTTCTCCATCTTTTCTGTTCCCTTTACGTCCCATCTGCCGATACAGGGAGGTGTCCTAGCATCGGAATAGCTGTCATTGGCTCCATTCAGATGGGGAAGACTATCCTCTTGGATGGGAATAAGGTGGGTGCTCTGAGCCCTTTCGGACTCCTATGCCTAAGCTTCAACTGGTCCAGGATCCAGGCGGCAGATGACATGAATAGTTGGCACCTTCAAGCACCAACAGGCACAGACACGCCACGTTTATGATAGAACAGTGGGAGGAAAACCCTTTCACTTACTCTGTTGGCAGAAGGAATGTTTCACTGTTTCATTTCGTGGGCAGAAGGTCAGATGGTCGACCCAGGAACAAATTAGCAGCCGCAGGTGGTAGGAGTCATATAGCCAACTCCAGCTGCAAACATCTGGCTTCTCTCCTCTCATCTAATGAAGAGTAGTTCTCCTCACCCCCTCAAATTGGCTCCTTGAGAAAACAGGTCTACTTGATGGGTGCACAGAAATAGAATTACCAGTATGTCCTTAGTCAAGCCACTTCATCTCTCAGGGCTGTGGGGAACCCTCCGCCTCTCTTCCTCTGCCTTCTCGCCCAGTTCCTAATTGAAAGGTCTCCACAAACACATGTGTTTTCCTCTGCCAAGTCTTTGCACACTCACTGACCCTGTGCTGCAGCCAGATCCTGATGTTCTCACAGCAAAGCCATCTCCAGTGGCCCAGGTAATCCTAACACCCTTCCAGCTTTAGGATTCTATGATTCTGCATGCCTAGAATCCCTCTTACATAGGACTTCTTAGCAGTTCAATTCCCCTAGCCTGGGAGTCACTGCCCAACCCCCACCTGACAAAAAATTAACTATATATAACTCCCTGAAAATCTACCACAGGGCAAGACCCTCAGGGCTCCAGGGAAGACCCCACTAGCTGCCAAGTTCACCAGAGAGGCCCAGGGAGCCAGCAGGATAAGTTTCTAGGTGGTGCTTTGTGCATTGCAGAGGACCAAGAGCCCTGTACTATGTTACCCAGGCCTGGAACAGAGACAGAAGTAGAGAGAGGGGCAAGCCATGACCTCAGGTAGACTCCACTCTCTCTGGACTGTGAGTTTCTTGATAGAAGCTCATTTCTAGGGGACTTGCCGGAAGTTCAGTGGTTAAGACTTCACCTTCCAAAGCAGACAGCGTGAGTTCAAACCCTGTTCAGGGAGCAAAGATCCCACATGCCTCCAGGGCCAAAAAACCAAAACATAAAACAGAAACGATATTGTAACAAATTCAATAAAGACTTTAAAAATGGTCCACATTAAAAAAAAATCTTTAAAATTGAAAAAAAAAAAGAAACTTGTTTCTATGAGAAAGATACAGAGAAGGAGGAATGTTCTATCACAGTTAGGTCATGTAAAACAAGTATTTCTAGGCCCCAGGCATTGGCCTATGTAACTCAAGTGGAGCCGATTTGTATTAACACCAAAGGAGTTTGGCCAGGCATGGGGAGTTCAGTATCATGGGATGTGACCAGGCATACGTTTTCCTACTCCCAGGTACCCTTATTCTCCATAACCTGACACTCCAGAAAAGCCACCAAGCTTTCCACTAGAGCAGATCACGAGGACTTAAATCAGAGCAGAAAAGTCATAGTAACTGGAACATTCTGAACTAGAAGAAAGGATGCCAACCAACTGTCCTTCCTCTGTGAAATAGGCACAGTTGGAATTCAATAGAACAGATGTTTTACCTCCAAGGTAGACATCTGAAGTGTCATCTATACCCCCCAACCAAAATGCAAAATTATGTCCCCTTGGCCTAGGGCCTTGGACTATTTGTCACCCTTACCATCAGTTTGGACTTTGAGGCCTAGTATTATGCTAGAATACCATTCTCTGGCTCCATTGTAGTTATTCATGCTCGCATCTTATCTTTAGCCCAGCAGTGAGACCCTGAACTAGGAGTCAGGAACCCTGCATTTGACTTTGGCTCAGCACTGAAAAGCTAGAGATCAAGTGGAAATCTTTTACCTGTTCTAAATTCCACTTCCCTACTTCAAGAAATAAATGGATAAACCAGGAAACCTCTAAGATTTCTTCCATCTCCTAAAATATCTCTACTTTTATTCAATTTAAGGACACACAACGGTTTAATTGCTTGCACAGGCCATAGTCAGGATGGGGGTAAGAGAGGCAGATGGTTGAGAATAACACCTTTTCAAGACACCATTAAAAAGTAATTTATATTTCAAGACTCCCATTCTGTCTTCTTGGAAAGCCTGAAAGAAATTTCTTCTTTTATCTGGTTGCCAGACAACCTTTCTATAGAGGTTTTCATTTCCCTTTTTTAAAAAGAAATATAAATCCGGCTTTGGAGATCTGGTTAGGAGTGAAAGCCGACTTCAAGTGTCCCTCAGCAAGAATGTGAATTATGGTTGCCAATCAGAGGTTTGACCAAAATTGAAAGAATTTAAGGAGAATGCTTTAAGGCAGCTGATGAAGCTAAAAATGGCTAGTAGATACTGGAGGCTAGAAAAAGCTATAGAAAGGATTGATAATTAAATGCTGCATTGTATTTAGTGATCCTCTATGTTGCAAAAATATCTTCCTAAATTGTATTTCATCCTCATATTGGCCTTTTGAATAAGCAGAGCAAAGGGTCTCTTTTTAACTGATGAGCAAATGACACCCAAAAGGATAAATGGCTCACCTTAATTTTCATTTCTAAATAATGGCAGAGGCCAGGCTTGCAGCCTCTCTAGTTTGGTGCTTCACATTTGGGTGAGCATCCACAGAAGACAAAGAAAAGTTTATTTTCATCAATCAGCTTCCCTCAGACAAGCAGCTGAAGAAGGGTCAGGACAGAGAAAGGAGAAGCACCCACGCAGATTAGTCAATATTCCTCTAGGCTGGAAAATCCAGGGTTACTTTTTCAGGGAACAACAAGAACCACATTTCCCTTGTTTCCAGTCCCTGCCCAGCCTCTGGAAGAACATTCCCTCCTTGGCAACCAGGGCACCTCCTCTTGTCAGGACTCAGTGTGATGTTTTTAAGAGGAAACAAATTCATCGGTTGGGACCCTAAAATTAGGGCAAAGCCAAATTCAGCAAAGAAAATTATTTTATTTCCGTTCCCTAGCACCACGCTGCCAGTCTATAGAAATAAGAACCATTTGTCAGGTACTTCCCAGGTAGTTCAGTGTTAAGACTTGGTGCTTCCCCTGAAGAGGGCCTGGATTCAATCCATGACTGGGAAACTAAGATCCCACATGCTGCATGGTGGGGCCAAAAATAAATTAATTGAACATTACATTAAAAAAAAAAAAAACACTTGTCATATTGTGATGTATTTGTTCATATGTCTGTCTTCCTATTAGACTATAATCTCACTGAAAGCCAAAGACTGATGAAGCATACAGGGAGGTTTAAGTTGACAGAAACCACATTTGCTTCATCTTCAAGGTTATATGCCTGATTTCTCTGGCCAAGAATGCCAGACCAGTGGGGCAGCCACACAGAGCAGAAGCAGATGAAGATATTTTTAGCAGCTTCCTGTGGTGTCCCAAGCACCTGAGGGGCTGGGGGGCATGATGCAGCCCAAGTCTAATCCTTCTATACCTGGGACTTGCATCACTATTCGGGAGCATATGCAAATAACCCACAGCTTTGATAGGAAATTTTTCCAGATATCATCCATCCTTTTGGTTCTTGAGTTGAAACCAGCATCAACAAAGTCATATCCAGAGGGAGAAGTGGGGTGAGACAAGAGGGAAGAGAACAACTATCCATGCTTCTCCTGGACGAGATCCTTGCATCCAGGTGCCCAGCAGTCTGGAAGGGCCATTTCCCTGCTGTTTATTCTTCCTGCTCCTCAGTACCTATATAATATCTGGTCCATGGCTTACTTCACATGCATTTTTGATGTGACTACGAAATTGTCTCTTAGCTGGATTTCCATCTAAATGCCTTTTTGCTCCCACTCAAACTACACAAACATGAGCTTCAGAGACATTAAGTGATCTGAATGATGAGCCAGCTAGTTAGTGGCAAAATCCAAATCTATAAGCATTAATTCCATCATTTTTTTCTACTCTACCACACTCCTTTCCTCCTAAAAACCCACAGTAGTTCCCTGTGGGTTCTAAAAACCTAGAAGGGTACCCTGTGGTTACCACATCAAATTTAGGTGTTTCTGCTCTCTCTTCTCCCCCAAATGCTGCCTATTCTCCACGTTTTCCTGCATTAAAAAAGACTCTCTCAGAACTTCCCTGGTTGTCCAGTGGTTAAGACTTTGCACTTCCAACACAGGGGGTGTGTGTTTGATCCCTAGTCAGGGAACTAAGATCTCACATACTGCAAGGTACAGCAGGAAAAAAAAAAACTCTTTGCTAGTTAAGCATACCTGATGGTCATCTCCTCATTCTTATATTCTTACAAGCCCCTTCGCTGGGCAATAAAATGTTCCCCTGCCTCTTTCTATGAATTCATTTATCTTTTCCTTTTGGGGGAAGCTAGGTCAGACCGCATTCTTTTAGGAAGTCCACTCTGAGAGTACCACCTCTCTCTGCTCTACTCTGAACACGCCCCTGTCAGCATCAGCAGTGCTCATATTCTCTTCATGGTTCATACTGGCTGACACACAGCACAGCCTGAATCCATGTGTTGAGTGTATGAATAAGTAGATTCTGTTGATTCTGTCTCTGAGCCATCTCTCAAATGCGTCCTCAGCTCCCTGTTCCCCACTGTCATAGCCCCAGGTAAGGCTCTCATCACTGCTCCCATGGACCATCCAAATAATTTCCAAAAAACTTCCTCTGCCTTCCGTCTTCCCTCTATGCAGACTCCCCAGGGCCACTAAGTGAGCTTTCTGAGAGAAATCTGATTGTGTCTCCTATTTGTCATGGTTCTCCAGCGCCTTTGGGATAAAGTCAAAAGTTCTTAGCATGACTTTTAAAGCTCTTCACAATCAAGTCACAGACAATTCTTCTTGTCTCTTACTTTTCACTGCTGATATACGCATGTTTGAGTTAACCCTTCAAGCCCAGGACTACGCCTTGTCAATACTCCTCTGTTTGCCAGGGGCATCCTCCCTTCTTTTCTACCTGCTAAACTTCTGCTTATGTTTTGGGGTCTATCACACATCCTACCACCAGAGCCTGCACGGTTGCCCCGTGCAGTCCCAGAGATAAACCTGCCCTCCTGTGACCCCCCAGCGATTTAGCCCTGGGGGGTGGTAACAGGGCACTTCATTACTCGCCGGTCAGACTTGCTGTTGCTTTGTGACCCTCTTGAAAGCAGGCCGAAACGTCTCTTACATCCACGCCCCGACAGAGCACTTAGCTCCAAGGATGCTCTCAGTGAATAAGTGAATGAAGCAGTTTGTTCACACCATGTAACTTTTCATTCACTTGAAACCATACACTTTTAGAACTAAAAAAGATACTATAAAATGTTTTTTCTAACTTGCTCATCTTTCACATGAAGAAACTGTAGCCTACAGGATTTTAAGGGACTTGCCCAAGATCATAAAGAGGCACCAGAGGCATTGCCCTGGTCCCCTGATTCATGCCACCTTCTACTTTTTGTACATATAAAGTTACGGCGCCAAAAGACAGAGTAAGCCCCACAAGGAGAAAGACTGAGGAGCTGCTTCTTTCTTTTGTATTTCTCTATAGAGGGGACTCAGTTCAGTTCAGTTCAGTCACTCAGTCATGTCCGACTCTTTGCGACCCCATGAATCGCAGCACGCCAGGCCTCCCTGTCCATCACCAACTCCCGGAGTTCACTCAGACTCACGTCCATTGAGTCCGTGATGCCATCCAGCCATCTCATCCTCGGTCGTCCCCTTCTCCTCTTGCCCCCAATCCCTCCCAGCATCAGAGTCTTTTCCAATGAGTCAACTCTTCGCATGAGGTGGCCAAAGTCCTGGTGTTTCAGCTTTAGCATCATTCCTTCCAAAGAAATCCCAGGGTTGATCTCCTTCAGAATGGACTGGTTGGAGCTCCTTGCAGTCCAAGGGACTCTCAAGAGTCTTCACTACAGACCTTCATTTTAATTCAACTAATGTGACTGAATTAAGGACATTTATAGACCTACCTCTCTGCTTTGCAACTGTGCAATTGCCCCTTGATATCATTTTATATTTTAATGAGTCAATTATGTTGACTAAAATATTTTTTAAAATTCTGCAAAACTCCTCTTAGGATGTTGCATATTAAAACATTTAAGTTAAAGTGTTGGTGAGGATGTGGAGAAAAAGGAACCCCTGGCACTGTTGGTGGAAATGTAAAATGGTACAGTCATTATGAAGAACATACACAGGTCTCTCAAAAAATTAGAACTCTAACTACCATTTGATTCAGCAGTTCCACTCATGAATATGTATCTGAAAAAAAAAGAAAGAAAGAAAATACTAACTGGAAAAGATATATGTGCCCTCATGTTTATTGCAACATTATTTAAAATAACCAAGCTATGGAAACAACCTAAGTGTCCATAGATAGATGAATGGATAAAGATGAGTGGATGAAGAAGATATATATACACAGTGGAATATTATTCAGCCATAGAAAGAAGGAAACCTTGCCATTTACAGCAAGATGAATGGACCTTGAGAATATTCTGCTAAGTGAAATAAATCAGGCAGAGAAAGGCAAATTCCACATGATCTCACAGGTGGAATCTAAAAACAAAACAAAAAAGAAACCAAGCTCATGGATACAGAGAATAGATTGATGGTTACCAGAGGTGGGGACAGTGGGTACAAAATAAGTGAAGAGGGTTTGAAAGTACAAACTTCCAGTTATAAAAAAAATGTCATAGGGATGTAAGGTACAGCATAGGGGCTATAGTAAATAATTCTGTGTTATGTTGCTAACTGAGTAAACTCAAAAGTTTTCTGTGTAGTCCATGGAGTCCCAAAGAGTCAGACACAGCTGAGCGACTTTCACTTTCACAAAAGTTTTCATCACTAGTAAAAAATTTTGTAACTATATATGCTGATGGATGTTAACTAGACTTATTGTGATGATCATTTCCCAGTATATACAAATATTGAATCATTAGGTTGTACAGCTGGAACTGTATAATGTTATATGTCAACTTTAATTTTTTTTAAAGAAGAAGAATAAAGCAAGCAATATATGAATCTTAATTTTCCCATAAATTTCCTTTGGCCCTACTTTACTGTTTACAGCTTTAAAACTTTATATTTGCAGACAATTCCTTCAAATGTCCTGTTAATGCTTGAAAGGTATTTGCTTGCTACATAAACCGTGCCTGCACAATACAACGTCAAGCTTAATTTTAATTCTCTATGGCTTAGATTTGATGCTTGTCTTTAATTACTTGTTTTATGTAAAATTAAATAGAAATTAAATGGTCAAAGCGCTGGCAAAAAAAAAAGTTTACGGTAAACAATTATGGACACTAAATTATGCTATTCTTCAAATTTATTGTTAGTTAGTCACTAAGTCATGTCCAACTCTTTGCGACCCCATGGACTGCAGTACGCCAGGCTTCCCTGTCTTTCACTATATCCCAGAGTTTGTTCAAATTCATGTCCATTAAGTCAGTGATGCTATCTAACCATCTCATCCTCTCCTGCCCTTTTTTCCTTTTGCCTTTAGTCTTTCCCAGCATCAGGGTCTTTTCCAATGAGTTGGCCATCACATCAGGTAACCAAAGTATTGGAGCTTCAGCTTCAGCATCAGTCCTTCTAATGAATATTCAGGGTTGATTTCCTTTGGGACTGACTGATCTCCTTGCAGTCCAAGGGACTCTCAAGAGTCTTCTCCAGGACTGAAGTTCGAAAGCATCAATTCTTTGTCACTCAGCCTTCTTTATGGCCCAACTCTCACATCCATACATAACTATTGGAAAAGCCATAGCTTTGACTATATGGACCTTTGACAATAAATTTATGTGTTTTCTTTTTAATATGCTGTCTAGGTTTGTCATAACTTTCCTTCCAAGGAGTGGCTTTTAATTTCATGGCTGCAGTCACTGTCCACAGTGATTTTGGAGCCTAAGAATATAAAATCTGTCACAGATTCCATTATTTCCTTTTCTAATACCCAAGATCAAATTAAATTCCCAATTTATGCCATTAATCTAGACAAACACTAATGTCTAGCTATTCCATTCTAACTTCCAGCCTGTTCTGTTATCTGAACAAAGTCACTAACATGGAAAAGTAACAATTTTTCTATAGAATACTCTCACTCCCAAAGAGTGTACAACCTAAAAATTAAAAGTAGTGCAATAATAATTATAACTAACCATACAATGCTGAAGATAATGCTCTTCTCAGAGGGAAAAGTCAAAGAAAGAGGATCCTAATGATAATCATGTCTGATAATACCAGACACGGGGAGGAGCAGAGGAACTGACACTGTTGGGCAATCATATTCCTCAATCTTCTACAACACAAAGAGAAATGCTTCTTTTCAGGAAAAAAAAATATTAAATGAGTTCCTACTTTACTCTTGAGCAATGCGAGGCAACGTGCCCTCCAATTCATCATGGCTTCTGGCCTGTTAACCCCGTTACTCTCGAGTTTGCATTCTTTTCAAAACAGAGAGCGAGCATCTTAAAAGATTCTAAGAATTTTGTTCCAGTAAATACACAACAAAGATTTTTCAATCATTTGCCGTAGAGAGGGAAATGATCGCTTTAGAGAGACTTCCTCGCTTTTAACAGCGTATACGTGCACTAGCGTCTGCACAGCCTGTGCGCAAGCAGGTTATCTTTTACACTCCTGCTAATACACTCCATTTCCCCCTTTGTCCTGCTTACAGTTCAAACAGGCTTCAGTAGTCACATGGCTGTCATTTGCTGCTATCTCAAAGTTAAATCATAATGAGCTTTGAGGTTGTTCGTTGTTTCTGTCTTGTTTCTGCTGAAATTCAGGCTCCTTTTCCATTTTGGAGGATCTGAGCCTCCAGGTTTCTATGATTGCCTCTCACGCCTTCTCTCTCCTATTATTCTCTCCTCTTCTTTGGCTGAAAAAGCAAACTCATTACCAAAGCAAATGTATAAGCCTCCCACACAGAATCTGGAGGAGAAAGTCAAAGTCGTCCCATTTAATTCAGATGAGCCATTTCAGAGGCTCTCCACGGTCCTTGGTCCTCGGCTTTACCGGCTTGCAGGCCACCCTACATGTCACCTGACTAAATACAGGACTGTCTCTTCAGAGCCTGTTCTGTTATCTGAACAAAGTCACTAACATGGAAAAGTAACAACTTCTCTATAGAATACCCTCACTCCCAAACAGTGTACAACCTAAAAATTAAAATTAGTGCAATAATAATTATAACAATAATAACAAATATATAGCATTTTGTGCCAGACTTTTATCAAAGCACTTCACATTTATCATCTCATTTAATCTTCACAATAACTCTATGAGGTAGATGCCCTCATCATCCTTATATTACAGATAAGGGAAGTGAGGCTTAGAAAGATTATTAATTTGCCCGAGATCACACAGCAGTGAATGGCAGATGCAGCCGAAATGTTCCCAGTTCATTCTCTTTACCACTATACTGTGCTGCCTCAAAGGACAGATACATCGTTTTATAATAGAGACAATAATAAAAATAGTAAGAACAAATATTTATTGAGGGCTTACTATGTGCCAGATACATAACAACCTTCTGGTGTTATCATTACCCTCATTTTCCAACCGAGAAGACTTAAGTAGCTAGCCAGAACTCACACACTCCTAGCTGTCAGCTGAATTCATGCACCCTGACTCCTAAGTCCTCTTAGTATACTTTTTCTCCACCTTACTGCTGTAAACATGAGAAACATGAGGCACACAAGGGCTTAGTATTTATATAATAACCTGGTCCAATTATTTTCAAGGTAGTTTTTCAAAAACTCAGACCTAAACCTAGGCCTTCTGAATCTCCATTACACGCTTTTTTCATTGCAGCTGCCCTTCCGTTGTGCCTTCTCAGTGGATGCTGCCCCTCCAATCATCTAGGAGTCCAAGTGAGACACCTGAGACCTCTCCGGCTCCTCCGTAACACTCAGTGCCCTGTAACCAACTTATTTTTCTGTCCCATTAAATCTACCACCAAATACTTCTTGGATCTATACATTTTGCCTCTGGGATAAAAAGTTCAAACTCCTTACTGTAGTCACCTGAGGTCTTTATCCATCTTATCTCAACTTTCCTTGCAAGTCTCATCACCACAGTGGGCTCCACCCCATACACACAAACATGCATGCACACACACACACAATGTACATTGCACAGTAGTCGTGCAAAGCTACATGAAAGCCATGTTTCTTTATACTGATGTTTTTACAAACACTGTTCTCTTTGCAGGCAATATTCCTTCCCAAACTTTCATTTTGTAAACTCCTATGCAATCCTTAAAGACTTCCTCTGCTTACCCAGGCAGATCCAGTCTCTGCTTCCTTGATAGTCCCATGGCACTTTTATAGTATTATCACACTGTGTTTCATTTCTTATCAGACTGTAAATTCTAGGAGGGCAACAATTTTGTTTTAAATTCATTTGCCTCTCTATCGCCTAACACAATGCCTGCTTAAGGTTCAATAACCGAGAGTTCAGTTACGTTGAACTTCTCTTGCACAACAGCTGCATTAACTGGTCTAGTTCCTTGCCACTCTAAGTGGGATCTAATAGTAAGGACCTATGGGACTAGTATTTGAATCTCCTTCATATTTTACACATTCTGAAATGTATTTTCTTTTCTTACCTAACTAGTATGAAAGAGGAAAAGCATGGCAGGCTACTAGTATTTCTTTAGGCTTGGCCAACAATGGAGATACTATATTAAGATAACTTTCCTCTCTCAGAAAAAAACAAAACCATTCATGGAAACTCATAGTTATATTGAGGAGAATAAATTTTAAAAATTGAAATTTCTCTTTCAACAACTACAATAGAAATATAAATACACAAAGTTGAAAGTTTAAATTGGCCTTGGAATTCCAACTAAATTAATACATACATAAAAATATGCAGAGTAGATTTCCTTATCAGTTTTTAGATACAGAAGATGAACAGCAGAAGAAGTTGATAGTGTTTCACAGTTAGAACGGCTAAGACCCAAAAACGTTTTTTTAATTAGCTTTTCTTTCCAATTCTGGGTGGCAAGACCATATGGCTACCCATTCATTTTAAAGATGAAGAGAATAAAGCATAGAGAGTTAAATGACTTGCTGAAATTACCCAAACTACCAGCTTCTGGTAGTAAAATAGTAGTAGTAACTTGTTAGGGCTTACTGTGAGACTGACAGGGCTTTCCAGGAGGTGCTAGTGGTAAAGAATTTGCCTGCCAATGCAGGAGATATAAGAACCATGGGTTCAGTCCCTGGATCAGGAAGATCTCCTGGAGAAAGCATGGCAAGCCACTCCAGTATTCTTGCCTGGAAAATCTCACAGACAAAAGAGCCCAGACAGGTTCAAAGAGGGCTGCATAGGGTTGCAAAGAGTCAGACACAATGGAAGTGATTTAGCAAGCGAGCATGTATGACTGACAAAGTGCTAAGAATTTGTATGATCTTGGTCCTCACCTGAATACCATGAGGTAGGTGCTAGCCTACTTCCTCAGTTATAATATCCTTTTATTTAAAAACCTTCTAACATGTCTAAAATAGATGAATTTTACAATCAGTGTTGTGTCATAGTCTGATTGGCAGTCACTTTTCAGTAACTCACTTTTTTGTTAGTTGTATAAAAAAGTAATGTTAGCACACTAAGAAAATACAGTATCTGTCCAACTTTTACAGGCAAGAAAATGTAATTTTGGAGAAAAAAAGTTAGCTTGTCCAAAGTCAAACAGCTTATAAGTGGTAGAGTCAGGATTTGAACCTGGAATTTGACTCTAAGCCCACATGCTCAACCAACTATGGTACCACCTTTGGTAGGTAATTGAGACTCGTGGCATCTGAGTGTTCATCATTACTACTACAGAATAGTAGAGAATGCTCTATACTGGCCCTAGAAGGCAGTCATCTCTGGTTGTCAGGCTTATTGGGAAGAGTGATGACTGATGAATGAATGAAAAATGGAGTTTCCCTTAGCAGATGGCCTTTGACTTCTTGTGGGTCCCTGCAGTGAGTGATACAAAGCATCCATTAGTAGGAAAGACCTGTGGAAAGTGCATGTTCTTCCCAGAGGTTAAAGTTGGGTTGCAACGCCTCCCAGTGGGTGCCCTAGGATCACACCCCTGGCTTTCATTCCCCATCCCTGCTTCTCCCTCTTGCAAAGCTAGCCAGATAAGGACCCAGCTGGGATTAGATCACCATCCTCTATGAATTCTAGTCTACTTCCTAACATAAAACCTTACTTTTTTCTAAACGGTGAAAACCCTTCTAAGACCATAGTTAAGTTTCCAATATTGGTTGTGTTTTAGAAAACAAATTGGCAATAGCAAAATAGATATGCATTTTTCATTAATGAGAGTTAGAATGCATTTGTCTGAAGGAATTGGAATGTGTCAGCAGCTCAGAAAGAGAATACAGTTGATTTGGGCAGCAGGGTGATTAATTAGGTTTTCTTTTGTGAAGGAATTGTTTTGTATTGATTCATGTATGTCTGATGTAACTCAGTCCTTCCCCTGCTGTGGGAAGCCTGCCTGGACTGGTAAGTGATCAGAAGACTGGCTCACTGGAGCTATGTCTAACTCACTGCCAAATTCAGTTTTCAGGGCCATGGTGACCAGATCACCCTGCTTAGACACAGGCCAGTCCTGTGAGCTATCCGTGGTGACTGGATGTGGAAGCCCTAACACCAGGACTGCCTTGAAAACACCAGAAAAGTCATGGAGAGTGCTCAGACTCTAAGCTACAGAGTTTGCACTTTCCTTCTTCAATAAACTAAACCAAAAGAGACTCATCCTATTTCCTATGTTGGGAAAAGCTCACACCCTCTCTATATGCAGGTCTCTACCATCACTCCCATCATAGGTAGAACTCTCCAGTGACAAAATTCAGCACTAGAATTAATATATCAAAAAACTATGCAGACAACACATTCATGGCAACTTTTAGCATCAATAGTGATTTTCAAAGAGAATTAGGAGGGGTGATATGGTTTCATAACTAATCAGCTGAACATCCTTGGTCAGTTGACTGAACTTCCCTGGGTCTGTGTCTTATTTGTGACATTTCATATGACAGATGATGCCTGCAAATTTATCATCTCTAGAGGCTATGCAGGGTCATTTCTCCCAAGAGACTAGCAGGTTTACACTGAGTTATCCATACTCTTTCACCCAGAAACTCTTGTCTTCAGTAAACACCAGTAACAGTTCACGAAGAGCATTCCAAAGTTCTACAGCCATAAATAGCATTTATTTCAGTAAAAACAGGCTCAGAGAGATTAGATGAAGTCACCCCTAAGTAGTGAGAGTGAGGTGCTAATCCATGTCTGTCCTTATCGTGATGGTTAGTACATCACTGCCAGCAGGCCATGGACCTAGGAGGAAGGAGTTCCTGAAGCAATGAATCTCCAGGAAAGGAGCATGCAAACCCTGCTTGGGCCTGCGATGGAGTTTATGGAGAAACTAGAAGCCTTTTAGAGAAACTACCAAAGACAGAAAGCATAAACTTTTTTAGTACCAAGTAGGTGGTAAAACACAGGCAGCTTCCAGGAATGGAAATGTCCAAAGGCCAAGCTCAGGTCAAAGCAACCAGCGTGGCAGAGCACAGTAAATTCTGCCAGGTCAGGTTCAAGTGAGGACAGAGAACGGTGTTACCCCCACACTCTCTAAGTAATCTTAGGACCAAAGCAGAAAGAGTTTTGTCCTCTTACTGATGACCACTCTGTGCTTGGTGGTTGTGATTTCAAATAAGTAATGATCTATATTGATTAAAGTTCTTTGGTTACAAACAACAGGAACTGACTCTAGCTAATTTGAACAACAACTTACAAAGAAACCTTGGGAAGGACACGGAGCAGTTCACAAATGTTAAAGAAAAGATAAACTTCAGATTTTAGAGCAGTTCAAAATAAGGGCAGCTTAGACGATCTCACTTCCCTGGTGGCTCAGATGGTAAAAGCATCTGTCTACAATGCAGAAAACCCAGGTTCAATCCCTGGGTCAGAAAGATCCCCTGGAAAAGGAAATGGCAACCCACTCCAGTACTCTTGCCTGGAAAATCCCATGGATGGAGGAGCCTGGTAGGCTACAGTCCATGGGATCACAAAGAGTCAGACACGACTGAGCGACTTCACTTAGACGATCTCAATAGCAGGACTACCGAACAGCCACTTCAGGTCACTCTTCCAAACACAACCCATCCTTGAGTCAATCTGTGTAAGATTTAAATTCCTATAGAAAGTATCTATCTGATTGGCCTGGCCTTTCATGTGTGTGTGTATGTGTGTGTTAGATCACAGTATCCCACTGTCTGGTGGCTCAGACAGGAAAGAATCTGCCTGCAATGTGGGAGACCTGGGTCGATCCCTGGGTTGGTTGGGAAGATCCCCTGGAGAAGGGAAAGGCTACCCACTCCAGTATCCCTACCTGGAGAATTCCAGGGACAGAGGAGCCTGGCGGGCCATAGTCCATGGTGTCTCAAAGAGTCAGACACAACTGAGAAACTGAGCACAAGTACAATAGCAATAATTTATGTAAAATAGCCCTCAGTTTCCAGCCTATATGAACAATTTTAACACAAACATTCAACAGGGCATCTTTCTCATTGCTTCCAGATATCATCTCTTTCTGTTGTTCTAGGCCTAGATGGCTTCACTCCATTCTGTCTTCTCTGGACCATGACAGAATTTCAGGATTTCTCACACTTCTTGCACTTGGAAGAAAGTCACAGGTATTTTCTCAGTCATAAGTATTTTCATCCATACATCTGCAGAAGCATGAGATTCTGACAAGCACACGTACACACGCTAAGCAAGGTCCTGCTTCAGGTAGAAGTTTCACCCAGAGTTGCTTGCAGTGGTGGTGGTTGTGGTGTGGAGGAAGGAGCATGGTAGTTTTCCCATAGGAGGGAAGGAATTAGAGAGGGCAGAAAGAGTGTCCATCAGCTGCAAGGTCCCTCTCAGCAGTTCTACAACAGAACGAAGAGGGCAGATTGTGTGCCTTCCCGGGAGAGTTCCAGGACTGGAGGCGATGCAGAGCTGAAAGGAAACCTGCACATGCAAATAAGTTCTGGGGAATAGGAGGGGCTCAGGAATCAGATATTCAGAGCAAAGCTGGTGGACAACAGGCCTGGACAGCGTGACAAAATCTCACCTCACCCGGCGTCGTCTTAAACATTTCTTGCTACGCTAGGTCCCATACAGAATCTGGGTTAGCAGAGAAAGAGAGAGACGGAGAGACAGAAAGACAGAGAGAGACGCTGAGAATGGAAAATAATCATAAGCCTTGCCAATGGCAAGATGGAGAAAGCTGAAACAATTAGTTCTACCCTTGGAGAGCAAGTGGACCCAAATCAAACAGGGCAGGAATCACACCTGAGAGTCATCTTGCACTTGGAAGAAAGTCACAGGTATTTTCTCAGTCATAGGTATTTTCATCCATACATCTGCAGAAGCATGAGATTCTGACAAGCACACGTACACACACTAAGCAAGGACCTGCTTCAGGTAGAAGTTTCACCCAGAGTTGCTTGCAGTGGTGGTGGTTGTGGTGTGGAGGAAGGAGCATGGTAGTTTTCCCATAGGAGGGAAGGAATTAGAGAGGGCAGAAAGAGTGTCCATCAGCTGCAAGGTCCCTCTCAGCAGTTCTACAACAGAACGAAGAGGGCAGATTGTGTGCCTTCCCGGGAGAGTTCCAGGACTGGAGGCGATGCAGAGCTGAAAGGAAACCTGCACATGCAAATAAGTTCTGGGGAATAGGAGGGGCTCAGGAATCAGATATTCAGAGCAAAGCTGGTGGACAACAGGCCTGGACAGCGTGACAAAATCTCACCTCACCCGGCGTCGTCTTAAACATTTCTTGCTACGCTAGGTCCCATACAGAATCTGGGTTAGCAGAGAAAGAGAGAGACGGAGAGACAGAAAGACAGAGAGAGACGCTGAGAATGGAAAATAATCATAAGCCTTGCCAATGGCAAGATGGAGAAAGCTGAAACAATTAGTTCTACCCTTGGAGAGCAAGTGGACCCAAATCAAACAGGGCAGGAATCACACCTGAGAGTCACTGGCTACACACTAACAGACACAGACACACACATCACCACCACCACCATCAGCAGCCTCTGGTAAAACCAGGGGATAGATGCTATTGTCTTCATTTTCTCCCTGTCATTCTTCAAGAACTTAGAGTCCTTGACTTTCAAACTCTTCTCCTCTGTGTTTGCTGATATTAGCAAACTCATTCACAATATGTCTTGCATTGGCATTTTAAGACATTATCTTTTATTCCAACTATGGAATACAATATTTTATTGCTAAAATGTAGTGGAAAGAGCATTTTATTTGGTGTCAGAGGACTTGGGTTGGTAAATCTAGGCTGGACACTCATTATTAGGCTCCATCACCACAGCGTGAAGAGCGAGCTGAGGAACCACGTTCACTTACCTTTTCGTCTCCGTGTCCCCTCTTCATGTTCTAAGCTTCATCACAAGCAGCTCTACCTTATAACCGAATCTCATTTATCACACTAGTTCAAGTGAAGACAGTGTGGCATACAGGAAAGTACCTATCTGCCTCGTTCAAGTCCTCGCTCCACCACTGATGAACTGGAAAGCTCTAGACAAACTACCTTACTAAGGTTCTGTGTCACAATCTGTGAAATCCTTTCAAGAAGTCCATGAAATAGTTTCTATAAGAAGAAATGCCTGCCATGGCACCCGATGGTGATTGCCATTGCTTCTCGCACAAAGCCTCCCCTGACTCACCTTCTTACCAGTCTCGCCACTCTCCACCTTTGAATGAATTCTCTGTATAACTTAGATAGTCATCAAGTGCTCTGGGCTGCTAAAATATTACCTTTCTTACAATACCTGTATCAAAAATTTCCCCAATGTATTGTTTTTAAACCCTATTTGACTAAGTAGGATCTGGTATGCTCTTTTTCCAGGCAATGTCCTTTTAATTAAACTCTCCCATAAGCATGAAGTCCTTTGACTTAGCAGCATGAGTAAGATGTTCATAAAAGACCATTTTGAATAAGAGGTTTAAAACTATACGCTCTGCTAAAATACCTAAATGTGTGTTCCTTTTCCTTTTTAATTTAACCCAGAAAGGTCCTTTATGAACCCTGGATAAGCATGCATTTCCTTACTACCAGAGTTAGTTATTTCTCTTCTCCTGCTGTTAATCCTATCGACAACATCCACAGCCTGGCAGCCCCGTGTCCTAGTTGTGTTTCAGTTGTGCTCAGCACTGGGATTTGTTAACCTAGGAAAAATGCAGAAGTGAGTGGAAATAAGAGCCAGGCTTTGTTCAAAACCCTGACTACTCCTTCCCTTTTACATCTCCCCAGGCACCCCAGCCCTCTAAAGAATTATTGAATTTGAGTCTCATTTCATCAGTTTCATCAAAAGTCCAGAAACAGCTGCTTCATTTGAGTAAAAAGGCAATGAGTGAGGAAGTTGAGAGTCCTAATACAGATTCAGCAAATTCAAGTCTGAGACACAATCTGGCTTTCGGATTGTGTCTCAGACTTGAGATGAGATGAAAGGCATGGTTGATGGCTTCCCTGGGTGGGAGGGAAATGAAGTCTGAAGGCTGTTTCTGCTGAGTGTGCTTATTGTCAGGGGTCTGGAAACAGATCCCTAAAAACTGAACAAGATCAAAGGACTCATCAAAGAACTAGTCATCAAAGCAGAATTCCACACAGTCTGTGTTAGAAACTATGTCCTTTCTCCAGGCCCAAGAAAATCTGTACAGGTGGAGGCAGTCTTCAATCCTGCTTATTGGTGTAAATCAATGACACCCAAAATGGGGAGAGGTGAAGAGAGATAAATGCCCAGGAAAATCATGGTCTGTTGAGACTTTTATGGCCTTTTGAAACTCTTAAGAAAATCTCTACCTCCTTCCTTCCTGTCCTAGGAAGGCTCTCACTAGCACCAAAAATAGGTTTATAATTCTTACTGTTTGCAAAAGGTAACACATTGAATGCCAGCACTGACATTGCACCGTGCACACTTAGACTCCATCTCTATCCTGTGGCCTCACATTCCCACTGAGATACAAATGGGAGAAAAGGAACAAAGGCTCTCCAGAACAAGAATGTGCATACATATTTACACATTTTCTCACTTCCTCCACCAAGGCAGGAGAGTGGTGAGTTCTGCATGCAAAAGAGTCCCTGGCCTCTAGGAAGTCCTCCCAGAATTGGAAGAAGAGAAGTTACCCTTTGTTTTAGCTACTTCTGAACCCTAGATGAAAATAGAGGGGGTTACCCTGGTCAGAGTGCCAGAGGCTACATCTATCTATGATGAAAGACAAACTCAGGTTCAGCAGACAAACGTCCCATCAAATTTTCTTGAGAAGCAGAATGTGTGCTATGACAGATCAGGTTGGATACAGACTCATAACAGACTTCATATTGCAGTCAAAGTTCACTACTTTCTCCACACGATCTCCAAGCCCAAGATCAAGTGTTAAAGAACAGTAGATGAACTGTATCCCCCTAAAAGATCTTGGTGAGACAATAATTGATGATTCAAGGTTATGAGGGAAGATGTGTTTTCCAGTAAGGCAGAAAAATAGGAGTTTGTGCTGTCCAGTGTCTAATGTTTGGAGATTGCCAAACACTGTGATGCCTTTGCCAGACAAATCTTGTCTTAACTTTAAAGGCGTTTGAAATGGAACGCTTCCCTACAGTATGCCTTCATGTTTTTCACAGAACAAAACTAAATGTTGCAGAATCTGAAGGAAAGAGAAACCATATAGTTTAAGTTTTCAAGTGAAAACTGAGTTCCTTCAAACAAGGTCTTTCCAAGAGGATTGGATCCTTATGTCCTTTAATATTTGGGGTATGACTACAAGTCGCTCTCTCTTTCTTATGGTCCCTGACTCTCTTCCAGGAAGTAACAACTGAATGCAAAATTAGGATGGGATCTTACAGGGAGGGCAGTCACAACAGGAAGACTGTTGAAGGAGTAAGTAGTGCCTCCAGGAGATAAATCCACACACTTCAGTGACAACAATGGGAAATGCTCTCAATAGACCTGCTACCCAGCAGCCACTGGGGGTGGGGAGGGGAATGTCACTGCCTGTCAGACCCACAGCTTTTACTTTGGTTTCTTAGGAAAATAGTACATGCCCTCTCTGTTTCCCACTGAGAGTGAATTACTCTTGCCTGCGTTCAAGCAGAGAGCGGCTGACAGAGCTGGGAGCACTCAGCTACAGCCTATTAAACTGGGTTGCCTTTAAAGTTGGTTAATGATGAGAAAAATTCTGTGTTTCCATCTATCTATGTATCCAAGCTCAGCTATAGGAGGAAAAATTTGGTGCACAAAAATGCCTTTCATTTGACAAATTTAAATATGTCACTGACTTGATATCTAAAAACTCTTCAAGTTGCTGGGATAAAAATTAAGATTCAAGCTGGAAGTGATAAAAATCTATATTTTCTGATGGTTCAAATGTATTGCACACTTGCTCATACACCCACAAAACAAAATGACTTTCTTGGAGGTCGAACTGTACACGGCCTAGTTTGGCAAAGGAAAAAGCACACCTTTCCTCCCACGCTGTATTGTTCTCATTGGTGTTTAGATTTACACAGCGCTGCACTTTTTAAATTGTTCCTTATAAGCATTCCTATCAGCTGGTCCTGAGAAGTAACCTTCCTTTAGATGTCAGGTCGGAGAATACCAGTTTGCACATGAGACACACAGCAGCCAAGTTTTGAGTAGAATCTCAAATCAAGAAACAATATTTGAATTTATTTCTTTGAAACAAGAACTGAAAATAAGGTAGATAACCATCATATTCCCAAACCCACTGTTAATCAGTCAGGTCATTTCATGTAGAAAAATCTTCAGGCCAAATCCATAGCAATTTTATTACTCAATTCCTTACATCTTTGTCTTTATTCATTATTACTATCAGCTGTAGGTGCTTCTAAGATGAATTTCCTGTTATGAAATAACATTAATATAAAAAGCCTACATATTTGGAATTACCCTTCCAGCAGTCTTACAAAGATTGGTTTTATTTCTTTCACTATGCAAAGGCCATATTTGTATCTTAACTGTCCAAATCAACTGACCTAGTTATTGTTGACATATTTTTAACCAGTGCTTAATTAGATAAATAAGAGTTGGTAATTGCATATGTCCCTGTCTAACCCCACTCCAGTACTCTTACCTGGAAAATCCCATGGACGGAGGAGCCTGGTAGGCTGCAGTCCATGGGGTCGCTAGGAGTCGGACACAACTGAGCGACTTCACTTTCACTTTTCACTCTCATGCATTGGAGAAGGAAATTTCAACCCGCTCCAGTGTTCTTGCCTGGAGAATCCCAGGGACAGGGGAGCCTGGTGGGCTGCCGTCTATGGGGTCGCACAGAGTCGGACACGACTGAAGAGACTCAGCTTAGCTGTCACAATTTTAGAAGATCAGAGGCACAATTTCAGTGTTCGATAATTTAGAATTAGCCTTTAATGGAAGGTAGAAATGGTGAAGAAAAAGAGAAGCAAGCTCAAAATCATGTCGTGATTTGTCATCTGTAAAGCTCAGTACAAACGTTTGTTGTTGATGATGGTGAAGGGAGTGAGGAGGAGGAGAGAGAGGAAGCACAGTTGTTATTTCCATAGGAAAGTATTAGCAGCATTTCTGGTCCTTGGTTTCGATGACATAGACAATCAGCCTTGACTCGTCTCAAACTGGTTTTTGAAAATATTACAGGTACAGTTTGGTTGGTGGCCTGATCAGAGAGTCTAAGCTTCTGACTGGAGATAAGTTGACCACATAATGTAGGTACCTTGTTGGAGTGACAGAATCTCACTCATTTATCTAGTCTGTGATCTTGGAACTTCCCGAATGGCAGAAAGACTCAGAATGTCATAAAATCTAGCTGGAAATAGCCTGGGACTAACTTGTTCTTTTCTGAAGCAGAGGACACTGAAAACAGCTGGTTTCTTTTCAGAATCAGAACATCCAATAACCCGCAATGATTTTAGCCAGGTACAAAATGTGAACATTTTGAACTCAGATTGTAACCCATTAAAGAGTTCCTATCTGAAATTCTGCAGTAACCATGAAAACAAGCACTAACTCACCTACTTTGAGACTATAGAAAATTAGAAAATCAGCTGCAAATAGCTAACTCTGGTTACTTTCTTTGTGTTATTCCCATGACTATCTGTACAGACAGCCTATAAACATCATGTCAAAACCACCTCCATTCCGTTCAAATGCCCAAACAACACCCATTCCCATCATTACCTCCAAGTATTTATTTTCTTAGCTTATGTTACTATCTCCCCACCTACACACCTCCCCCACTTTATCCTTAATCCTAGTAATCTATCTCAAGTCAGTGAGCTGAATAACTAGACAACTGTCTTATCAACCAGCCACTGCTGAGACCTGAGTAGTAAGTCTGTGCCATGTGATGAAAGGGCCACAGACTGTGGAGTCAGACTGCCTGGGTCCAAAGCTCAGCTTTGCCAGTTTCTTGCTACTTGATGACCCTCCCTGTGTCTCACCTTCCTCCTCTGTAAAATGGGCATGAGAAAAGTGCTGTCATGAAGATTGAATGAATCGATACATGTAAAGTGTGTGGAATAGTACCTAGAATATTGCAAGCATTATATTACAAGTCTAAGATACTTTTTTCCATTTTAAGGGAAAATGTGGGGACTTCCCTGGTGATCCAGTGGTTAATAAACCACCTTCCAGTGCAGGGGACGTGGGTTTGATCCCTGGTCAGGGAATAAAGATCTCACATCCCTGAAGACAACTAAGCCCAGGTGCAGCAACTACTGAGCCCACACGCTGCAACTAGAGAGAAGCCAGCATGCACAGCTAGGGTGCCATGCGGTCAAATTAAAACATAGTTTAAAAAAGGCTTATCTCACACAGTCTTTAAAAAACAGTAGGAAGAAGCAGAAGCTGGAATCAAGGTTGCCAGGAGAAATATCAATAACCACAGATATGCAGATGACACCACCCTTATGGCAGAAAGTGAAGAGGAACTAAAAAGCCTCTTGATAAAAGTGAAAATGGAGAGTGAAAAAGTTGGCTTAAAGCTCAACACTTAGCAAATGAAGATCATGGCATTCGGCTCCATCACTTCATGGGAAATAGATGGGCAAACAGTAGAAACAGTGTCAGACTTTATTATGGGGGCTCCAAAATCACTGCAGATGGTGACTGCAGCCATGAAATTAAAAGACACTTACTCCTTGGAAGAAAGTTATGATCAACCTAGATAGCATATTCAAAAGCAGAGACATTACTTTGCCGACTAAGGTCCATCTAGTCAAGGTTATGGTTTTTCCTGTGGTCATGTATGGATGTAAGAGTCGGACTGTGAAGAAGGCTGAGTGCCAAAGAATTGATGCTTTTGAACTGTGGTGTTGGAGAAGACTCTTGAAAGTCCTTTGGACTGCAAGGAGATCCAACCAGTCCATTCTGAAGGAGATCAGCCCTGGGATTTCTTTGGAAGGAATGATGCTAAAACTGAAGCTCCAGTACTTTGGCCACCTCATGTGAAGAGCTGACTCATTGGAAAAGACTCTGATGCTGGGAGGGATTGGGGGCAGGAGGAGAAGGGAACAACAGAGGATGAGATGGCTGGATGGCATCACTGACTCAATGGACGCGAGTCTGGGTGACTCCGGGAGTTGGTGATGGACAGGGAGGCCTGGCGCGCTGCGATTCATGGGGTCGCAAAGAGTCGGACATGACTGAGCAACTGAACTGAACTGAAATGAACTGAGGGGCAAATGTTGAACAATCTTGTCAATATCCTGTTTCTGAAAAATACTCTGCCTCTCTCTGGACAATCAAGCAGCTCTCTGAACACTTTTTGGCCCCTGACACTCCCTGGCCTTCCTTATACACAGCAGATGGGACCACAGTTGCCAGGCTCTCGAGTGCAAGCCTTCCCTGGACTTCGTTCATCTGGCTGTCATTCATCCATCTCCTCACCAATCCCTCTAGCACCGCTACTTAAAAGTCTTTAGAATGGGTAGAGATTCAAGTAAAGTTGTGTTGGGCAATGAAGGAATGAGATTTCTCATATTAGTAAGAGAACTAAAGCAAGGCTACTTGTCTGTGTTCTGTCTGAATTCTCCAGGGAGTAAAAACCCTAGAATTCCAACAGGTCTTTGTGAAGAAGCACATTCCTTTCAGCATCATTCATCATATGGCTCTGCATAAACATTTTACTGTCTCCTCCTCCTTGGCAGAAATATCCATTCAGTTCTTCCAAACCCCTGCTGCTTACTCAGAGGCTGGATCTCAACTTTCCCTCTTTAGGCTTTTTTACACTCTCTGAAAAGCCCTGAATAGGCCCACTTCTCCCCAACATTTCCCACAGGTAGAAATTTAAAGGCATGCAGAAGGAAGGAGAAGCAGAGGCCAGTGGAGAAATTATCTCAGGGGACCTGGATTCTCATTTCATCTTAACTTTTTGACCAGCCTGTTTCTGAGGATGCAAACTCACAATTGCTCCTTGGGCTCTTTCCTTAGAAAGAGCCAGAAGGAAGAAAGTGACCAAGAATGGTAAACATGGCAAGTCCAGATTGAAAACTGACTTTAGAATGACTTTTTTTTTCCTAATAGCAAAGATTGTAGATACCAACATGCTGAATGCTAGTCACTCTCCACTTACAGAAAAATTGAATGTGCATCGGGCTCAGCTGCTTCAGTAATGTTTGCCTCTTTGTGACTCTAGGGACTGTAGCCCACTAGGCTCCTCTGTACATGGGATCCTCTAGGCAAAAATACTGGAGTGGGTTGCCATTCCCTTCTGCAAGGATCAAACCCATGTCTCCTGCTTGGCAGGTGGATTCCTTACCACTGAGCCTCTGGGGAAGCCCTAAAAAATTGATTAACAGGCTGTAAAGCTACCTATCCTATAAGATATATTACATTCTGCCATGAGGAGGAAATAGTAAATAAGTATTTTTGAAAATAAGATCTTAGTGTCCTCCAGGATCCACAAAGCACTCCAGTATAATTTTTTTAATGTTGTGACTTTATGGCAATTATGTCTTTAAAAAATAATGTAAGCGTTGATAAAGACTGAATGTCTGTGGCACCCCCACCCAAATTCATACACTGAAATCTAGTCACCAGTGTGAATATGTCTGTAGTTGGGATCTTTGGGAGATGATGAAGCCATGAGTGTGAAACCCTCACAAATGGGAATGGTGCCCTTAAAAAGAGGCCCCAGAGTGTGTTTTTGCCCCTTTTGCCATGTGAGGACATAGCACCGAGAAACCACGCCCTCAGTTCAGTTCAGTTCATTTCAGTCGCTCAGTGGTGTCCAACTCTTTGCGACCCCATGAATCGCAGCACGCCAGGCCTCCCTGTCCATTACCAACTCCTGGAGTCCACCCAGACTCACGTCCATCGAGTCAGTGATGCCATCCAGCCATCTCATCCTCGGTCGTCCCTTTCTCCTCCTGCCCCCAATCCCTCCCAGCATCAGAGTCTTTTCCAATGAGTCAACTCTTCGCATAAGGTGCCCAAAGTACTGGAGTTTCAGCTTTAGCATCACGCCTTCCAAAGAAATCCCAGGGTTGATCTCCTTCAGAATGGACTGGTTGGATCTCCTTGAAGTCCAAGGGACTCTCAAGAGTTTTCTCCAACACCACAGTTCAAAAGCATCAATTCTTTGGTGCTCAGCCTTCCTCACAGTCCAACTCTCAATCCATACATGACCACAGGAAAAACCATAATAGCCTTGACTGCTGCTGCTGCTGCTGCTGCTAAGTCGCTTTAGTCTTGTCCGATTCTGTGCAACCCCAGAGACGGCAGCCCATCAGGCTCCTCCATCCCTGGGATTCTCCAGGCAAGAACACTGGAGTGGGTTGCCACGTCCTTCTCCAATGCATGAAAGTGAAGATTGAAAGTGAAGTCGCTCAGTCGTGTCCAACTCTTAGCGACCCCATGGACTGCAGCCTATCAGTCTCCTCCACCCATGGGATTTTCCAGGCAAGAAAACTGGAGTGGGTCGCCATTGCCCTCTCTAGACGGACTTTAGTCGGCAAAGTAATGTCTCTGCTTTTGAATATGCTATCCAGGTTGATCATAACTTTTCTTCCAAGGAGTAAGCGCCTTTTAATTTCATGGCTGCACTCACCATCTGCAGTGATTTTGGAGCCCAGAAAAATAAAGTCTGACACTGTTTCTACTGTTTCCCCATCTATTTCCCATGAAGTGGTGGGACCGGATGCCATGATCTTTGTTTTCTGAGTGTTGAGCTTTAAGCCAACTTTTTCACTCTCCTCTTTCACTTTTATCAAGAGGCTCTTTAGTTCCTCTTCACTTTCTGCCATAAGGGTGGTGTCATCTGCATATCTGTGGTTGTTGATATTTCTCCCGGCAATCTTGATTCCAGCTTGTGTTTCTTCCAGCCCAGCATTTCTCATGATGTACTCTGCATATAAGTTAAATAAGCAGGGTGACAATATACAGCCTTGACATACTCCTTTTCCTATTTGGAACCAGTCTGTTGTTCCATGTCCAGTTCTAACTGTTGCTTCCTGACTTGCATACAGATTTCTCAAGAGGCAGGTCAGGTGGTCTGGTATTCTCATCTCTCTCAGAATTTTCCACAGGCCCTCAGCAGACATCAAATCTATCATTGCCTTGATCTTGGACTCCCCAGTCTCCAGAAGTGTCAGAAATACATACCTGCTATTTTTTAGCCAGTTAGTCTATTTTTGTTCAGCAGCCCAAACAGACTAAGACAAATATGTTCTGGATCTCAGGTTTCTAAAGTCTCAAAAGCCACTAAAGATTGAGAAATCCATTAAACAGCTCACTCTTGAAAGGAAAATGTGGAAAGAATGTGTAAAATAAACTCTAAGAGTTAATGCAGATAAGAAAAATGGCAACCAAAATAAAAGTATTTTTGAATTGGTTCTCTCAATCTTTTTATGACAATTCTGTTTTATTTCAGATAGTGTCACTTTTACACACTCACTCTATCCATAGTTTTTATGGGAAGGACATTCTTCCTGACTCACAATCAACTCAGGTGATTCTAGTAACAGTTTCCAGGGCCCTATCTCTTGCCTAATTGGGCTTAAATGAAGCTGATAATCAGGTTCTAGGAGTATTTCCACTTCTGCTTTACCCTGTAACCTGTCTGAGATTGTTTCCACTTGTGAAATGGAGGTGGTGATTGGAAATGGAAGCTCTTTGTAAATTCTAAGTAATGTTTGTGTTCTAAGACAATGTATCATTGCAAGGGGCACAGTATACTTTCTGAAAAGGCTACAAGGGCAAATAACTCAACTCACTTTTTGTACTTAATTTTGATTTGAGGTTTCTCAGACCCTGCATGCATGCCAATTCACGTTAGTCATTTCCAACTCTGTGCAACCCTATTGACTGTAGCCTGCCAGGCTCTGTCCATGGAATTCTCCAAGCAAGAATAACGGAGTGGGTTGCTATGCCCTCCTCCAGGGGATCTTCTTGACTCGGATTGAACCTGTGTCTCTTATGTCTCCTGTATTGCCAGATGTGTTCTTTTCCACTAGCGCCACCTGGGAAGTTCTTAGTCCTTGATCCTCTAAATTATTTTAGTGGAAGATGAACCTCTCTCTTCTTCTTGAATCCTTATGAATAATGAAAGATTTTTACTGATCACTGGGGGAAGAGAACAGCTATTCCCACACAAAGATTTTACAGAACTGCAAAGTTAGGCCAACCAAAAGAGAGATTGCTAGGTTATTAACTGAATCAAATACAGAACAGAAGGAAAGAGAGTAATTTCTTTCATCACAACCTCCATAATAAATCTCTTCTCTTCTAATCATTAATTGACTCACCCATTTGTTTAACAAATATTGATGGCAAGCATGATGACAGTCACTTATTCTTGGCCCCAGATATCCAGCAGTGACAAAACCAAGGCTCTGCTCTCATGAAGTTTACATTCTAGTTGTGAGAGCAGAAAGAAACAGACAAGAAATAAACATGCCAGGTGGTACTAAGTCCTAGGAAGAAAAGTCAAGCAGGCTTAGGGAGCACAGTATGATGGAGGCAGGGGGTGTTGTACAGGGTGGTTGTTATGCCTTTCTTGTTAGGTAAGACTACAGCTGAGGCTTGAAGAAAGCAAGGAAGCAAGTCACCAGATATGTAGGGGCAGCATATCCCAAACAAAGGGAATAGCATGAGATCCTGAAAGCTAGAGGGTGGTTGGCATGTTCAAGGAAGAGTCAAGAGGTCAGTATGGCCAGAGCAGTGGGGGCAAGGGGACAGGGATGGTCCATGACGTCAGGGAGATGGCAGAGGATCAGGGGGTATGGAATCTTACAATCCATGGTAAGGATTTTGCACTCTATTCAAAGTGATAAGAGCAGATTTATAGGTTTTAGTGCAGGGGAATGACATGGTCTGATTTGTATTTGTGAAAGAATCCTTTGTGGAATATAGATGGAGGAAGGAGAGAGAAACACGGGTAGAAGCAGAGAGAACAGTCGGGAAGCTGCTGCAACAGTCTAAATGAGAGATGATCATGGCTAAGATGAGCATGCTAGCCGTGGAGGTGGAGGAAATGAGAATTCTGATTTTATTGTGAAGATTCCATCTCTAGGGGTTGCTAATATATATACAGCAAGTGAGAATGAGGGGTCAACTGGGACAATGGTGACCTGGTTACCCAAGCAGAGGGAAGCCTACAGGAGGAATGAATGTGGTAGGAGGAAAGAGAATCAAGATTTGTTCAGATGTGGCAAGTTTGAGCTCCTGTTAAAAATCCAAGTGAGGTGTTGAGGCTATGAAATATGCCTCGTTGTTTTCTCATCTGTAAAACATTCAGGAGAGAGATTTAGGCTGGAGATAGGAATTTAGGAGTCATCAGGACAAAGACTGGATGGGCAAGGTTGCCAGATTTAAAAAATAAAATTACAGGGCTAAAAAAAAATAGTGGTTGTCTAAAATTCTAATTTAACTGGGAATGCTGTATTTTATGTTAGCTCTGTGTGTCAGGCTGGCTGAGATCATATAGGAAGCTAGTATGGACGGAGGAGAGAGAAGTGGCCCAAGCTGTAAGCCCTGAAGTATTGCAATGTAAAGAGATCAGAAAGGGGAGGGTGAGCCAGCAAAAGGTCTAGAAGGAAACCCAGTTAAAAAAAAAAAAAGTTTTAGAAACCAGACATGGGTAGCCATTCCCTTCTCCAGGAGATCTTCCTGACCCAGGGATTGAACCCAGGTCTGCAGGATTGCAGGCAGATTCTTTACCATCTGAGCCACCAGAGAGCTACCAGGGAAGTTCCAAAGAAAGAGTTCTAAGAAGGAAAGAGTGATCAACTGTGTCAGTTGCAACTAACAAGGGAAAGAATGTCTAACTGGAGTGGATTCAAGAAAAAAATGGAGAAAAAGAACAAGAACATAGGCAATACTCTTCCACCAATGTAATGGGGAACATGTAAGTTGGCAGTAGTTAAATGGTGATTTGGGGTCAAAGGAAATGTTTTTATAAGATGAAATTGTGGCCAGCAGCCAGGACAGTTGCCTGAATTGGCATTCTGTCCCCGGAGAGGCCATGAACTTGACATAGAGAAGTTGATACTCTCCTGTACATGAATGCAGAGCTTTGGCAGCCAGGTCGGTGTGGAAGAACCACCGTGGGTCCCAGACCAGGAGTGTCCGAATGTGCACAGTGCAACACCAGATTTAATTTAAAGTACCACTGTCTCTGGGGCAGGAAGTGCTTCTGCATATAAATCCCTTGTCCTGGGGGTTCTGGGTTTGGGTGGACACTGTGTGGCTGAGCACCTAGGGTCTGCTACATCTGGCTACTGGAAAACCAGAGAGATCTGAAACGATAGTTTATCATCTTTTCAGCAATCAGAGGTCTTATTTCTGAATAGAAATAGGCATGATGGAGCTGAAATTACATAGATTTCTACTGCTCAGGTGCTTAGGGCTTCGAAGAAACAGCACAAGATCTCAGGCTTGTCCTTACAGTATCAGGTTCTGGAACAGAGGATGTGACCCAGAGGAAAGGGGAAGCTGGGGAAGACTCGAGGACCAGGAGGAGACAACGGTGGGGCTGGCAGCCATTGCAGAGCAGCAGGATGCCTCCATGACTCACAGGACGGGACATGAGAGGCACCAAGGAGTCCAGCGACCTGGCTGACAGAGAGACCAGGCACCAAACAGCTTCCCCCGTATCCTCACAGGTGATGAATCTTATCAGTGCTGAGAAATACAATCCAAGGATTTCGAGAAACAAAGTTCCCATTTCTTTGCCTTTAAGAATGTGCATATTATCCTTATGGTACTTTCTTGTGCATGGGAGAGTTGAAACTATACCACTTCTAAACTTATTTTCACATTATGAAAGTCACTCAGTTGTGTCCAACTGTTTGCAACCCCATGGATATACAGTCCATGGGTTCCCCAGGCCAGAATACTGTAGTGAGTAGCGATTCCCTTCTCCAAGGGATGTTCCCAAGCCAGGTCTCCTGCATTGCAGGCAGATTCTTTAACAGCTGAGACACCAGGGAAGACCATTTTCACATTACCAAAGTTATATAATTTCCTAAGTTTACTAGAAGTTTACGGTCTATCATTGTTGCTTTTAGTTTTTCCACAGAAATCTGGTAATAACACCCGTGTCTGCTTAATATTTGAGTCTATCCAGTTTTAGAAATAGCAATTAAGGTTTTCTTTAGCATATTTTACAGATTGTCTATTTATTGTATCACTAATTTTGAGCTTTGAAAAAATGTCTTGGGTTTCCCTAAGGGAAAGGAGCCAGCTTCATGTTTTACACTTTTTCACAGAATATTTTTCCTTATTAAATGACTGTATAATTTTACAACAATAATCATTTCTTCTCAAGGAGCAGTAGGTCAGCTGGGGCAGCTTTGCTTCCAGTGGCAGTGGCCAGGCTAGCTCCGGGAGCACTGAACCAAGCAGGCACATTCTTTTCACGTGGCAGAGGGTCAGAGAGACAGCCCTGATGTGTCAGGTCTGTGACATCTCATTGGCCAGAGCAAGTCACATGGCTGAGCCAAGACAAAGAGCTCCTGCCTTCCAGTGGGGGGACCCCTCGCTACGCATCAGCAGGCATGGGTCTAGGAGAGTGAAGGATGGAGGACATTAAGGCAATCTACCCCAGGCCCAATTTGGAATTCCTGCAAACATGGTGTCATTTATGTTCCTGGGAAGGTTCTGCAAATGAGAACTTTTAAAAAGAGAATGTGTTAACAGTTTGGTTGTTTTCAAAAAGTTAAACATAGAATTACCATGCTGCTGCTGCTAAGTCACTTCAGTCATGTCTGACTCTGTGCAACCCCATAGACAGCAGCCCACCACACTCCCCCGTCCCCAGGATTCTCCAGGCAAGAACACTGGAGTGGGTTGCCATTCCCTTCTCCAATGCATGCCTGCATGCTAAGTCACTTCAGTCGTGTCTAACTCTGTGCGACCCTATGGACAGCAGCCCACAGGCTCCTCTGTCCACAGGATTCTCTAGGCAAGAATGCTAGAGTGGGTTGCCATTTCCTCATGATCCAGCAATTTCATTCCTAGGTAGACCTCCAAAAGAATTGCAAGTAAACAGAAATAGACCCACAGATATAGAGAACAAATTTATGGTACCAAAGGGGAAAGGGAAGGGAGGTATAAATTATGAGTTTGGGATTGACATATACACATTATTATATATAATATATATATAATATATTATATATATATATAATGGGTAGCCAGTAACAACCTACCGTGTGATGCAGGGGACTATACTCAGTATTTTGTAATACTGAATAACATATAAGGGAAAAGTATCTGAAAATATATATATATGTGTGAATATATATTGTAGCTCAATCACTCTGCTGTACATCTGAAACTAGCACAATGTTGTAAATCATCTATATTTCAGTTTTAAAAAAAGAATTAAAAGCAGAGACTCGAATAGGTACTTTGTACACCAACGTTCACAGCAGCCTTTTTCATAACAGCCAAAGGTGGGAACAATACAGATGTCCATCAAGAAATAAATGGATAGACAAAATGTGCTATATATATACTATGGAATGTTAGTCTTAAGAAAGAGGGATATTCTGGGGGAAAAAAATGACTGTACAGCAATTTGTTTATATAGCTTATAATGAGCACTGATACTGTGAATTTTTAAAAGATGGGTTACTGCAACATGCATGTATGTTCATGGTAATGATCGAGTAAGGAGGAAGAAACTAATCTTAAGAGAAAGAATTTAAATGGCAGAAGTGTTGTCCTTGAGTAAGTGAGGGTAGGGAGTGAGCAGAATCTAGCGCACCAGTGCAAGGACTGCCCTTCCCAGGTGAAGGGACAGCTGACTCACTGCAGCAACAGCCAGAGTGGATGCGTGGATACACATCCAGCTAAGTGGTGAGTTTGGGTGGTGAGCGCATGTGAAATTTCTCCTCGGAGTGCTTGTAACCTCTCAGTGAAATGAGAAATCAGGTCTTGAGCAGAGAGTGAGGAGTACGAAGGGACACTGGAGGCTGGCAGGGAGAAGGTATGAGATGATCTTCTGGCAGGGGTGGAGGAAATTGACTAGGAAAATGCTGCAGGATTGGCTGGCTACACAGTCCACTTGAGGTTGCAGTAATAAATTCAGAGTAGGATGATGGAGAAATAAGGGTGCAAGGGAACAGAAGATACAGCCCAGGGGATTCGGAGGGGAGTAAAGACTTGAGGGCAGGTAATGATCAGTGCAAAGGTTTCCCAGTTGCCACTAGTGGTAAAGAATCCACTTGCCAATGCAACAGACTGTAAGAGATGAGTTCAATCCCTGAGTTGGGAAGATCCCCTGAGGAGGAAATGGCACCCTATTCTACTATTCTTGCCAGGAAATCCCATTGACAGAGGAGCCTGGTGGGCTACAGTCCATGGGATCTCAAAGAGTCGGACATGATTGAGCATCTGAGCACAGCAATGATCAATGCAAAGGGGATAAGGTCAAAGGATTGGAGGTAAGGTGGAAGAGCTATTGGAGTCCAAATACTGGAGGGAAGGAGCCTGACAAATAGGAGAGGGTAGTAGGATATAAAAATGTTTGAAGCTGAGATATGAAGGGAATGCATTTCTATCAACATTCTCATTGCCTGATATCGTTTCTAAGGTTCAGTAAAAGTCAGTTTGATATCGCCTAAGAAGACTACGCAAATGTCAAGAAACACCATTCAGAAAAAGCCCCCCTTCCTGTCCTCCTTCTTATTCCTTCTTCCCCTCTTTGTTCCTCCCTCCCTTTACCCACCCTCCTCATAAATCTGAAATGGAATAAAACTGCTCAAATTTAAATTTAACTGAAAGAGACTAAAACCAATCCCTGATGAAAGAGCATCATTCCGTTGCTCTGAAGATGTAGAGAAAACATAAAAAGAACATGTTGCTGATAGAAGCTGAGAGGATAAACACAAGAAATAGTTGTCTCTGGCATCTAAGCAAGCCGGATACTGCATGTTTTTAGATTTATGTGACTGATAAATAATACAAGATTCCCTGTAGAGGACAAATCCAAGTGAAAAAAACCAATTGAGAAGAGAGATATGTGGTTAGTAATCTCAACAAGAAAGGATGAGCTCTTCTGAAATCCAAGATATCAAATGATGATTTTTCATTTGTAAAATTATACCCTTGGCAACTATCCAACTGCCTTTCGCGCTCTCTCTCTCTCTTTCTGTCTCTCTCAAACCCTAGTGGATTTACATTGTTATTCAAGTAAACTGACCCATTCCAGTACTCTTGCCTGGAAAACTCCACAGACGGGGAGCCGAGTAGGCTATAGTCCATGGGGTCGCAAAGAGTCGGACACGACTGAGCGACTTCATTTTCACTCCCTAAACTGAGGTGCCGTCTATGTTAGTAGCAATTATCGTGCAATGTTCTTTTATTTAGAAAATTCTTTATCTATTTTTTAAGCCTTTCTATTTTGCTTCTCATTCAAACATCTTAGCAAAATTCTTCTCTTCATCTGGCATTTCCAAGCAGTGAGATAGGGGGGTGGGGCTGGCATTATTGTGCTTTTCCTTGGGAGTGATCTGATTTCAAAAATGAAAAAAAAAATCCATCCACTTTTTCACACTAAGAATTAAACAGTTGGACATTCATATTTAGCAGAAGAAATGCAAATGGTAAAATGAAAGTGTTATTCACTTAGTCGTGTCCAACTCTTTGTGACTCCATGGACTGTGGCCCGCCAGGCTCCTCTGTCCATGGAAGTCTCCAGGCAAGAATACAGGAATGGGTAACCATTGCCTTCTCCGGGGGAATCTCCCAACCCAGAGAGCGAACCCGAGTCTCCTGCACTGCAGGCAGATTCTTCACTGTCCGAGCCCCCCAGGAAGGCCAGATGGTAAACCAATATATAAAAAGATGTTCAATATGCATTTATTTAACTCATATAGTGTGTATTATGTGTCAGGCACTGCTCTAAGTACCAGACACCATTCAAAAACTTTACAAATATAATTAATCTTAATAATACTATTTTTCAGATACTATGATTTTTCCCATTTTTCAGTGGGGACAATGAGGCTGAATTACAGAGAATCTTTGTAATTTGCTAAGGTCATACAGCTGATAAGCAGCACAGCCAGGCAGGTGGGCTGTGGGCCCATGATTTTAGACACTATACTAAGCAGCCTTGCCAAGGAAATGTAAGTTCCAACAAGATACCATTTTCTATCCAACAGACTGGCAAAAATTTTTAAATGTTGGTAACATCAAGTGCTGTAAGGATAAGTCACTTCAGTCATGTTCAACTCTTTGCAACCTCTGTCCATGGGATTCTCCAGGCAAGAATATTGGAGTGCATTAGTGAGTTGCCATTTCCTTCTCCAGGGTATCTTCCTGACCCAGGGATCAAACCCACGTCTCTTAGGTCTCCAGCAATGCAGGCCGGTTCTTTACCACTAGCACCACGTGGGAAGCCTGCTGGAAGGACATAGGCAAATGAATAATCAAGTATTGTTGTGCCCTTTCAGAAGGCAACCTGGCCTTCTAAATTTGGTATTCTTGAAAATGTGCAGTACACAAAACCCTCTACATAGGATTCTACATTGAGGATTGTGGCCTACAGAAATAAAAGCATCAATCTATACTCTGTACATGAAATTGCAGCATTATTTGTGGTGCTAACAAGACTGGAAAGAGCACAGAGGTCCATCACAGGAGCTATGGTTGAATAAATTATGTTACATGCATACCATGAAATATGCAGCTATTAAAGAATGTCTATTATTTATATCTATTGATCCAGAGATAGTTTCATAATGTGTCCAGTAAACTCTCACTTTGGGGAGTATTTTTCAATCTATGTCTGTTGATCCAGAGAAAGTTTCAATAATGTGTACAGTACAATTCCACTTTGGGAGGTATTTTTTTGAGCGTATTTAACAGTTACCTTAGGAAGTGGGATAGGACAGAGCAGACTGTTAATTTTCTCCATATTTATTTCTGAATTGGTTGACTTTTTATATGTTTGTATTGCCTCCACAATTTAAAAACCTAAGTTAAAAATAAGTATAAACTCAAATGTCATAATCAGCCTAGAAAATCCATTTTAGATCTTCAGCTCCACACAAAAAATTATATAAATAATACAGCTTTTCAGATCAAAAGGGAAAGACTCAGATTTATATTTCTAGAGACCTCTTACATATACAGACATTGTAATTTACAGTTTTCAGCAATTACACAATAAACATTCATTTTCTTTATTGGGCATTTCTGGCAATAGAGAAGAGAAGGGATAATTTGCCCCTTCTTCACTGAACAGTATAACTTACTAGTGAAGCGTGATATTTTAAAATCAGTGTATGATCTACAATCTTCATTTCTAACCCTTCAGTTTCACCCTCAAATAGAGAAAAAAGTCCACAACTCAGGAGGGAAATGGCGGGGGGGTGGGGGGGGGCGCTGATGGTGTTGAAAGATTTAAAAATTCCTTTATTTTTCGATAGAGGATTAGGCAGGCCATTGGGCTTCTCACCCCTCTTTCTGTGCTCTAAGCTGTGTGGGACTCAAAGAGGTAAAGTGGAAATCTGAAATAGGGGCTGGAAATATTGGAGGGGGTGTGGGGAAAGCAGTGAGGAGGCTGCCAGCATGATTTGATTTCTGGTTGTGGCGACCACAGGCCTTGCCTGGGTTGCTGAAATTTAAAGTGCTGCTGCCATCTTCAGGAGTTCGCCACTGTCGTATTCGAGTAAAGTTACAAATAGCTGGATACAGCCTAGTAACCCTCTCCAGGAGTCCTGAAGTACAAAGCAGACAGGTTACTACTACAGTAAAGGTAATTTCTCCTAAAAACTTAAGATGATTACCTAGTGAGGCAGTTGTGGTGTATGTATTTAATGTTAAGAAATGGTAAGCTTCTCCCTTTAAGAGACAATAGGAATCAAATTAAAATTTAGGGTCTAAAAAAATTATACAGTGTGACTGAGAAGTAACCTAGGCTTGTGGCTCATGCTAAGTTGTATCTGACTGCAACCCTATGAACTGTCGCCTGCCAGGCTCCTCTGTCCGTAGGATTTTCTAGGCAAGAATACTGGTCGTTGTTCAGTCACTAAGTTATGTCCAGCTCTTCGCAACCCCATGGACTGCAGCACGCAAGGCTCCCTATCCTTCACTGTCTCCCGAAGTTTGCTTAGATTCATGTGCGATGAGTCAGTGTTCCCATCTAATCACCTCATCCTCAGCCCTTTGGGTTGCCATTTCCTCTTTCAGGGGATCTTCCTGACCCAGGAATGGAACCTGTGTCTTCTTCATTGGCAGGCAGATCGTGTACCGCTGAGCCACCTGGGAAACTCTGACTGAGAAGTAAGACAAGGCTTTAAAAATGGGAAGTGGGTTAAGTTTGGATGCACCTAGCAGCTTGGACAACTTCCCTGGTGGCTCAGGTGGTTAAGCGTCTGTCTACAATGTGGGAGACCCGGGTTCGATCCCTGGGTCAGGAAGATCACCTGGAGAAGGAAATGGCAATCCACTCCAGTACTATTGCCTGGAAAATCCCATGGACAGAGGACCCTGGTAGGCTACAGTCCATGGGGTCACAAAGAGTCGGACACGACTGAGCAACTTTACCTTAGCAGCTTGGACAGAGAAGGCAATGGTACACCACTCCAGTACTCTTGCCTAGAAAATCCCATGGGCAGAGGAGCCTTCTGGGCTGCAGTCCATGGGGTCGCACAGAGTCAGACATGACTGAAGCGACTTAGCAGCAGCAGCAGCAGCTCTGAAGCCGTCGAGTCAGTCTCTGGGAGGACCACCTGCTCAATTTCCACAGCCAACATGAAGTTTAGGGAATATTTAATTAAAAAAGGATTCTGTGGCTTTCCATTTTTCTCTCATTTCTTGAGTGGTTTATTCATTAATTCTAAGCCTGACTTTCTTCTCTGATTTCTTGACTTATGGCTAAAGGATAGGAAAGGCCGAATTGTCTAATAGTACTCTCAGAACAAATCTCCATTTCTTTCTTCCCAGAAATAATTTTACTTCACTGCATTGTAAAGAAAAATTAACTAAGCCCTAGAGTGGAAAAAAAGAAATCCGTTACATTATCTTTTCCCGTGATGGTTAGAGGTGTCCACATTTGCTACAGGAAATCCGTGCGAACATGAATACCCCTAGTGGCTCTCACTGGAGGCAGTGGTCCAAACTTCAGGTCATGATACCACAATATTCTCTGTAAATTCTCTTTAGAGACACCGGAGTTTTCATAGAACTCACTTTACACTGGTTTTCTGTTTGTTTATTCATCATTTTAAGCAAACATAAGTTCTCACAGTAACTTGGAATGTATCCTATAGAGTCCATTTTTTTCCTCCTGGTTTACATTATTAAAAGCAGAGTAGTTTCAATTCACCTTTAGAAAAAATTCACAATGTTTTGGATATCTAGTTCCCTTTCATCGTAAATCTGGCAGTTAAAAAATGTATGCTGAAAGAAAGGGTTACAGTACATAGCTAGTACCACGCTGGGTATGTCACCGATATGACACTTCTGAAACTTTACTGTGTTTGGAAAACTGTCCATGTCTTCTGAAATTTTGTCTTGGAGCTATTCATTTATTTGGCAAATACTTTCTAAGGGCCTATTAATATGCTAAGTTATTCAGGCAGGTACTTTTTATGTTTTCTGTTCATTCTTGACAATGACTCTCTGAAGAACATTCACTCCCATTTAGCAGATGGGCAAATGGGATACAGACAATTTAAGTAACTTGCCTCTGGTGATTTAGGGTTAAAATCTGAGTGTGCTTTACTTTATGTCTACTCTGCTTGCACAACAGCATTGCCAAAGCCAGGAACATTCTGAGCTCTTTCCTGCCTACTATGATTATGAAACAAGTCATTCAATGAACAGTTGACTCTTTGCTACATGCAAGACATTGTAAATTTGATTAATATAGCAGTTAGAGAGGGAAAGAATAATTGGGGCCTAAAATTAGACTCTAAAACAAGCAAAAGTGATAAAAATGGAAAGTATGACTCAAAGCATATTGAGCTATTTGTGCTCACTGCCACTGGGGGCATCGCTGACTTACAAGTGGAAGGAGAGCAAGTGAACAGATTACACACCAGAGAAATCCCACACCCTTTAGATAATTTTGAACCTATCCACAATGACACTTGGAAAGAAAATGTTCAGATAAAAACCTAAGACATACTGAAATGCATCTCACCACAAAGTGGCATCTGGACTAAAGTATAGATAACAATTTTTATTTCTGCTTTACTTCCTATCCCTATTTCATCTGACCACTCAAACCTTGAAATAGGAAAACAGATACTCCCTTGCAAAATATACCATTTTGTTTTATGGGTGATCTTGTTACTATTTCTGGATCTCAATCCCTACTTCCTGAATTCAGTACAACGACAAATTGGGCCATGTGCAATTTTACAGCACTCACTGTTCTTCCTGCAGAGCGCTAGATGGGACAGATGCAGAAGTTAGACAGTGAAGCCACCATCTCAGCCCAGTGCCCTAAGAAGCCTCTAGTGCCATACACAGCTGCCTACAGCTTAATGAATCCCTACTCAGTGTGCTGCTAAATGAGGCTGCAAGAGCTGCTGTTGCTGCTAAGTCACTTCAGTCGTGTCTGACTCTGTGCAACCCCATAGATGGCAGCCCACCAGGCTACCGCGTCCCTGGGATTCTCCAGGCAAGAACACTGGAGTGGGTTGCCATTTCCTTCTCCAATGCATCAAAGTGAAAAGTGAAAGTGAAGTTGCTCAGTTGTCTCCGACCCTCAGCGACCTTATGGACTGCAGCCTTCCAGGCTCTCCGTCCATGGGATTTTCCAGGCAAGAGTACTGGAGTGGAGTGCCATTGCCTTCTCCCTGCAAGAGCTAACCACTTCTAATGGCATCAGCCTTTCACTCGAGGAGAGAAGACCTTCTCATCACTTACTAGACTTCACCTGAAGGACAAGCCCTGCCTCTCCATCCTGCCACCCCTGTGCCAGACTTTCACATTTGGGCAAGCTAGAAACTCTGTAAGGAACAGACCTGACTCTGCCTGCTGATCTGGCTTTCTGCTCTAGCAGCCAACATTAATATTAATGCTAAATTGGAAGGAGAGACATCGGGGTCCTCAGGCAGAAAGTCAGCACAAAAGGCTGAATATGAATTAGTCGGGATGGATTGGCCACACTTAATGCTAATAATGATGCAAACTTTACATTGCTCGAGTGCTTTCTGAGGAGCACAGACAAATGCTACCTTGATTCAGCCTAAAAACAGTGAAATCACTAGTCCTGTCTTGACATTACATATATAAAAATGAAAAGGTGAGGAAATCATTCGGATATCTGTCTAGAGATGTACTCCATGTTCAAGGGGACCCCTTACCCTAAAACTGCCAGAGACATTTATCTAAGCCCCTTAATGAAAACTGCCTCAGACATTAGGAGTGTTCATTCTTTCCTGTCACCTCAGCCTCAACATGTCTAGAATATCAGCTGCAACATCCCCAACCTGCTCCTAAGCTCACTTGATACCTCTACGATCCCAGTGTCTCCAGCCTCAACAGTCGGCTCTTCCCCACCCTCAGCCTTGGCCCCACATTCAACATCATCAAGTGTTCCTTAGTGAGGTTCATTTCAGCATGCTTCCATCTGCCTTTCCCCTTGTCCAGGTTCTCATCATTGCAGTTCTCATTCTACACTGAATTGACCCAGAGGGTAGCAGTACATGCCACCTCAAAACAGGCCACTTTGGTATAGGAATTATTTTGAGCTAAAGGCACCTGAAAAACAGCAAGCACAGACAGAGGCTTTCTCTGAACTCCCTGTTTATCTGCCAAAGTCAGATTCTCCGAAAGGATCTCATTTGTCATAAATCCCTTGCCCAGGATATTCATCAACCAGGGAAGATGGACTCTTATCACAGGAGAGGAGTGAAGAAGTTGACACCACACCCAGACACATTTTGTCACAAACTATCACACCTCCCATCTGTTCTTCTCCCATTTGGCCCATTCATCTTTCCTGAAAACCATTTACTCTCTCCTTAAGAGGTCTATGTACCCCTCCTCTTTCTCTATAAAGATGGCATCTAATCCTGAATTCTAAGCTACCTCGGAAAGTTACTTATTTTCCCCTGGATATCTCCCATGTGTACATGAGGGCTGCGTGTTAACAACTTTCTGTTTTCTCTTGTTAATCTGTCTTTTAGTACAGAGATCTCAGCTAAGAACTTAGCAGGGTAGAGGTAAAATTATTCTCCTCCCCTGTAACTGCTAACTAGTCTCTCAGAATCCTTCACCCCTCCATCACAGATTAAAAGTGAAAGATTAAGTTCTTTCATGTGCCATATTCCCCCACTCAAACCCCCTCTGTGGTCCCCACATCTTCAGAGTCAAGTTCTAACTGCTCAACCTAGTAGTCAAGGGCCACCTCTTCCATTCCAGCTACTTCTATGCTCACTAGGATCCAGGCAGACCAGCCTCTCTTCCTGACCCTGTAACAGGCTCCATCATTTCCCTCCACTATTATTCAGGCCATTCTGCCTGCCTCTTTCCTCCTACAAATCCTGCTTATTTTCAAAGACTGAGCTTACACGAGTACCACCAGTAAGCCTCCCCAGTTCATCTTCCTGTGTTCTTTTCTTCTAACACAATTTCTTTATTTATAACACTGTTTCCCAGAAGGATTTACAGCTAACTCCTGCAGAGATTGCTGACTATGCCACTCGTTTACCACTTTCCATAATAATAGTAGCTAACACATATAGTGCTTACTAATGCCTGGCTCAGAATAGTGCTTTACATACATTAACCTATTTCAAACTCACAATAAACCTAGGAGGCAGGTACTATTATTATCTCCTTTTATAGATCAGACACTGAAAGCTCTCACAGCCTACCCAAGGTCACCCAGCTAAACAACTACAGAGCCAAGATTTTGACCCTGGCAGTCAAGCTCCAAAACTATGCTCTAATAGTTAATCTTTTATTATCCATTAACTTTTTACTCCTGCTCCTATTTTTCCACATAGTAGTCACCATATTTAATGCCTCATCTTATCCCTTCCCATAGCTAGTACAGAGTTTTGCACATAATTAGTTCTTTACAGTTTACAGATATTATCTGCCTTAAAGTAGCCTTAAATTCTTTCTGGGGGAAAAAAAAGGTGGTTATAAGCAAATAAGTTATGAAGTCTTCTTACACACCAGTCGCCCTGGAAATCTAGGATCAGACCTTATAAACACTTTTATCATCTTCTTTGAATCGCGAATGAGAATCAGAGTCTGAAAAATCTGACTTTCCAGAATATATGAATTTTAGTAACAAGGGCTGCAAAGTGAAACCTTTCCTCACCTCCCACACACACATTTCCAATATGACATTAAAAAGTATTTCCACAGGGAAAACAGTTTCCAAGAAAATAATTCTCAAATGTCTTAAATACAAAATTATTGTGGAAGAAGATTAAGGGAGGGTAGTCAGTCTCTTGCAATGTTATCCTAAAAGAAGTTTTTGCAGCATTTGGATCTTCAGAATTTATTATTCAAAATATATAATCACCTAGGAGGTCAAGAACCTTGTCTGATATCACATTTATGCTGTCCAAGCACCTAGCTAGTGAAAGATACATATTCATTCCTTAAAAATCCTCTGAAATGATTTCTCCAACTTTGAGGTTTTCTTGCTATCACCAATTGCTTTTCCTGCCTTTCCCTGAAATATATTAATTTCTCCCTGGCCCATGGATTCCCCTCTTCAACCCCTCCAGCTTCTGGCAGCTTTGTTCTCTTTGCTCATCTGTTTCTGGGCCATTCCATCGCCTACCAGAGTTAGCCTGTATTATCATACTTGCCAGCAGGGGCTGCCATTTGCCATAGGATTGCTAATTTTCAACATTCCCTAAATCTGAGACTCCAGATTGTGTAAAATAGTACAGTGCCTAATTTATCAACTTGGCAGGTTTGAAATGCTATAAAATCAGTTACTTAAAATGAGTCAACTCGTAATGTGCTGCACAGTTTTAATGAGCAGAGTTCCACTGCTCCATTAAGACAACAGGAGACCACATTGAGAAAACAAGCAGAAAGAATGTGAGGTTAAGAGAATAGCAGGAAAACCTGCTTCTTGCCCACAAGATCCCAGTGGGGACAATATGTTCAACCAACAATTGACTTTCTCCTTGGCAAGTAAAAAAGACTCATCTTTCATATCTGTCCTTCCTCTCCATTTGCATACAAGGTCAGCCCTTTATTACCTCCTATAAAAATGACTCCAGTAGTCTTCTGTGTTTGTTCCCTGCCCCTAGGCTCTTCCCACTCCAAACCATCCTGTGCATTTGTATAATAATTTTCCTAGAGTGATGCTTGCTTAAAAACCTTCATTGATACCCACAACCAAGATAGCCCTCTTCAGTGGGACATTCCAGGCCCTTCTAATCCAGTATCAAGTTACGTGTCCAACTTTTCTTTCTATTATTCCCAGATTCTCCACTTTAACAAGGCAGGGAATTTTATTCTTCACCACAGCTTAAGCTCATTGTTGTCTTAGAACCTTTGTGTTCATAATCTACACGCCTGAAATGCCTGCCTTCTTCTCTTAACTCCTTAGTCAATGCTATTGCTAGAGTAATTTCCCAGGTGTAATTAAATGCATAGAATATTACTGGTTAACATAATTCCTTCTCCCAGCATCCCTGGGAACATCTGAAATGTAGGACAAGTACTGCCTGACAAAACAATATTAATGAAATACAACACTGAGTTGCACTTACACAGAGCATTGAGTGAGCAGACAACACACACATAATTCCCGAGGGACCTCAGTCAGCACAAGCCCTTCTGCTGGTCCACTGTTGCATTCCCAGGTGAAATATGATTTGGATGGAGCCTCTCCACATTCTCAGACTTCCTTAGTTCTGCATTAGTAGAATCTTAAAGGTAACAGTAAGAGCCCTCTGCTCCATTTAAGTTCCACCTTTCCTCTCTACCAGCCCAACCCACATTTTCTTACTCTTCTGACTTCCTGAGAGTCGCGGGCCACACCATGTTAACCATCCCACTACGCTAACTGAAGACACACAAATAACGGCATCTGCTGTGATCACCAGAAAGAGGCTGGCTCCATCATGTTCCCCTTTTCAGTACATTCTTATGCTGACCAGAGTCACTTCCCAGCTCTAGTTAGCCCTCCAAGAGCCTCTCTGCCTACCTAGTCAGCCAACTACTCCCTCTTCTATGATACATCCTTGATTTATTGTATCTGGATGAAATATAGTCTATTTAGAATCAGAAATCAAAAGGCTTAGATTGAAGTTCTATCTCTGCTACACTCACTCGGTAGCAGTCACAACCATACAGTTCACCCCCTGAAGACATGAACAGAGCTAAGACCCTGGCAGGAAAGAGGAACTCTCTAGTCATTGCCTCTTAGCACCGTTATGCTATAGAAACAAGAATTTGTCCACTGGCTCTATCTGAATGCCAACTAATGGGCACAAAGGTCTTGTGAGAATGAAAGTACTACAAATATGAGTGATGGTTCTGAAGGTGTGAGCCTCTGTCAGTATTATTAGTATGTAACATAAGTTTCAACCTTGGCAAGAGACAAATTAGTGGCCACCTATGAGGTACAACATAAAAAATTCCAGATAATTTCCTGTTTCTTCGTGACTCTCCCTCCATTCTCCAGTACCCTCCACATTTCATTATTAGAGCTTCATTTAGCCAAGCTTTGGAGGGGTTTTGGTCTTCAAATGCCCCTTGTTAAAATTAAAACACCTGTGAGCCCTTTTCCATCTCACACCTTAGTAGAGTTTAGCTGAAGGTGAAGAGGAGCAGAATCATACAGGAATAGACGTCAAGAGGGGGAGGGAAGAGTGGAGGGCCTGGGAGGTTCATGAGAGGGTCAAAGAGGGGACAAGGATGACGAAAACAAAGTCCGCACTCACCCTAGTTTTGCTTTAACCAAACCTTGTTAATATGTGTTGCTTGCCTGACTTTCTTTTTTTTTTTTTTAATCCAGGCAGGCTGCCGTCTATGGGGTTGCACAGAGTCAGACACGACTGAAGCGACTTAGCAGCAGCAGCAGCAGCAGCAGCAGCTTACAATTAGCCTTGATGGCTGATGAAGCAAAAATGAAAAGAACATGTGATTTTTTTTTTTTAAGTTTTAAATGTTATCTCTGGAGCTATCTCAGCCCACACAGAGGTCAGAGAGGAGGGTGGCGGCTGCTGGCAAGAAGGGGACCTGCCTTGTGGTTTGAGCCCAAAGCCGATGGGGCTTCCCACCAGCAGCCCTAGCTTGGCAGCATGGCACTGGAGGCATGCCTCTTTGGAAACATATCGGAGCCCTGCCTGACTGTGTCTGCTCCTCCTCAACATGCTTCCTTTTCCATCTACAGTATTTAGAAAGATGAGAGACAACGCTGCGAAGAACACAAAGGCTTTTGCAATTCCGTCTCTGGCTTCACATTCAAAGCTGTTGCTATCAGGGTTGGATTTAGCAACTTGGCATTCACTTCACAGGACCACCCCTGTTGGCGGCCATCTGGAGTATTTTGGAGAATTTTTAAAGAGACACTGCTTAGAGAGCATTTAGTAGTGGAGAAAGCTCTAGTATTCAATTCAGGAAGCCTGGTCTGTGCCCACGATGAGGAGCTACGTGACCTTGGGCAATCCACTGCACTTCCTTGAACCTCTGTCTCTTCATCAGTGATTTGTCAATTTCTTGCAAGATTTAATAGTCTAGTGCAAAGGTCCCTAAAGTGTGGTCTCTGGAGGTGCAGCAATCAGTACCCAGCAAAACCTAGTAGAAAGCATGTCTCAGCCCCAACCCGGGCGTCCTGAATCGAAAAACCTGGGAGGAGGGCCCAGCAATCTCTGTTTAAGAAACCGTCCAGGGGATTCTGACACACAGCCAAACTGGAGAACCACTGCTGCAGGGCTCCTTGTTCCCTTCTGCTGTTGCTAGTTTGCCTGGGCAACACTGATTTGCTGTTTGTCAAAAGTTGCTGACTAGTGGCCCAAGGGAAGCACTCACTTGCAAAAGATGGCTAAGCCCACAGCTGGAGAGGCCCAAATCAGAGTGGCAGGGAACCTGGAGGAAGGCCCTGCCTCTCTTCCCTAGCCCCTCCCATGGCCAAAGTTTCGGAAAACTCCAAGGCTTGTCTACAGAACAGGTATCTTTGGGGCCATGTTCTGAATGCAGCACATTTTTACAACATCAAAAGAAGCAAGAGCAAAAGGGGTTTTGTTAATGATGCCAACCTCTCTTCTGACTATTTTTGTCTCTAGTCCCCATAGATACATGTCATTTAGTGCTGGGCAAGGAAAATTACTTCTTCATTTTAGCTTTTTGTTTTTCCCCCTACCTTTTCTGACAGCTCTTGGCTTCCTCTAAGTTATCAGGGACAACTTGCAAGTGTTGTTCTGGGTTCCACCAGGGAACTGTGGTTTCCTAGCAACAGCCAGGGCCTGCTGGGCCATTCTCTGAGTCACCAGCTCCAGGCAGCTCCTGATAAGCAGTGCGGGTTGCAGAGGAACCCTCTGTAGACCCCACATGAGAGCCTGCCTCACAGGGTGATGGGATCTATAAAGAATAGACCATAGATAGGACCTAAAGAATGACATAAATAGAGGGCTCTTTATTCTAAACTAAATGGATCTTGCTTTCTGACTGTTCCTTGCATATGGAAGAGGGAAAAGGAAGGAGGGAGGTAAGGGGAAAGGGAGAAGGAAAGGAAGGGAGGGTGGAAAGAAGAAATGTTTTCAACAAACATCTCCTGAATGTCTGCATTCTCTACAATGTATACTGTATACTTTAGTTATATACTGGAGGTGCAAAATCAAATAAAATGTAGTCTTTGACTGCAGGAAACTTGTAGTCTAATAGGGAAGACAGTTCAGTAAACTTAATTTGCATTTCTTCCTAATGGATGTCATATTCCAGTTTCCATGACAAAGCACAACTATAGGCTTCATGAGACATAATAAGGCCCCTTTTAATTTTGTAATATTTTTATTTCCCTATAAAATCATCTTTACCATTAAGATTTTTAGATGTCTAAGGATTAAGTCATATACAGTATTGCTCTTAGAATGGATTTAACCTCTCTGTCTTTGGTTATATCCCCTTTCTTATCTTAATGCTATGTATGTGGTCCTTTCTAACTTTTTTGTAAGGTTTTCCAAGACGTTGTCTCTTCTGTTGACCTTTGTGGAATAGGATCTTGGTAAATTTATCAATTTCACATCTCTTTCAAATGTATTGATTTCTGTTTTTGTTTTTATTGATTCTTTTCTCTTGCTTTCCTAAAGTTATATTTGTTCTTTATGTCCTCTTGAGTTGAAGCCATAATTGAATCCATTTATCTTCATTTTCTTGTGTATTAATAAAAGCACTTAAATCCATGACTGTCTCTGATTTCAGGTTTGGCTGCTGCCATATGTCTTAATATGAGCTCTTGTTGAATGTTCTTATTTACTTTTGTCTGCTTGATCTATCAGAGGAATTAAAGTCCCCCTCTATGATTATGGTTCTTGTGGATTTCTCATATTTCTAAGAAGTTTTGATATATATATTTGATCCATGCTATTTAGCACTTAAAGTTTCAATGATTCCTTCATCTTTGTTATGGATTGTACCTATTAACAATAGAAAAAGAAAGACAGAAAAAGAAAAACCCTTTTTCATCTCATTTAATGGCCCAGGCCTTAATGCTACATCATCTGATATTAATTTTGTCACTCATGATTTACTCTTATTGTCTGTACTATCCTTTACTTTAACATATTAATTTAGAAGTGTGGCTTGTCTTTTGACCTAGTAGAGGTTGGTTCTGGACCTGTTGTCCCTGCAATTTATTTCTTGTTCTTTTCTTACTCAGCTCTACATCATAGCGTGGTCCCTACAGACTGTCAGCTGACTTTCCACTGGGTTTGGCCAATAGAAGAAATCTGGTGAGAGAAAAGAGTAAGCAGGGGTCTTCCTCTCCCCTAACTCTTATGTGATATTTCTTCAATAGCTGCAACTCCACTCTGGTTCCTGCTCCTTCTGAATAAGCCTGTTCTACCCTTTCCCTTGTCTTTCTAATACTGAGTGGATAATAGTTTTCTGAGGTTGCTAATCTCTGGGCTGCCTCACTGTCCCCTGATTAGCTTCCATACTCATCGATCCCCTGTGTAACTGACTTCCTATATTAAATTCCCTTCATAGTAAATATTCAGAGTGGTTTTTATTTTCCTGAGTTAACCTTGATTTTATTTTATTTATATGGATATTTAACCTATTCATTTTTGCAGCAAAGTCTGTGGTTTGACTGACTCAACATCCTTCTCAGACCCTCTTTTCCTTGCCTTCCTCGAGTATAAAAGCCACAAAACCAGAAACTAAACCCTTTCAGCAAGCAAAATCATGTTATACAATAAGACATATATAGAAGTCTATCAGGGATTTTTGCTTTCCAAATAGGGATATTGCCCTCTCTTTCCTTACCCTTTCTTTTTCCTGCCTGGACACTGGGTTCGATGGCTACAGCTTCAGCAGCCATTATGAGACTATGAGGAAAAGACAATTGGAAACACTGTGAGCTGAGTCCTAAAACCCTTGAGCCACTCTTAAACCTATACCAGCTACCTCCTGACTTCCTGTTGCATAAGGAAAAGAAAAGGATTATTTGCTTAAACTACTAATAGGATTTTCTGTTAGCCTCAGCAAAATGCAATTTCTAACTCAATATTTCCCAAAAGGACATAACTGGAACCAGGGCCTGGTCAGTTAGTATCCTTGGCCTCAGCTACTAAATACCACTAACACCATTCAAGTATTGTGCCAGTCAAAATCTCTTCCCAAACATTTCCAAATGTCTTTGGAAGGGATAGGGTTGTGCCCTTCTAAAAAAAAAATAATAATAATGTGTATACACAGCAAACACAGTAAGTTTAATTTTTTTAAATATCATGTCAGAACTGCATAGACCCACACTCTCCCTAGGAATTAATCAATCTTCTAACAAATTATTGTTGTAAGGATATAAGGTGAGATATTTGTTACACTTTTGGGGGAGTATGAAAGGTTTTAAAAATAAAGTACAAGAATAATATAACAAACAACCATGTATCTGCTGTTCAGAATTAACAAGTGTTAACATTTTGTTGCTTTGCTTCAGATTTTTTTTTTTAATAAAAGGAGCAAAATATTATAAAGCTGAAGTCATTTATTTCACACTATAATTTCAAAGCTCTCCTAGTCTTCTTCCCCAAGGGTAATGACTATCATGAGTTTGGCACGTTTCCATTTAGTTCTTGTTTCTTATTGTTAATCACTGTCTTGGTAGACAATTCCTAGTAAGTGGATGTGATTTTGAGTGCTTGTTAACTGTGTATGAATCCTAGCAGGTTATTCATACCATTCTGGAATTTGCCGTTTTTCAAATTAACTTTATTTTTTTCATATGTAGTTAAAACACAAATGTAGATCATTAATTTTAACTAATGTACATTATTCAATTGTGTGAATTAATCAAGTTCATTTCTCGGTTAATACTTCCTTGTGATGGACATTTAGATTGTTTCCACTTTTTCACTGTTACAAACAATGATGTCATTGGAGGAGCTCATGAGGAAGCACATTTAGAAGAGTTTCTTTAAGGTGTATACTTAGAAGTCAAATTGCTGAGGACTCACATTTTCAACTTTGCTTCATATTACGAAATTCTCCAAAGTATTAGAACTAATTTAAAGTTCACCAAAAGACTAAGAGAATTTCTGTTTCCCTATATGCTCGCCAACATGTGGTATGATCAGACATATTAATCTTTGGTAATCAGATTGATGGATAAGAATTATTACTTTTATTTTCTTAAAATTGATGTAAATTGAAATTTTCCTTCATCTTTCTATCAGATAGTCTTTCTATTATTATTTCATGGGAGTTTTAAATTCTAATTGATCATAGAGATTTGATAGACTTAATTCATTTATTAAACACCTTCAATATGCCAGGCACTATTCTAAGCCTGGGGATAAAACAGTAAACAAATAGACCAAACTTAAATGCTCACAGAGCCTCTATTTGCTCCTTCTTCCTTCACACTCTCAAGTTTTTATCTGAATAAGCTATCTTTTTAGATCCAGGTTATTATCATTTTTAATATTTTTGCTAAATTTTATAACATTAACAGCAATCATTTATAGACTAATATGAAATTTTATTGGTTTCATTTCTTGTAATAAGTTCTGTGATGCACTGGCTTCCTCCAGTTTGAATTATTTATTTTGAATTCTTCCTTGAATTGCTATAGGACTTTTTCAAGGAATTTTGCCCAGAAAAGAGGAATATTTTATAAGTTCTTCAACATGTGAGAATAGATTTTTCTGTTGCCTTCTCACATAAACCATATAAGAAATTCTTAGGTAGTAACGTTTCCTTCAAAGTTTTATATATGTTATTCCCTGACTGCCAGCAATTAGTATGGCTGGTGCCCTTTTTTTCCTTTTCTAAATAGTGTGGGGGTTTTTTTTTGTTGTTTTTCCCTGAGTGCTGGAAGGAAGTTGTACTGGATCTGTCTTAGTAGGAGTCTATACACCAAGTTTACCTGATTCCTAGTAGGTCCTTTCAGACTGAAGACTCAAATGTTTCTTCAGGTATGGATTTTTTTTCTATCATTTCTTTATTGTTGCCACTTCTGTAGCTGCTCTCTCTTTTGGGCATTTTCACTATACCTAAATTGAATCTGTTGGATTTATTCCCTGCCCATGTTTCCTTTACATGCATTATGGTTCTTGGAGTAAGAAATGGCAACCCACTCCAGTAGTCTTGCCTGGAAAATGCCATGGACGGAGGAGCCTGGTGGGCTATGGTCCTTGAGGTCGCAAAGAGCTGGACATGATTGAGCATATATCATCTCTGTAGTTCTCTCTTTTTGGCATTTTCATTACACCTAAATTGGATCTGTTGGATTTATCCCCTGACCATGTTTCCTTTACATGCATTATGGTTAAGTTTATTTTCCTCCGCAATATAGGAGAATTTCTCAACATAATTGTCTAATTCACCAATTCATTTACTGCAGGATTCAATTTTCTCTACGCTGCCTTTATTTAGAATTTTAATTTAAGAATTATATTGCTGATATTATGGCAATATTTCCTGGCCTCACATTGTTCTGTTTTCCTAAATACAGTGTCCTGTCTAATCCTGTATTGAAATATTAAAAGGCATTGGTGATTCAAAGATATCTACAAAGAAGTTTTTTCTTCTTCTGATTTCTTGGGATAAGTTCATTTCAGAGAGGTCATCTCCTTGGATTGCTCTGACTGGCCTCTCTTCTTTGAACAATTTAAATAGTAGTGAATAATTTCTCAAGCCCAGCCCAGTGCTTTTTCCCTATTTACCCATCCTTGCAGCTCCTCGATTGCCCAATGTTTTCTCTTGGTTTGCCTTCAGATCTTTGCATAGGATGCAAAACCTCTGAATGAAACCCTCATTCTAGAATAATGCCTGGCACATAACAGTGCTCAACAAAAATTTGTTAACAAATAAATGTCTACATTTTTCCTGTCTGGGAATTTGAAAAGTGGCTTATCAGAAGCTGTACAGGTCTGTATTTAAACTGTTTCATTTCAGACAAAGGAGAAAGGGAAAACTTCATATTTTTATGGATTTTTTCCCTAAGATTTGCAGTCTAGTTTGTACCCAGAAGTTAGAAAAGAGAATATGCAAGAGAGTTTGCCTGCTTAGCCCCTGTACTTATGGGATACCCTTCTATGTTTGCCGTGATCACCCAAGCCAGCCCCTTCTCAGAGTGGCACAGCTCTCCTTAGTACAAACCTGCTGGGATAATGCCTCCATTTTATTTGACATGGCCGCTCATGGCAAGGATGGAGTCAAGGTCAATTTCCCAAGGTCATTGGTAGGGCTCACATGTGTCCCCCATTTATTTGAGGACCTGTTGTCTGAGCTTGGAGATTATCTGAGGCTCTTCTAAGGGAATCTACCCACTTATTTTTAAGTGAGTCTTTTCTTCATATGCATGGGAGTCAGTACTCCCCTAAATCCACTTTTTAAATAAAGTCTTCAATCAGCTTGCATTAGTTTCCTAAGGCTGTCATAGCAAATTGCTACAACCTGGATGACTAAAACAGTAGAAATGTATTCTTTTACAGTCTGGAGGCTGGAAGTCCAAAATTAAGATTTTGGCAGGGTCATGCTCCCTAACAAAGTTCTAGGGAAGAATCTCTCCTTGCTTCTCTCTAGCTTCTGGTGGTTGCCAGCAGTCCTTGGCACTCCTGCACCACTCCAATCTCTTCCTCCCTTGTTACATGGCCTTCGTTTCCATGTATCTCTTCCAAATATCCTGTTTCTTATAAGTATACCAACTGTTGGATTGGAGTCCACCCTAATCCAGTATGTCCTCATCTTAGCTTGATTATATCTTCAAAGACCCTATTTTCAAATACAGTCACGTCATAGGCACTGAGAGTTAGAACTTGAACATATTATTTGGGGGAAATACAACTCAAGTCACAACAAAGGTTTTAAAACAATTCATAAAATAACAATTTTTCATTACTAAATAGTAAGACCCTAAATCTAGTTTCATTAGGGGAAACATTGCCCAAAACCACCTGCCCTGGCTGGCCATAATAGTGACCACTTGCATTAGTTATCTTACAACAGGAAATCCTGGTAAGAAACAAGGATCTAACAAGCTACCACCAACTGGAAGAATTCAGGAAAGGTCAAAAGAGGAGAAGAGACTCTAGTCCATATGCCCCACCAGCCTCCCAAGATCCTTCTCACTGGAATCCATCTTGGCTGGGCAATGTGTACACCACCAGGAAGGACCCTGAGTTAGAGGGATTAGCCAGAGACACCCTAGAAACTAACCCTAGCACCATAGAACCCAAGACTGCAAGCCCTGTGGCAGAGCAGCCCTCCTGGTTTCCCTTACACTGCTGTTCTCCACCAGGGTACCCCTCCCAATAAAGTCTCTTTTTTTTTATAGCACATGTGTCTCCTCAGACAATTCATTTCCAAGTATTAGACAGGAGCCCACTCTCCAGCCCTGGAAGGGATCTCCCTTCCTGCAACAGTTTTATATGAACTATATCTTACAGAAATGTCATTAAAATTTCTGGTTTCCAGTTACACCATTTTTCTGTTTTATCACTCTGCTGTACACATTCTTGAACATTTACTGGACCATTTCAAATGGAATTGGGGTGAAAAGACAGAGAGTTAAATGTGTGGATCCAAATCTTAGTGAAATGATGTTTACAAACTTTATGAAGATTCACTTAATGACAAATATTAAAGTGGCATTAACAGTGGGCACTAGGAAAGAAAAATGGTGCCACCCAGTCATTAAGGAAACACAGATAAAATGACTGATGATGTCAAAAATCTCTGCCCCGAGATTTTCCTAAGCAACAGCTCAAGGCACACAGCTTCCCTCCACTGAAGAATAGTTTTCTTCAGAACCTGCTTAGGTGCCTAGCTTAGAAAGTATCTAAGGGTGTTTCTCAAAAATTTTCTAATGTCAATAAGAATGGAAAGATACTGTGCAGTGACATTTTCTCATTCTCCTGCCAAAGGGAGGAGGGAGGCCTCAAGCACCGGTTGAACTTTAGGAGCACTGTAGAGGGGACAGCATGGATGAAGTAGGCTGCCGGAGGTGAGGATAGACCAGGCGGCACCTTCTGTGTCCACACCTGACCGGGCACTGTCCATGGACTAATTCACCTAGTCCTCATGAGCCTGCAAGACGAGCGGTATTAGTTCTGTTTGTTTTGTTTTGTTTTGTTTTAATAGATAAGGGACCAGGTTCAAACAGATTAATTCTTCTCACATTTATATAACAGTTAAGTGGCAGAAGCAAGGGGAAAGGAGTGATTTGCTAAGAGAGAAGGAACTGCTGGGCTAAAGAGTGAGACAGGGGTCCCATACCTTAGACACATCCTTGAAATCAGACATGTTTCCTCTGGTCTTGCTCTGCAAGTATCAACCAATGAACAACTCTGTAGTTACCATCTCTGAGCCTTAGTCAAGCCATCTGTAAAATGGGAATAACACCCACATTGATGGGGTTAACTGAGATGAGATCAGTGATACCTGTTTCAGAACATAGTTCTCTTCACCCACTTTTCCCAACCTAGGAGGGAAAAAGTCCCCCAGGGAATCCTGATCTGCCAAGCTTTGTTGTATGAATAATACTTTTTCCTTTCGTCCTCAAAGTACTTTCGTATGCATTATCCTAGTCAGTTCTGGTTAGGAAAGTCTAACACCCACTCCACTGTTCTGGCAGATGAAGAAATAGTCTCAGAAGCATTGAGAAATCACCCCAAGGTCACAAGCTCTTGCTGGAACTGGGCTCCAGATCACCTGACTTCTGGTTACAGCTACACCTAACAGAGTAGTCCTGAAGCATCTCATTTGCTGAATTACAAAGTATTGCAGCTGTACATCAAAGCCAAAAGTTGTAACAAGCTGCTGTGACAGCAATTTCAGGTTGAGTTTCTATTGACCTGTTAGCTGTCCACCCTGACTGAGGCATCAGCTATCTCACCTATTCTGTGTACAATGTGAGACTTCAATAAAGAGCTAGGTGGGGACCATCCATCAGTGTCACCTGCTGTGTCTGGAGGCTCTCTAGGAGACAGGAGTGGCGGGGGAGCAACTCTGCCCACAAATTATGTGCTGGGAAGCAGGCTATTGTAACATCTGAACTACCACTCCACGGAGACTAGGCCACCTAACACCACCTCTCAGATAGAAGGAAACAGAAATGAAAACCCCTGTCCCCTTAATCCTGTAAGTAAAACAAAGAATTACCATAAATTAATATAACTAATGTGGAGTAAATCAATAATTATCTATCATTATTTACCTTCTACTGTCAGATTTCATCAACTAAATCTCTGCCTGTCTCTCTCTCTCTCTCTCTCTCACACCCCCTCACACACAGTCTAACTCAGGTTCAAGTTTGCTGGTGTACATTTATCTTGACTTTCACAGAAAACAAGGCAAATGTTAAATCCTTCTTCTCATTTGGATCCGAATCAATATTTTTGAGAGCCTTAATACTCAGAGACAAGCTCCAGAGTAATGCTCAGTTAAAATGCTGCACAACCGGCCTCATTTCCATCGCATATCTTAAGCTCCTGATTGTTAAACCTTCTGTGATGGGAATCCTTTCCTTACTATTCCCCGCATGAGCAGGCTGCACAATTAGCTGCTCCAACATGAGCCACGCTTTATGCCAAGGTGATCTCAGGCTACTGCACACATTACACAGACTTTGCATATTGGGGGAATAAATCTCAATGACCCTAAAATCTTTCCCTCATAATCAGTTTTCTTTCCTATAACTGCATCTCTCTGAGGACTGTCTGGAGTTTTACTGCAACAAATAAGTTAATATAGGAGAGGAAACAGATGGGCTTGACTGCATTCTGGGATTTTTATAAAGCAACTCATTTTGGAAAGTGTAAGTAAGCTTTTGTCTACAAATCCCCCAAAGGCATGAATAAAGAATGGAAATTTGGGTCCCAAAATAACAAGAAGGGACAATAATAGTGGTACCAACCCACAAGTGGCCTGAGAATTCAGTCAGTAGCACTGAGGTTCCAAACACTAATCCCAGATGGGCACTAACTCACTTCATGGTCTTGAACACATCAGTGAAATCTCCACATTGGGTTGGAGTTTTCATTTGCGACACAGGTTTGATATTACAAACATCTATTCAAAGTGAATATGATACTTTTTACTAGCCACTAGAGAATTTTGTGCCTTGTATCAAAGAAAAGTTTGAGGCTCAGTCTAATTTAAAAATAACAAATTGTCATCAATGGACTACTTCCATGACTCAGGATTATCATAAAGGTGCTATACTGGGAGTGAATTGTGGATTAGACAGGAGAGGAAAAATCCCCAAAATGCCCAGACCACTCTGTCTTTTCTGAGAACTACTGAGGCCCATGGCGGGCCTCTTACGTGACTGTACCAGCTGAGATCGTTCTACCCCGACCCCCCGTGTCACACAGACTTGGTATCTGACCAAAGGGAACCTGTCCTGAGACTAAAATGGGGTAACTGGATTCTGTCTCCTAGAAATTTGGAATGAAAAGTCCGCGGGCCCTGGGACCTCCCTGGTTGTCCAGTGGTTGAATGCTGAGCTTTCAATGCAGCAAGGCTGGGTTCAGTTACTGGCTGGGGAAATAAGATCCCACATGTGGCACAGGAAAAAAAAAAAAAAGACAGTTGGCCTCATCACACATTGCTAGTTGGGATGCAAAATGATGAAGTCACTGTGGAAAATAGTATGGCAGCTCCTCAGAAAGTTAAACATAGAATTATCATGTGACCTAGCAATTCTGCTCCTAGGTGGAGAATTGAATATATGTACTTGCAAAAACTTGTACACTAATGTTCATAGCAGCATTACTGGTAATAGCTAAAAAGTGGTAACAACTCAAATGCCCATCGATTGATGAGTGGATAAACAAATGTGATCTTTCCATATATCAGAATGCTATTTAGCCATAAAAGTAAGTGGCTGCTGCTACTGCTGCTAAGTCGCTTCAGTCATGTCCGACTCTGTGTGACCCCATAGACGGCAGCCCACCAGGCTCCACCGTCCCTGGGATTCTCCAGGCAAGAACACTGGACTGGGTTGCCATTTCCTTCTCCAATGCATGAAAGTGAAAAGTGAAAGTGAAGTCACTCAGCTGTGTCAGACTCTCCTCGACCCCATGGACTGCAGCCCACCAGGCTCCTCCGCCCATGGGATTTTCCAGGCAAGAGTACTGGAGTGGGGTAAGTGGCAGTACTCTTAAATGCTACAACAAGGATCAACATTAAAATCATTATGCTAAGTGAAAGAAGTCAGACACAAAAGTTATATGTTATGTGATTGCATTTATATGAAATATTCAGAATAGGCAAAGCCAAACAGACAGAAAGTAAATTAGTGGTTACCAGAGAATGGGGGAGGGGATACTTGGGACAAGGTGCTAAGAGAAACAGGGTTTCCTCTGGGGTGAAGAAAATGTTCAGGAATTAGGTAGTGGTAATGACTGGAAAACATAATGAATATATGGAAAACCACAGAAGTGAACACTTTAAATGGTGACTCTTACATTATATGATGTGCATTTCAATTTAAAAAATCAGTTCAGTTCAGTCGCTCATCGTGTCCGACTCTTTGCAACCCCATGAATCGCAGCACGCCAGGCCTCCCTGTCCGTCACCAACTCCCGGAGTTCACTCAGACTCATGTCCATTGAGTCCATGATGCCATCCAGCCATCTCATCCTCGGTCGTCCCTTTCTCCTCCTGCCCCCAATCCCTCCCAGCATCAGGGTCTTTTCCAATGAGTCAACTCTTCGCATGAGGTGGCCAAAGTACTGGAGCTTCAGTTTTAGCATCATTCCTTCCAAAGAAATCCCAGGGTTGATCTCCTTCAGAATGGACTGGTTGGATCTCCTTGCAGTCCAAGGGACTCTCAAGAGTCTTCTCCAACACCACAGTTCAAAAGCCAATTCTAAGCATTGGGATTAAGTCAGATAGGTATGGGCTGTGATTTGGAAACTTTCTATGACTCAGAGACCAAGGGAACCATTCATGGGGATTTATAGTGAGCCAAACACAAGTTCAACAGAGAAAGCTAGTTCGCAAGCAGCAGATACCAGCAGTGGTGTAAGCGAGGTGGCTGGCAGTCCCTGGAGTGGGAAGCTCTCCAGGTCCGAGTGCGGAGTGTGCAAGACCCAGATGGCGAGCCTGGCCTTGGGAGATGCCCCATACCTATTTAATAGGCCCCCACTTCTTCTTCTTTAAATTGAAGAAAATAGGGAAAACCACTAGGCCATTCAGGTATGACCTAAATCAAATCCCTTATGATTATACAGTGGAAGTTACAAAATAGATTCAAGGGATTAGATCTGATAGACACAGTGCCTGAAGAATTATGGACAGAGGTTCGTGACATTGTACAGGAGCACCGATCAAAACCATCCTCAAGAAAAAGAATTGCAAAAAGACAAAATGGTTGTCTGAGAAGGCCTTACAAATAGTTGAGAAAAGAAGAAAAGTGAAAGGCAACGGAGTAAAGGGAAGATATACCCATCTGAATGTAGAGTTCCAAAGAATAGCACAGAGAGATAAGAAAGCCTTCCTAGGAGGTCAATGCAAAGAAATAGAGGAAAAGAACAGATGGGAAAGACTAGAGATCTCTTCAAGAAAATTAGACATACCAAGGGAACATTTCATGCAAAGATGGGCTCAATAAAGGACAGAAATAGGATGGACCTAACAGAAGCAGAAGATATTAAGAAGAGGTGGCAAGAATACACAGAAGAACTGTACAAAAAGATCTTCATGGCCAAGATAATCACGATGGTGTGATCACTCACCTAGAGCCAGACATCCTGGAATGTGAAGTCAAGTGGGCCTTAGGAAGCATCACTACAAACAAAGCTAGTGGAGCTGATGCAATTCCAACTGAGCTATTTTAAATCCTAAAAAAATGATGCTGTGAAAGTGCTGTACTCAATATGCCAGCAAATTTGGAAAACTCAGCAGTGGCCACAGGACTGGAAAAGGTCAGTTTTCATTACAGTCTCAAGGAAGGACAATGCCAAAGAATGCTCAAACTACTGCACAATTGCACTCATTTCACAAGCTAGTAAAGTAATGCTCAACGTTCTCCAAGCTAGGCTTCAACAGTATGTGAACTGAGAATTTCCAGATGTTCAAATTGGATTTAGAAAAGGCAGAGGAACCAGAGATTAAATTACCAACATCCATTGGATCATACAAAAAGCAAGAGAATTCCAGAAAAACATCTACTTCTGCTTCATTGACTATGCTAAAGCCTTTGACTATGTAGATCACAATAAACTATTAAAAATTCTTCAAGAGTTGGGAATACCAGACCACCAGACCTGCCTCCTGAGAAATCTGTATGCAGGCAAGAAGCAACGGTTAGAACCAGACATGGAACAACAGACTGGTTCCACATTGGAAAAGGAGTACGTCAAGGCTGTGTATTGTCACCCTGCTTATTTAACTAATATGCAGAGTACCTCATGCGAAATGCTGAGTTGGATGAAGCACAAGCGGGAATCAAGATTGTCAGGTGAAATATCAATAACCTCAGATATGGAGATGACATCAAACTTATGGCAGAAAGCAAAGATGAACTAAAGGGCCTCCTGATGAAAGTGAAATGGGAGATGAAAAAGCTGGCAAGTTCATAGATGTATAGATGCGAGAGTTGGGCCATAAAGAAGGCTGAGTGCTACAGAACTGATGCTTTTGAACTGTAGTGTTGGAGAAGATTCTTGGGAGTCCCTTGGACTGCAAGGAGATCAAACCAGTCCATTCTAAAGGAAATCAATCCTGAATATTCATTGGAAGAACTGATGCTGAAGCTGAAGCTCCAATACTTTCGCCACCTGGTGTAAAGAGCTGACTCATTAGAAAAGACCCTGAAGCTGGGAAAGATTGAAGGCAGGAGGAGAAGGGGACAACAGAGGATAAGATGATTGGATGGCATTACTGCCTCAATGGACATGAGTTTGAGCAAGTTTGGGGAGTTAGTGAAGGACAGGGAAGCCTGGAGTGCTACAGTCCATGGAGTAGCAAAGAGTTGGACATGGCCAAACGACTGAACAACAGAACTTTACATCAAGCTTGTTTGAGAGGACTTCTGTTACTTGGAACCAAACAGTCGTGTCCAAGACAAAGCAAATGTCAGGCATGCTAAGTTGCTTAAGTTGTTCTGACTCTTTGCAACCCCATGGAGTGTAACATGCTAGACTCCTCTGTCCATGGGATTCTCCAGGCAAGAATACTGGAGTGGGTTGCCATTTCCTCTTCCAGGGGATCTTTCCCACTCAGGGATCGAACCCACATCTCTTATGTCTCCCACGTTGGCAGGCAGGTTCTTTACCACTAGCACCACCTGGGAAGCCCAAGTAAATGGCAACACGGTACAGTATTCCCAAACTTTTTGGCACCAAGGCCCAACTTTGTGGAAGACAATTTTTCCATGCACCAGGGTGGGAAGATGTTGTTGAAATGACTGACGTGCATTACATTTACTGTGTACTTTATTTCTGTTATTATTGTATAAGCTCTATCTCAGATCATCAGGCACTAGATTCTTGAGTTTGGGGGCCCCTGAGTGAAAGCATTCATCCCTCTCCCCACCCCACCAAGATGTTAAAAGCACTTCCGGTTTCTCAGACACCCACTGAAAATAGAAATACCATGCAGTACAAAATACCCATTTCTACTTGAAGAAAGAAAAGCTCACTTTCACTTGGTCAGCTCACTTTCATTTAAAAAGCTCCGAGGCCCAAACATAGCAGAAGCTTAGAGGAACATACGTCTAACCCAAGGGGCATGGGGTATGAAAGACACAGCAAATACTAGTCTCACCTGACTCCTCAGTCAGGGCTTGAAGGAAGTCCCACTTCAAGGCAACTACAAACTGCCCAGAGATCCCTTCTCAAGTTTTCTCCCTCTACCCCACTTTCCTGAGGGTATCCTTGTTTTCCACTGAAGGCCTAAGTGTAAATGTTGGGAAGGACATTGGTCAAATCTGGTAGAGAGGATTGGACCATTCCCATGTCTGTCTTTTTAAAAAATCTACCTATTTTAGCTTTTCTCCCAAAGTATAAAGTAATGTGATCTTCAAGAGGAGACAGGCTGGTTCAACACCCTTTCTAATAGCATCCATGAAAATTAACTTTCATTGATTTGCTATTAAAATTCTACATCCATAACTACTTTGTATAATGATTTACTCAGTAAGGCTGATTTTGAGTCATGAGCTGGCAGGTGCATAGGTACATTTATAACAGAGAATTCAATCTTTTTAAGGATGCCAGAGATGCCTAAACTCAGCATTACTATTCACCTCAAGGCTCCTGAAGATTGGAATCTCAACATCTTCCAGAGATGCAGTTTACGGAAACTAGGCTTGCAAAATCAGAATGTTGCCTGTGAGGTCATTGGACCTTGGCCTAAATCTAATTTGAATAATTACATTTCGTTCCATCTTGAGTTAGTAGAGGCCCCTGATTAATAATCAGCATTTGCTACATGCCACTGAAGTGTTTGCTGCTATATATAGACAGAGTTAACAATCTAATTAACTATAGGAACTGGCAAGATGAAAACTCCATTCAGGGAGAAAGATAGATGACAGTATTTTAAGGTCTGTGAGCACTGAGCTGTCCCTGACCCTAATCCATTAGCAGTTATTGTCAAAGTCACTCTGTTAGCCCTCATTTTTAAAACCTCCCTCCAAAAGCTGTCACCTTTTCTTCCTGAGGGCAGGCATTTCAGCAATAAATATTTCGTAATGATCCTATAGAACCTTGAGGTGCCTAAGGATAAAACGTGACTGGAGAAGCATATGTCACTGTCCTTCTAACAATTCTAGACACTGATAGTTCATAGCCCTTGGACTTGCTGTCCTCAGTATTGTTGTTCCGTCACTCAGTCATGTCCAGCTCTTTGCAGCCTCGTGAACTTCAGCACGCTCGGCTTCCCTGGCCTTCTCTATCTCCCAGAGTTTGTTCAGACTCATATCCATTAAGTTGGTGATGCCATCTGACATCTCCTCCTCTGTCACCCCCTTCTCTTCCTGCCCTCAATCCTTCCTGGCATCAGGATCTTTTCCAGTGAGTCAGCTCTTTGCATCAGGTGGCCAAAATAGTGAAGCTTCAAGGCCCAACCTCTGGTGGCCAGGCAGGGACAATTCTGCCATTGCTTCTTTCATATCAGTGCTTGGCTCTCATGGATTTTCTTTCCTCTACCCAGTTGTAATGAAGTAAAATCCAGCATAGGACAAACCTCCTGGAAAAAGAGTGTGTTCTAGGGCCTTCACCTGGTGGTCCGGTGGTTAAGACTCAGCCTTTCAATGCAGGGGACACAAATTGGATCTCTGGTAGAGAAACTAGGATTCCCACATGCCTTGGGGCTACTTAGCGCATGCGCCAAGTAGGGAGGCCAAGCAACGCAAATAGAGAGAACCTCTACCTGCAATTATAGAGCCCACGTGCCCCGGAGCCCTCTTACCACATGGAAGAGTCCCCAAAACACAATGAAAGATCCTGTGTGCTGCAACAAAGATGTGACACGGCCACAAAAAAATAAATAACTTTTTGAAGAGTGTTTCTATTAAGTGATTTATGCTCTAAAGTTCACAATCTGATTTCCATCTGAGAGTATCTAAATTTGGCCTATTACATAATTAAAATGAGCATTTTGCCAAGAGTAGGATTCCCACCTTCTTTTTTTTTTTCTTTTGTGTTTCATTTGCAATAATGTGCCTCCTTTTCCCCATCTTGCTTCCCAACAAAGGATGCCTGAGCCCTGGATACCAAGCCGGTATGCTGCAGCTTCACAATTAAGCCAATCCCTGAACTTTATAGAAGGTTTTAAAACTAGGGTCTTGGTTTTTCACAAAATAACTAAATGCATATATCACCCTGGGGTCCACCTTCACCTTTGACCTTTGACTGTATTTCTCTCCTTTCTTATTATCAAACCTCTTTGCTGAGTGGTCCACGTGTGGTGCATTGGGCCCCTGCATCACCGCTGTGTTGAATGCCTCCAGTGGTGTCCTAATGACAAAATCTCATTCCCATGGCTTTATGGAGGCACCTGCTACCAGTGAGCACCGTCTGCATTCTTACAATTCTCTCCTCCCTTGGTTCAAGTAACATTCTTTTGATTTCCATTAACTTTGGTGATAGAATCGCCAGATTTAGCAAATAAAACTACAGGATATCCAGTTAACTTTGGTTTCAAATAAACATGCATGGGATGTATTTATACTGAACTGTTCTTTGGTGGTTGGCTGAAACTTGAACTTCACTGTGGGTCCTGTATTTTACCTGACAACACTACATGGTGATATTTCTTTGCTTTTTTCCATCCAGGGTTTAGTCTTTGTTCCTATCATTTCTTTTATGTTCACTTGCCCCTCAGTGAAGGTATCTATTCTACCAGGCTCAACCATCATATCACTTCTAGATTACCTCTCTCCTTCCTCTGAACTCCTTAAACATATTTAGCAGTTTGATATGCTTCCCTGTTACATACATCTCTTCTGTTGTCTTAAACTATTATTTGAATCTTTCATGTGTTCATTATTTATTGCTTACACGATTTTAGATTCCTAGAGGTCAGAATTCTTCTTTGTATATCAGGGCCTGCAGCATAGCTTCCGTGGGTAGACTTGTGAACAAATGTATAAAATTCCCAACCCTTGGCCTCTCCTCATCAAACTAACCCCTTACTGGGGCTCCCTAATGGTCCAGTGGTTAAGATGCCACACTTCCAATGCAAAGAGTGCAGCTTCAATTGCTGATCAGGGAACTAAGATCCCACATGCTGATCGATGCAGCCAGGAAAATTAACAAATAAAATAAATAACCACTTTCCTTTCTATACAATGCTGCCTGGAAATCCTACCATTATGTTCCCTCAGGCCTTTCACTCCCCTGGGTGTCACACCTCTTCATAATCCCAGCTCTGCTCCCTCCTCGCTCTGAGCTGACGGCCTTTCTTCCTACCTTGCTGGGATAAAAGAAACATTCAGAGAATACTTGCACAGGCTCTCGTTTGTGTGACAAGCAACCTACCAGAGTCTGTCCCCACATATTCTGCCTCCCCCCTGTGACAATGACTCTGTTCTTTGCTCCTTTCGGAAACAAACCTCTCCCTTTTTCAGTGGATCTCACCTCCCTCCTCCCCAACTCAAGGACATCACTGCAGCAATGCTCTCTTCTCTCCTTAATACAGCCAGTGTTCTTTCTGTATGACTGTTACCATTAACTTGCACTAGGATTTCACCTCTTCATGTAATAAGTAAACAAACCAACCTCCGAATCCCTTGACATCAAATTACTCTCCAGCTACCACACTAGCGTTTGCCCACTGTACAGCAAAATTCCTCCAAAGGGCCTGTATTTTCTGTCTCCAGTTCCCCTCCTACTATTTTCCCCTAAAGCCACTGTAATCAGGATTTGGTCTCACCCACATCTAAACTGGTTTTCTCAGGTGGCACTAAGCTGTTCTTTGTCGCTCAGTCGTGTCCAACTCTTTACGACCCCATGGACTCTAGTCTGCCAGGCTCCTCTGTCCATGGAATTCTCCAGGCAAGGATACTGGGGTGGGTTGCCATGCCCTCCTCCAAGGGACCTTCTCAACCCAGGGACCAAACCCAGGTCTCCTGCATTGCAGGTAGATTCTTTACCATCTGAGCCACCAGGGAAGCCCAAGAATACTGGAGTGGGTAGCCTATCCCTTCTTCAGGGGAACTTCCGACCCAGAAATCAAATCGGGGTCTCGTGCATTGGTGGGCAGATTCTTTACCAGCTGAGTTATCAGGGAAGCATGAGTGGCAAAGAATCTGACTGCCGGTCCAGGAGACATAAGAGACATAGTTTCCCCATCGTTCAAATAGTAATGTCGGTCGCTGTTCCCTGCTCACCATCTCCCGCACGCACAGTGGAGTGTTGCTCCAGGAACTTGCTTCAGGTATGTGAGATTCCCTCCATCCAATGAACCAAAAGTGTCTCTGCCACTGACCCTGAGCTCTTCTCTCTGTCTCTAGGTTGGGCAACTGCAGTGCACACAGGCCTGTAGGGTGCAACCCACAGGCTACCATAAGTATTGCAAACTAGGTGTCTTCAAACAACAGAAATGTGTTCTATAACAGTTCTGAAGACTAGAAGTCTGAAACCAAGGTGCTAGCAGGGCCATGCTCCCTCTGAAGGCCCTAAGACTCTTTCCTTGCCTCCTACTAGCTTCTGGTGTTTTCCTGCAATCCTTAGCATTCCTTGGCTTGTAGAAACATCACTTCAATCTCTGCCTCCATCAGCACATGGCATTCTCCTTCCATGTCTGTGTGTTTGTGTTTAAATTCTCTCTTCTAAAAAAGACACAAGTTGTTGGAGTAGGGCTCACTCTATCCTTCAATGATCTCATCATAACTTGATTACCTCTGCAAAGACCCTATATCAAATTTAGACAACTTTTGCAGGTACCGAGGGTTAAGACTTGAACATCTTTCGGGGGATACAATTCAACCCACAGCAGTATTTAAAGGGCCTAGAAACATCTTTCAAAGAGCATGCCAGGGAGGAAGTTACCATCGTTGGAAAGTATGCATGCCCAGAGACAGTCCAGCTGTGCATGGATCAGACGCCAGGCAGAGTTCCTCTTGCAACTGGCAAACACAAAACCTGAAGGCGTGAGATCGTCACCACAGCAGAGAAGGCTTTGGCAAAATGCCCTGGTTTCTCTGAGAGGCAGATTGATTCATAAAGTAATCTACCTTAATCACATTATATAATCCCGCAAAAGGACGTGCCATGAAAGCAATGAAGCAAGCAGGGCAGCGCTCAAGGAGGACTCTTGCCCCACATTGGTATGCGGTGCTGCTGCGCAGCTGGCACACCTTTCAGCTCGCTCTGCCTCTAGCACCTCGCCCGGCAACTAACCCAGTTTAGTCAGACCTTCCAGTGTTAAGGAAGCTTCTATATTTAGACCGTGTTCCCTGCCTGAGGATGAACTGTACTGGCTGCAGTGTCACCTTAACACAGCTCTGCTCCTGTCCTCTGTGCTCGCTGGGGGAATCAGCAGCCTGTTCTGGCATGGGCACTTAAGGTACTTTAGAGCTAGAGAGACCCCCCCCAAAACTCACTTAATTCCACTCTTTATTTGAACAGCATCCACATGCAGACTTTGAATCTCCTACCTGGGTTTGAATCAGAGTCCCAACAATCCCTAGCTGTGTGCCTTTGCCTCGATTCCTTAACCTCTCTGAGCCTCAATTTTTCTCATCTGTAAAAATGAAGACAGTAGTAATAGTATTTACCTGAAAACATTTTTAGAAGAGTAAATAGGTCCATGGCTTCCCAGGTGGCTCAGTGGTAGAGAATCTGCCCACCAATGCAGGAGCCGTAGGAGACGCAGGTTAGATCCCTGGCTCAGAAAGATCCCCTGGAGAAGGAAATGGCAACCCACTCCAGTATTCTTACCTGGAGAACTCCATGGAGAGAGGAGCCGGGAGTGCTGTAGTTCATTGGGTCACAAAAGAGCCAGATACAACGAGCAACTAAACCACAAAGTACTTAAAGTAGTGCCTGGCACATAGTAAATACGAAAGAAAATTTAACCATTACTATTTTCATCATGTCAGATGAGCACAATCAAGCCCAGAGACATGATGTGAGCTTCCCAGGTTACCCAGCAATCTCATGCACAGTCCCAGCTGGAGTTGGTCTGTTGAGGCAATCCCCTCTCATTTGGTCCACAGTTAGCACACTTAAAGTAGCTCCTTTGAGTTGGATAAGAAAGGTAGAGCCATGCCTCACCAGCTCTACTGCTCTGTCTTTAATTTGTTTCCCAGGTTACCTGATTGTGAAAGTCAGGAGATAGGCCCCGGGGGATGAAATAATAATAAAAACAGCAAGTTAGATTGGAAGGGTGTGAGATTAAAGGCTAGGGAAACACTTGGTGGCCATTACAGTAGGCCAGCTGGTAAATAATTAGATGGGAAGGGAAGAAAGAATGGGGAAATAGTTTATTTTAAAAAACCATAATAAACTAAGATGGCTTATTACTACCAAAATATAAGGCAAGCAAGTGAAAGTGTAAACATCTTCCTGGACAAGACCATGATGAAGGATTCAAGGCAGATAAGATTGGTTTGGTAAAAACATGTGGTTGCTTCAGCTTGTTAGAAGTTACATACGAAAACTGAACTGCTGAGGTACCCAGGTGGAATCCTCTCAGATTTCAGCAACTATTTAAATCATATGAGGAATGAGCAGGAAGAGACTGTAGGAGGATTTATTCCTTCACTCTGCATCTAAACAAGCCCAAGAAAATACCCTGACCTTAGCACAGGAGAGCCTTGTACGGTACAAATGAATTTTTCTCAGGAAAAGAAAGAAAACAAATAATTTAAAATTTTCTCTGAGTTCCAGGCAAGTCAGTTCATCTCATCACATTCTTAGGCCCTGCATGAGACCTCAAATGATAAAGGGGTTGAGGAAGTGTGTTCCCACTTTACAGAGAGGAAGAAATGTTGATAGAACATTGTAAATTGTTGGATGTAGGGATAAAGGGAAATGAGGCCTTGAGGATGATGCCCAGATGGAGGACACCTCCCTGAGTTTGGAATAAATAAAGCACTTCCATATCTACTTCTCATCTCCCCAGAGTACCTTTAAAGACGTAATCACAATAACAAACATTTGTTTCTTATACCTACTTTCTTTAATCCTCAAAAGATCTCTACTTAAATAGACTTATTCTTTATTTTGCAGATGAAAGAATCAGGATCAAAGAGGTCACAGAATTGTTTTTTTTTTTTTTTTTTATTTTTGGCCACACCACATGGCATGTAGGATCCCAGTTCCCTGACCAGGGATCAAACCCACACCACTTGCAATGGAAGCATGGAGCCTTAACCACTGAACCACCAGGGAAGTCCTGATTTTCTGACACCACGTTTCCTGACTCCCAGTTCTGTCTGGGTGATGCAATGCGTTTTGTGGGGCAGGAGAACCAAATGTGGCAGTAACTGAGGAAGCTACACTTGAAAACTTCAGCTTTGAAATGCCACATCTAGCTGTCAGGGCCAAGAGAACATTCTAGCTTTACAATCAGAAGGTGGGCCTCTGGAAAATCCTGATGCAAATTCATTCATTCATTTGTACATTCAGAGATACTTCTTGAGTGCCTGCTATTGCTGGGCTGGTCGTGTTCTAAATGCTTAAGATAACAGCCTAAATGCTTAAGATAACAGCCAAGGACAACACAGACAAGGCCCCAGTGTTTTTGTTCCTAGATGGAGAAACAAATAATAAACAAGTAATTAAGATCTTCAGACAGTGTTACAAAGAAAGTAAATCTGAGGCAATTGTTACAGGGGCTTTGAGAGGGTGTTTAGTTTACAGGGGCTTTGAGAGGGTGTTTAGGAAGGTGGGGTGTGTGGGTCAGTGAACACACCCTCATCTACATAGCACCAGAAAGTTTTGTGCAGGAAAGAAATCAGTCTGGCTGAGATCTGGGTAAAGCACTTGCCAGGCAAAGAGAAGGACATATACAGAGACCGAGGCTCAGCCAAGTCAGAGCTGAGGAAGGACGGTAGCAGATGAGGCTGGAGAGGTGGGCAGGGGCCAGTCTACAAAGGCAGACTACATCTGGTATGCTCAGAAGTTTAGATTTTATTGCAGATTAAAAAGAGAACCAGTGGAGAATTTCAAGTGAAAGAATGATGCTATCTGATTTGTTAAGAATGGATTCCTTTAGTTGCCATGTGGAGAATGAATTGTAGGGCAGCATAAATGACAGATGGGAGACCAGTTAGGGTTTTCTATAGCCTAAAATAAGATACGAGTGGCTTGGATTAGGGTGAAAGCAGTGAAAATGGAAAGAAGTGGATGGATATGGCATATCCCTCTTTTGAGCAGAGTTAATGGGCTAGATGTGGATAGCAGAAGAAAAAAAAGGGACTCGAGCAAAAATAATTCACAGAGCTAAGTCCTTGCTGTCTATTCTGGTAAAAGAGAACACCGTTAAGCCTAGCCAGTGGATGTAGTAAATTGATGTAACCACGGCAGTATAGAGGATTAGGAAAGATGCAGGCTTTGTCTGGCAATTTAAACTCAAGTTCTGGTTTCATCACAAATAATTAACTTTGGACAAATTTTCCTATGTCCCTGAGCATATATTTCCCTCAGGTATAAAATGATAACGACCATGCCTTGTCTTGTAGGATTGTTGCTAGGTAATTGATGAAAAATACTTAACATAGCTTTGTTTTAGTCTCTAAGTCATGTCCAACTCTTTGTGACCCCATGGACAGTAGCCGTGGGATCTTCCAGACGAGAGTACTGGAGTGCGTTGCCATTTCCTCCTCCAGGGATCTTCCCAGCCCAGGGATGGAACCTGCATCTCCTGCGCTGGCAGGCAGATTCTTCACCACTGAGCCACCTGGGAAGCCACTTAACAGCCTAGTGACAAATAATGCCAGAGCACTATTACTTGTTTCATTAAGAATTACTGATAGGAAAGCAAACTGTCACCTTTCCTGCTTAGCTTCTTGTTAAAAACCTAACCACATCATCCTCTTGGATCTGAAAGCAGCATCTCCTTTGAGTTGGGTCCACAGAAGAAAGATCACTGCTGCTGGGTATTCACCTTATGGCAATAGGCACAAGGTTTCTGGGTTTGCCCCAGGCATCCTTGCCAGGGATGTCTGGCAGGTAAGACATTTTCATAGGCCACCCCTGGCCAACACTGCTTAAGCCAACTAGGATTTCCTTGACTATACCTGACATACTCAGCAGCACTACTCAAATGTTTATGCTATATAACACATAATAAAACTTGGTTATTCATGAACGGAGTCACATTGTATATAGTTGCACTAGTCATCTGCTGTATCAGCATCTTAGAAAACAATTTTTAGCCATGACCTATAGTAAGAAATTCATCATAATTCAGGAAACAGTGTGTAATGGGACAAACCATCATGAAACAGCCTTTATTCTTACTACATGTGATGCACTCTGAATATTTCCTATTCCCACCACGACTTTTGTTTCAACTTCTGGTCACAACCCATTAAATTGATTTCATAACCTATTGATGGGTCATGACTCACAGTTTGAAAAGTTATGCCGGAGGGCTGCAGCAGATTGTTCTATTGCTGAGTATGTATTTATTTCTCTAAATCTCCTTTTCCAGAAAGTTTGTTTCTCTAGGCTGTGTGGTTCGCTATGATTTTCATGTATTTGAACTCTACATCTGTAAAAGGCATTTACTGCTTGTAATTTTTCAAAGGACGCGTCTAACTGAAGAGTTAGCCCATCTGTTAAGACCTATTTATTGCTCTTTAAAAGAAAAAAATTAAAAGCAAATTAGGAATTCCAGGCTTACACTAACCAGGATTTTTTTTTTTTCCTTTTGTAAAAACGTTCCATCTGTCTGCCCTCTTTTGGACATAACTCAAATAGGAGCATGCATCTCATCAAATCAAATGTGGGCACTATCAAAAAGCTGTCAAAATATCACGCCAGTTGCTTTTTTTTTTTTTAAGGAGAATTCAAATCAGATTTAATGTAAAGAGTTGTTGTTTTGTTGCTTTTCATTCCATCCATTATAGAAACACAGACCTCAGTGTATTGCTTGTAAGAATAAGCAGTAGCCTTCCAGGGGTAGTCCCAAGGTCCACTAAGATAAATCAGGATGGCACAGTTCTGCTGGGACAAAGATGAGCAGTGGAGAAACAAACCACTGGAGAGGCTAAGGTAGACCAGAGCTCTAGCTCTGAGCCCCATTAGACTGGGAATGCCAGAGAGAGGGAAATTATCCCATCTGACTTGCTTTACTCTCTCTCTCTCACAGAGCCTAGCTCAGAGGAATTCAATACCTCCAATCCAGTCCCCTGGAAAGTTGTTTAATCTTTGGCTAGTTCTCTTTCTTGACCTAAGCTTAAGATTTAAATTAATAGCTGTCTATTCCCCAAAAGATCTTCTAAGAATAATCAGGAATTAAAGAGTGCAGTGTTATAGAGAGAGGGACCAAGAAGTTATGCCCAGTTACCAGATGACAGAGCCTGAAGCCCCTTGAAGAGACCTCCCTCTCTTCCTCCCCAAGATGGGTGTCTCAGGACTGTGTGCTCAGGACTGGCACCCTACCACCACCACAGATGCCACACCTGGAGGGGAGGCTGGTGACCTGCAATGGTTAAGAGTGATGACTCTGAAGTCAAGCAGACCCTTCTGTTCAAATTCTGACCTTACCATTAAGATCTGTATGACCTTGAAAATAATCACATAATCTCTCGAAACCCGATTCCTCCTGGTTATAGGATTAAACGAGAATAAATTATATAGAGCACGTAACACTCTAGCGAAAGGGAAACCCTCAAATAGCAGATGCTAATATTGTTTTTTTTATGGTTACAGTTATGAAGGGAAGAAACTTAAATATGAACAGCTGACTCATTGGAAAAGACCCTGATGCTGGGAAAGATTGAAGGGAGAAGGAGAAGAAAGTGACAGAGGATAAGATGGTTGGATGGCATCACCAATTCAATGGACATGAACTTGGGCAAACTCTGGGAGATGGTGAAGGACTAGGAAGCCTGGCGTGCTGCTATCCATGGGGTTGCAAAGAGTCAGACACGACTTGGTGACTGAACAACGACAGTAGGTAAAGAGCAATCGAAACGTAGAGAGGTCTGTAACGAGAAGAGAGATGGCAAAGGCATCCTCATGATGAATATGATAAGACCAAATGCCTCAATTTGAAAAGCAATGGCATAATACAAGAGATTGAAGCTGAAAAAGTAGAGCTGGAAAATTATTTTGAATGGCGTATTTAAGAAGAATTGCTTCCCTGAATCAGCCTAATTAATGTTTTGGGGGTTGGGCCTTATTTAATCGTGTATATGTCTGTTACCTGATCATAAGGGTTTATTGAAGCAGAAGTTTATTTTTGAATTTCCCTTCACATCATTTTCATCTCTTTTTGCCACATTCTTTCTGAAGAGTCCTCCACTAGAAAGCTAATTTTCGTTTACTCAAAACACGCTTATGATGGACCCTATCACATCTTTCCCACTAATCCTTTATTATTCTGTGATGTTAAATCTTCTGTGGTTCTAATCAGTGTCCCTCTTCAGTAGTACTTGGGTATCCTGTGTGTATATCTGAAATAAGAAGTAATTAAAGGGAGGTGGGGCAGGGGATCTTCAAGTTTGAAGACTTTGCTAGAGTAAAAATAATTATGACAACATTTTGGTTGGGTTTTAACAGCATTTCTTTACTTTTAGCATTTAGTATAACCTGTTTACTTGGTCTTCCCTTTTCATAAAGAAGAATCTTATCTCCAGTTTTCAGTTCAGTTCAGTAACTCTACTAATGACATCTGACAGGGTTCTTTTCAATGTAGGGTTTCTAAAATATGTCTCTTAACTACCTAGGCAAGACTACCTTTTCATCCCAAGTCAATCGACTTGTAGAATACATGTATTTATGGAAAATGAAATATATTTAGTTTACTTTTCCTGTGCTTTATTTTAGTATTCCAGAAATTCTTTATCCTCATTTCTCATTGGTCAACATTTGGTCATGGTTCCCCAGACTATCCATCAGGTAACTAACTAATGATGAATAAGCAAAATGTGCCAAGGAAACTAATTTCAAGAAACCCTGCTATTTAAGAAAATTTGTTTGTAAAATAAGTATTGCCTTGTAATGTAGATAAACTTCTAATTTATCTAGAACTTGTGTTTAGACTTCTGTAGAACACTGTTCTATCCCTGGGTCGGGAACATCCCCTGGAGGAGGGCATGGCAACCCACTCTTGCCTGGAGAATCCCATGGGCAGAGGAGCCTGGGGGGCTCCAGTCCATGGGGTCACAGAGTCCGACACGACTAAAGCAAATGAGCAGGAGCACGAGAGCACTTTTCTTAAGTGAAATCTCACAGGTACACCATAGAAGTAAAGCAAGCCCACACTAGAATCCCAGCTAAGGGGATGTCCTGGTGGCCCAGTGGTTAAGACTCTGAGTTTCCTATGCAGAGGGCATGCGCTTGATCCCTGGCAGCGAACTAAAATCCCACATGCCATATAATATGGCCAAAAAAGGGAATTAAAAAAAAAAAAAAGTAGAAAAAATCCAAGTAAATGTCTCTTATGTGTAGCCTTGGGCAAGGTACTTAGTTTATCAAAACCTCAGTTTCCATATCTGTTAATGGCAGTGACAATGTGTACCTTGACTGTTGTAAGGATTAAAACAGATACTTAACACAACATTGTAAACAAACTATGACTCAGTTTTTTTAAAATGTGATGATGTACCTGGCCCATAGTAGCCACTTAATAAAGGCTAGCTATTTTCTATTAGAATGTCTGGTTATAATAATAAGAGACAGAGGAGCTGAAGAATTAGGCAAGCAGGAAAATGATTTTTAAATGGAATATTTAGGAAGAATTACTTCCATGAATCAGTCTCAGTGGTGCTAGGTCATCTTAGACTAAGCAACCAACCACTGTGTATCCACTGGTGGGGCCCTTTGGAGGAAAGCCTGAAAGCTTAGACTTCTGTCTCTTTGGAGAGCTTTGCCATCATGCTTATCTCCTTCTGTGTCATTTAGTAACCTACCTTATTTGATTTATCTAAGTATTATCTGGGTCTGATTCCAGATTGCAAGCTAGTACTGACATTTGTTAATGTAAGGGCTGTGTGTGTGTGTGTGTGTTGGTCACTCCGTCATTGCCAACTCTTTGCGACCCTATGGACTGTAGCCCACCAGGGTCATCTGTCCATGGCATTCTCCAGACAAGAATACTGGAGTGGGTTGCTATTCCTTTCTCCAGGGTATTTTCCTGACTCATGGATCGAACCCAGATTTCCAGCATTGCAGGCAGATTCTTTACTGTCTGAGCCATGGGGGAAGCAAATGGTTTCCTGATGGCTAAGCAGAATTAAATGGATAATGCAAGGCTGGCACCTTAAGTGCTTACTTAATATTGTTATTATTTCCTAGCAGGTAAAAATAGTTGGATAATATGATCCCTGAATTGTCTTCTATTTTTTTAATATTTCATGATTTCAACCCAAAAGACACTAGCATGACTTGCTGAAAACTATGCAGTCTTTTATCTACAATTACAAAACACATCGTGCTCTTAAAACTGAAAGTTTTTCATAATTCATCTGTCTGCAAACTTGACCTGAATGGCTGGGAAGCTATTTATAGTCCTTACATATTTTGCTGCAGAAATATTCATTTGTTTGCAGGATATTTACCCCAGACTCTTGCTGGCTATGTTATACAACATATACAGATTGCGTCATTCCTTCACAGTGGCCTGTAAACACTATAATCCAGGATCAGACCTGGAAATCCCAAGATTCACCTGTTACCAGCTCTTTTTCTACAGAGCTCAGCACAGCGCCTTGCCTAAGGCAGTCTTTCCCGTTTAACTGATTAGATTCTTGTGAAGTAGGTTTCTGCCTTGCAATTGTCCCGGCAACCCAGGTTTTAGCCACTTGACTCAACAAAGTAAAGATGGGGAAGAGAAATAAACCAAAATTAAATCAGTAAGTTTGTATAATTATTAGAAAAAAAATTTTAATATGAAATTATTGATTAAAAATATGAGATTTAGGCATTATATCAAGACTTCATACAAACACCCTCCTAAGACACTCTACCACTACTGTCACGAGACAGTTTGCTAAGTTTTTCTCAAAGAACTTCTACACACTGTTTTTCCCAAGCTGTAAACAGTATTTATTTGAGTAGGAAATGGCAACCTATTCAGTATTCTTACCTGGAGAATCCCATGGACAGAGGAGTCTGGTGGGCTATAGTCCATGGGGGGTCACAAAGAGTCACACACGATTGTATGTGTTTTACATGTTTTACTGTCTCAGTTTGCCTGGCATGAGGAATTTCCCCAAATGGTGGGAATTTCAGTGGCTAAAAGAGTAAAGGTGTGAGAAAACTGGAGGAGTTATTCATACTACTCTGAAGCTATTTTGGTCATGATTTTCTTCCACTCTTTTCCGGCTTGGAAAGATAGGCATATCACTTTTGAGCAAGTACCTAACTTATAAAGTATTCACAAGGAAGGGTCATCACAAAAACTGCTTTCAGACACCGCATGTCTGCAAACTTCATATTTAAACAGTATGTTCTGCCAAGTAAGAAGCACAGAAAAAGATTGGAGAAACAATTTTGCACTAATAGGCAGACTTTGCTCTTGGTGTTGTCATTTTCTTCAAGCTTATCTCTATATGTTCATTCTTTTGTGACAGTGGTGCCTTATTTATGCTTTCACAAAATCATCCTGTCACCATATGATCCAGATTCCACTCCGAGGTATACACCCAAAGGAACTGAAAGTAGGGATTCAAACATATATTTGAACACCAGTGCTCATTATAGCATTATTCACAATGATGAGATAAATGAATCAACAAAACATAATATAATGGAATATTATTTGGCCATAAAAAGGAATAAAAGTTCTGATACCTGCTATACCATAGATAAAGTCATTATGGTTTATGACTGAAATGAATGAAATGATAAATGAAATAAGCCAGAGATAAAAAGATAAATATTGTATGATTCCACTTGTATAAAATACTTAGAAAAGGCAAATGCATAGAGACAGAAAGTAGACTCAAGTTACTAGGAGCTGCAGGGAGGGAAAATGGTTAGGGAGTTTCTGATGGGGTGATAAAGTTTTGAAAATAAATAGTGGTGACAGTTGCATAATATTGTGAGTGTAATTAATGCCACAGAATTGCACATTTTAAAATGGTATGTTTTATAGTACATGTATTTGGTTGGCCAAAAAGTTCATTTGAGTTATGTTCCATAAGATGTTATGGGATGAGCTTTTTGGCCAACTCAATATTTATTCCCCAAAATACTCCCAAAAATTCACTGAAAAAAGTGAATTAGGAAATTTAGGCAAAGTATTAAAATTTTAAGTCTATGGCTAATGCATTATTAGACCATAAACAAGTTGGATGTCTAAACCCAGAATTATACCTGATAATATACTAAATATACCTTTCTCTGTAACACATCTCTCCTTTCTATATACAGGTCTCTAGCCAAAGGTTAAATATTATTAAATACAGTCAGAGATTTCTTCTATATTCTTTATTAAAAATAAGTGCTTAAGCATTGTGGGTGAAGTTAACTGTTTAAACTACCAGAAGAGAGCCAGCTTTTCAACTCAAACTAAGTAACACACTATGTACTTAAGAGCAACAATCTTCAGAAATATGTCATCCCCAGAACTTGAGGGACCAAAAGTGTACCTTAGAGATGTAATATGCCAGGAATACACCTTGTCCAGACATCATCCTCTGAAGCTCCAAACTCCCTGAATCTTGCTTCCAATTGTCCATTCACACAGTGAGTCTCTTCTAAATCACATCTGAAGGATTCTTTTTTGTGTATAGATATTTTTTCCTAAGGCATCTGCTGTAAGGATTATATTTTCTAATTGAATTACTTTGATACTTTGGTCAAGAATCAGTTGATAAAATACATTGAGATATATTTTATTTTATTATTTATTATTTTATTATTATAAATTTATTTATTTTAATTGGAGGTTAATTACTTTACAATATTGTATTGGTTTTGCCATACATCAACATGAATCTGCCACAGGTATACACATGTTCCTCATCCTGAAGCCCCCTCCCTCCTCCCTCCCCATACCATCCCTCTGGTCGTCCCAGTGCACCAGCCCCAAGCATCCAGTATCATGCATCGAACCTGGACTGGCGATTCATTTCATATATGATATTATACATGTTTCAATGCCATTCTCCCAAATCATCCCACCCTCGCCCTCTCCCACAGAGTCCAAAAAACTGTTCTATACATCTGTATCTCTTTTGCTGTCTCGCATACAGGGTTATTGTTACCATCTTTCTAAATTCCATATATATGCATTAGTATACTGTATTGGTGTTTTTATTTCTGACTTACTTCACTTTGTATAATAGGCTCCAGTTTTATCCACCTCATTAGAACTGATTCAAATATATTCTTTTTAATGGCTGAGTAATATTCCATTGTGTATATGTACCACAGCTTTCTTATCCATTCATCTGCTGATGGACATCTAGGTTGCTTCCATGTCCTGGCTATTATAAACAGTGCTGCGATGAACATTAGGGTACACGTGTCTCTTTCAATTCTGGTTTCTTTGGTGTATATGCCCAGCAGTGGGATTGCTGCATCATAAGATAATTCTATTTGCAGTTTTTTAAGGAATCTCCACACTGTTCTCCATAGTGGTTGTACTAGTTTGCATTCCCACCAACAGTGTAAGAGGGTTCCCTTTTCTCCACACCCTCTCCAGCATTTATTGCTTGTAGAAGGAAATGGCAACCCACCCAGTGTTCTTGCCTGGAGAATCCCAGGGATGGGGGAGCCTGGTGGGCTGCCATCTATGGGGTCGCACAGAGTCGGACATGACTGAAGCGACTTAGCAGCAGCAGCAGACTTTTGGATCACAGCCATTCTGACTGGCGTGAAATGGTACCTCATTGTGGTTTTGATTTGCATTTCTCTGATAATGAGTGGTGTTGAGCATCTTTTCGTGTTTGTTAGCCATCCATATGTCTTCTTTGGAGAAATGTCTATTTAGTTCTTTGGCCCATTAAGATATATTTTAGATCCACTATTCTGTGTTTTTTCTTTTTTCTTTGCATTGGAGTATAATCAACAATGTTCTGATAGTTCCAGGTGGACAGCAAAGGGACTCAGGCATACATATATATGTATCCATTCTCCCCTATTCTTTCTAATCCATCCATTCCTCCTAAAGGGAATCAACCTTGAATATTCACTGAAAGGACTGGTGCTGAGGCTGATGCTCCAATGCTTTGGCCACATGATGTGAAGAACGAGCTCACTGGAAAAGACCCTGATGCCAGGAAACATTGAGGGCAGAAGGAGAAGGGGTTGACAGAGGATGAAATGGTTGGATTGCATCACTGACTCAATGGACATGAGTTTGAGCAAATGCTAGGATATAGTGAAGGACAGAGAAGCCTGGCAGGCTGCAGTTTACAGAGTTGCCAAGAGTCAGACAAGGCCTAGCGACTGAATGACCACAGTTCTCCCCCGAACTCCCCTCCTATTCCAGCTGCCACATAACATCGAGCAGAATTCCCTGTGCTATACAGTAAGTCCTCGTTACCCATTTTAAATATAGCAGTGTGGACATGTAGATCTCAAACTCCCTTACTATCCCTTACCCCACTTCTTCCCCACTGGCAACCATAAGTTCATTCTCTATGGCTGTGAATCGGTATCTCTTTTGTAAATAGGTTCATTTGTATCATTTCTTTTTAGATTCTGCATCTAAGGGGTGTCTTACAATATTTCTTCTTTTCTGTCTGCCTTACTTCACCAGTATTACAGTCTATAGGTCCATCTATGATGCTGCAAATGACATTATTTCATTCTTTTTAATGGCTGGATAACATTCCATTGTACTATATATATACATACCACATCTTCTTTATCCATTTATCTGGAAATGGACATTTGTTTACCTGCCTTTGCTACTGTAAATAGTGTTGCAGTGAACATTGGGGTGCATGTATATTTATGCGCCCAGGAGTGGGATTGCTGGATCCTATGGTAGCTCCATTTTTAGTTTCTTAAGGAATCTCCATACTGTTCTCCATAGTGCCTGAACCAATTTACATTCCTACCAGCAGTGTAGAAGGATTCCCTTTTCTCATCACCCTCTCCAGCATTTATTGCTTGTAGACTTTTTGATGATGGCCATTCTGACCAGTGTGAGGTGATATCTGGCTGTAGTTTTGGTATGAATTTCTCTAATAATTAATGATGTTGAGCACCTTTTCATGTGCTTTGGGGCCATCTGTATGTCTTCTTTGGAGAAATGCCTATTTAGATCTTCCATCCATTTTTTGACTAGATTGTTTGTTTCTTGGTTATTGAGCTGCGTGAGCTTTTGTATGTTTTGGAGATAAATCTATTGTTAGTTGCTTCACTTGCAAAGAGTTTCTCTCATTGTGTGTGTTGTCTTTTCATTTCATTTATGGTTTCCTTTGATGTGCAAAAAGAGGGTCAATGTATCTAGAAATATGCAATTGGATTTTCAAGCTGTATGCACAATAGATCTTTACCTTCAATCCTGTGACTTTACTAAACTTATTTTTAAGGTCTAACAGTTTTTCAGAGATTCCTTAGAGCTTTCCACATTGAGTATCATGTAGTGTGCAAAGTCTTCTATACCCTGATAATCTGCCATCTACTTCTATCAACTCTGAGAGAGGAATATTGAAATCTCTGACTATGATTATTGATTTCTATTTCTCTTATCATGTCTGTAAGTTTTGGTATCATTTATTTTGAATTTCTTATTATACATCGGCATGCTTAAGCTGTTACAGTCTTACATCTCTGGATGAATCAATCATTTGTTATTATCCATGATAATATTCCTTATTTTGAAAGTTACTTTATCTGATATTAATGATAATCACTTCAACTTTCTTTAAATTAGTATTTGCAAGATATGTTGTTATCTCTCCTTTTATTTTTAATTTATCTGTATCTTTAGAGTTTAGACACTTAGACAGCACATCATTGGGACTTTATTTTTAATCCAATCTGATAACCTCTGCCTTTTAGTTGGATTGTATAGACTAGTATTTACATTAAGTATTATTAATGATCATTGACACCATTGGCTTTACATCTGTGTATGTGTGTTAGTTGCTCAGTTGTGTCCGACTCTTTGCGACCCCATGGACTGTAACCCATCAGTCTCCTCTGTCCAGGGGATTTTCCAGGCCAGAATAGTGGAGTGGGTTGCCATTTTCTTCTCCAAAATATTTTTTTCTTCCTCAATTATTGAGATATTATTCACATGCTTTGCTGGATCACAGTAAACTGTGGAAAATTCTGAAAGAGATGGGAATACCAGACCACCTGACCTGCCTCTTGAGAAATCTGTATGCAGGTCAGGAAGCAACAGTTAGAACTGGACATGGAACAACAGACTGCTTCCAAATAGGAAAAGGAGTACGGCAAGGCTGTATATTGTCACCCTGCTTATTTAACTTCTATGCAGAGTACATCATGAGAAACGCTGGCTGGAAGAAGCACAAGCTGGAATCAAGATTGCCGGGAAAAATATCAATAACCTCAGATATGCAGATGACACCACCCTTATGGCAGAAAGTGAGGAGGAGCTAAAAAGCCTCTTGTTGAAAGTGAGAGAGGAGAGTGAAAAAGTTGGCTTAAAGCTCAACATTCAGAAAACGAAGATCATGGCATCTGGCCCCATCACTTCATGGGAAATAGATGGGGAAACAGTAGAAACAGTGTCAGAATTTGTTTTTTTGGGCTTCAAAATCACTGCAGATGGTGACTGCAGCCATGAAATTAAAAGGCGCTTACTCCTTGGAAGAAAAGTTATGACCAACCTAGATAGTATATTCAAAAGCAGAGACATTACTTTGCCGACTAAGGTCCGTCTAGTCAAGGCTATGGTTTTTCCTGTGGTCATGTATGGATGTGAGAGTTGGACTGTGAAGAAGGCTGAGCGCAGAAGAATTGATGCTTTTGAACTGTGGTGTTGGAGAAGACTCTTGAGAGTCCCTTGGACTGCAAGGAGATCCAACCAGTCCATTCTGAAGGAGATCAACCCTGGGATTTCTTTGGAAGGAATGATGCTAAAACTGAAGCTCCAGTACTTTGGGCACCTTATGCGAAGAGTTGACTCATTGGAAAAGACCCTGATGCTGGGAGGGATTGGGGGCAGGAGGAGAATCCCATCACTTCATGGGAAATAGATGGGGAAACAGTAGAAACAGTGTCAGACTTTGTTTTTTGGGGCTCCAAAATCACTGCAGATGGTGACTGCAGCCATGAAATTAAAAGGTGCTTACTCCTTGGAAGAAAAGTTATGACCAACCTAGATAGTATATTCAAAAGCAGAGACATTACTTTGCCGACTAAGGTCCGTCTAGTCAAGGCTATGGTTTTTCCTGTGGTCATGTATGGATGTGAGAGTTGGACTGTGAAGAAGGCTGAGCGCAGAAGAATTGATGCTTTTGAACTGTGGTGTTGGAGAAGACTCCTGAGAGTCCCTTGGACTGCAAGGAGATCCAACGAGTCCATTCTGAGGGAGATCAACCCTGGGATTTCTTTGGAAGGAATGATGCTAAAACTGAAGCTCTAGTACTTTGGCCACCTTATGCGAAGAGTTGACTCATTGGAAAAGACCCTGATGCTGGGAGGGATTGGGGGCAGGAGGAGAAAGGGACGACCGAGGATGAGATGGCTGGATGGCATCATGGACTCAATGGACGTGAGTCTGAGTGAACTCCGGGAGTTGGTGATGGACAGGGAGGCCTGGCGTGCTGCGATTCATGGGGTCGCAAAGAGTTGGACACGACTGCGCGACTGAACTGAACTGAACTTGCTTAGTGGCTCAGTCATATCTGACTGTGTCCCCATGGACTGTAGCCTGCCAAGTTTCTTTGTTCATGGAGATTCTCCAGGCAAGAATACTGGAGTGGGTTGATATGTCTTCCTCCAGGAGATCTTCCCAACTCAGGGATACAAACCCAGGTTTCCTGCATTGCAGGTAGATTTTTTACCAGCTGAGTTACCAGGGAGACCTTTACATCTACCATCTTGCTGTTTATTTTCTATTTGTCCCATGTCTTCTTCTTTTTTTTTTCTCTTTGCCTGTCTTCTTTTAGAATAATCAAATATATTCTATGATTCCATTTTATCTTCATTTTGTCTTATTAGCTATACTTCTTTGTTTGGTGTGTTGCTCTAGATTTGTCAAGGGACGATAAGACCACTATTCAATACCTGAAATAAAAGGATAATAGAAAGGAAGAGCTGTGTCAATCAGGCACAGTATGTCAATGCAAAACAAATATAAAATATTTGGTTTGGGGAAGTGTGAGTATTGATGGACTTTGAGAGGTGGAAGTGGAAATGTGATTACTTAGGTGAAATTATTGTTGTTTGGTTGGCACTCAATGTCATGTTTATGAAAGTGAGTTCATCCTAGATTAACCCACTTCAGTACTGGGAGGCTGACACTGATTGGTTGATTGTGAAAGCATGATCACTGAGGTTGATCTCAGATGGCCTTGGTCTGCAACGGCTTGGAGTGGGGTTTGGGTTCCCAGCCAGAGATCGGGCTGGGTCACGGCAATGAAAGCACCAGATTCTAGCCACTGGACTGGGGGTCATTGACAAGGGCCCTGACCCTCAGCTTTGCAGAAAAGAATTTCCAGAAAGACAAAAAGTAGTGAAGCAAGTGAAGTATTTATTAAGAGGAAAAGAGTACAGTACGTGTGGGTGGGGACACCGGGAAACTCAGAGGGAGAGCCCCTGGCCACTCCCTCGCGGCAGTGTGAACCACTCTTATGGGGTGTTTCTTCCAGGCTCCCTTTGGTTGGTCTATTGATCTGCCTGGCTCACCATCCATATTTGGTGTGCCTCTGGATCCTCCTGTGCGTGCTCACACACCTCTTAGCCAAGACAGATCTCACCGGAAAGGTGTCTGGGTAGAACGTCCCTTGACATTGCTCCCTCTTTGGCGGGCAAGGAGCTTTCTCTGCATATGTGTGGTTGGGGAGGTCTCCTGACTTTGAAAATAAGAAATATGTGGTCTGGACAAGGCCTTCTGCCTTAATTGTCCTGCTATTCTTATCTTGGAATTTTCCTCAGTAGAGGATGAATAGCCAATTGCTTTAGCCTGGGGATGAGGACGTCTGCCTTCTCTTTCAAAGTGAGTTGTTGATTGATTAAATAGGTTTAAAGCTAATTCTGATGACTGCTTTTCACCATGGCCAAAGCCTTTTCCTAAGTTGGTAGGAACTTTTTTTATTCTCAGATTTAAGCATGTATTTGTAACTTACAATACTGTACCATCAAATAATATTATACCACTTCATATATATTGTAAAAATCTTACCACATCATATTTCCATTTCTCCCCTTTCATCTATTGTGCTCAGTTCAGTCCAGTTGCTAAGTCTAGTCTGACTCTCTGGGACCCCATGGACTGCAACATGCCAGAGTTCCCTGTCCATCACCAACTCCCAGAGCTTCCTCAAACTCATGTCCGTGAGTCAGTGATGCCATCCAGCCATCTCATCCTCTGTTGTCCCATTCTCCTTCTGCCTTCAGTCTTTCCCAGCATCATGGTGTTTTCCAATGAGTCAGTTCTTTGCATCAGGTGGCCAAAGTACTGGAGCTTCAGCCTCAGCATCAGTCCTTCCAGTGAATATTCAGGACTGATTTCCTTTAGGATTGACTGGTCTGATCTCCTTGCTGTCCAAAGGACTCTGAAGCGTCTTCTCCAACACCACAGTTCAAAAGCATCAATTCTTCAGCACTCAGCTTTCTTTATGGTCCAACTCTCACATCCATACATGACTACTGGAAATGTGGTTCAATATCTTATTGCTAATGTGATTCTATATTTTATTTCTACAAAATTATTAATCTCAAAATACATTGCTATTATTTTAAAATAATCATCATGTAGTATATTTAGTGAGAAAAAAGTTTTCTATATTTACTCATATATTTGCCTATTCCAGTTCTTTTCATTCCTTTGTATAGATCCAAATTTCCATTTTCCTTTTATTTGATGAAATTCCTTTTACATTTCTTGAAGTGTAATCTGCTGGTGATGAATTTGTTCTGTTTTTCTTTTTATGAATATGCCTTTTGGGGACTTTATTTTTTGAAAAACATTTTTTGCAGGGTATAAAATCCTAGGTTAGTTTTTCTCCTTCCATACTATAAAGATATTCCATTTTTTTTTTTTTTTGGCTTGCATGGTTTTTAACAAGAAGTCTGTTATCATTTATTTTTCCCCTTTATATAATGATTTATTTACTTATTTATCTCTTCATCTTTAATTTTTATCTCTAAGATTTTGTCTTCATCACTAGATTTCAGCAGTTTGTGATATGTCTGGGAGGGGCAGGGTTTCTTCTGTTTCTATTACTTCAAGTACATTGAACTTCTTAGATCTGTGGGATTTTAGCATTCATTACATTTGGAAAGTTTGTAACTATTATTCAAATATTTTACTCCCATCCTTTCTTATTCCAATAACGTATACGTTAGACCACTTGAAGAGTCCCTGAAATCACTGACTTCTTGTTACTGATTTTTTCCTCTGTATGCTTAAATTTGAATGGTTTATGCTTATGATATCTTCACATTCATTGATCTTTCTTGCTGCAGGGTTCTAATTATCAATTCTCTTCTACCTTTTTTTTAAATTTCTGTTATTGTATCTCTCATTTCTAGAAGTTCAGCTGGGATGTGTTTCATCTTTTTTTGCATCATTTTCATGTTTTCCTCTCCCTTCTTAAGCATACAGAGACAGGCATTTTAATGACTTTGTCAGAAAAACACACCATCTCTGTCATTTCTAGATATGCTTCTATTGGTTTTTCTCCCAATTATGGATATTATTGTTTTTTATATGGATATTATTTACTGCTTCTTTGGATGTCTGGGAATTATTTTTGGATGTAGGCCCTTTGTATTAGGAATTCTTACCACTCTGGCTAGTGAGAACACCAACTATTCCCAGTCCTAGGAAATCTACCTGCTCTCTTCCAGGGTTCTTTCTGTGACCTCATATAATTTTCTCAAAAGAAAGGGTAGGTAATTACTCAGCCAAAAACTCAAAGAATTCCTTCCACAGATATGTAAAGATCTCTTTCTATGATGTTCTCACCTCACCTGCATTTTCCCCTGAATATTCTGGCCACCTTGGTCTGCCTAAACTTCAAACTCTGTATTCTCATCTCAGCAGGACTTCTAGTTCCAGTTTGGGTTCCCCTTCCCTGTGCTGCAGTCTGGAAATGCTCTCCAGTAAAAAGCTGTCATAATAGTAGGACTCATCTCATTTGTTTCCCTGGTTTCAGGGATCACTGCCCAGTGCTACTTGTTGTCCAATGTCTAAAACCCATTGATTCATTTTGTCCAGTTTTATAGTTGTTTAAAGAAGGTGAGTGAATATGGTCTTTGTCACTCTATCGTGACCAGAAGTTTCCTGAATTATTTTTAATGTACAACACTTTAGAGATAAATAAAAATATTAATTGAAAATAATTGAACTGCCTTTTGAAGAGAGGTATTTGTTGGTTGGTTTAATAAACAATTAGCTAGAATATAAGTTAATGTTTAATCATGTATAACAGTTCAGTTCGTAGCCTCTGGAATCAGATTATCTCAATGTCAGTGCTGCCATTTATAAACTGAATGAGACTGCTCCGTGTTCCATTCCTTCATTGCCTCTGCTTCCCCATCTGTGAATGAGAGTGATAATCTACCTACTTTATAGTGTTGTGTGAACCTTAAATGAGCCATACGTGCATAAGGCGCTGTGTTATTATTGTTGTTCAGTCACTAAGTCATGTCTGACTCTTTGCAGCCCCATGAACTGCAGCATGCCAGGCTCCCTTGTCCCTCACCATCTCCTGGAGTTTGCCCAAGTTCATGTCCATTGCACTGGTAATGCCATCCAGCCATCTCATCCTCTCCTTCTGCCCTCAGTTTTTTCAGAGGTGCAGTAGTCATTATCTACAGATGCATAATAAACCTGGGTAACAGAATACTATAAAACTTAGTGGCCAGAACACTATTTAGAACCTATTTAGCTCACAGTTTGGAAGGTCACAGTTTTTAAAAATCTTATTTTATTGAAGTATAATTGATTTACAATGTTGTGCTAATTTCTGCTGTACAGGAAAGTAATTTGGTCTATCTATCTATAGGGTTGTATATATATATCCCTTTTCATATTCTTTTCCATTATGGTTTATCACAGAATATTTACTTTATTTCTCTGTACTGTGCAGTAGGACCTTGTTGTTTATCCATTCTATATATGATAACTTGCATCGGCTAATCCCAAACTCCCAGGCTAGCCCTTACCACCTGGTTCCCCCTTGGCAACCACAAGTCTGTTTTCTATGTCTGTAAGTCTGTTCCTGGTTTGTAAATAAATTCATTTGTATCATTTTTTCAGTTCAGTTCAGTTGCTCAGTCCTGTCTGACTCTTTGCAATCCCATGAACTGCAGCACGCCAGGCCTCCCTGTCCATCATCAACTCCTGGAGTCCACCCAAACCCATGTCCATTGAGTTCGTGATGATTCCGCATATAGTGATATCATATGGTATTTGTCTTTCGGTTTCTGACTTCTTGTTTCTTAGTATAATAATCTCTAAGTCCAACCACATTGCCGTAAATGGTATTATTTCTTTTTTATGGATGAATAGTATTCCACATCTTCTTTGGCCACTCACCTGTGGATGGACATTTAAGTTGTTTCCACATCTTAGCTATTGTGAATAGTTCTGCTACGAATGTAAGGGTGCCTGTATCTTTTTTTAATTATAGTTTTATCTAGAGACATGCCCAGGAGTGGGATTACTGGATCATATGACAATTCTATTTTTGTTTTTTGAGGACCCTCCTTGCTGTTTTCCATAGTGGCTGTACCAATTTACATTCCCACCGACAATGTAGAAGGGTTTCTTTTCTCTGCATCCTTTCCAGCGCTTGTTATTTGTAGACTTTTTATGATGACCATCTTGATGTAAACTGGTAACTCATTTTAGTTTTTACTTTCAATTCTGTAATAATTGTGATGTTGCATACCTTTTCATGTGCCTGTTGCTTGTATGCATGTCTTCTTTGGAGAAATGTCTATTTAGGTGTTCTGCTTATTTTCAATTGGGCTGTTTCATTGTTATTATTGAGTTGTAGGAAATGTTTGTATATTTTGAAGGTTAAGCCTTTTTTGGTCACATTATTTGCAAATATTTTCTCCCAGCCCATAGACTGCTTTTTCATTTTGTTTATGATTTCCTTTGCTATACAAAGAGGCTTCCCAGGTGGCACAGTGGTAAAGAATCTGTCAGTGAATGAAATGCAAGAGACACAGGTTCAATCCCCATGTCATGAAGATGCCTTGGAGCAGGAAATGGCAACCCACTCCAGTATTCTTGCTTGGAAAGTTTCATGGACAGAGGAGCCAAGCAGGCTACAGTCCATAGGGTCACAAAGAGTCAGACATGACTGGGCAGACATGTATTCTTCTATGTTATTCGCTATATGAAAGCTTGTAAGTTTGATTAGGCCCCATTTGTTTGTTTTCGCTTTTGTTTGTATTGGGTAGGTCCAATTTTAACTTCGCTTTTCTGAGTGATGCAGTCTCAGTGTGACTTACTCATGCATCTACAGTCAGTTCCCAATGAACTAGTTAACTCTGCATCTGGAGTTCAGCTCCTTGGCTCTGATGATGGGGTAAATGAACCACATATCCCTTACCCTCCCACATGGTAGCCTGAGCTTGTTCATATGACTATACAAGGTTCTAAGAGCAGCAACAGTGCCAGTTCCATTGCTCAAGTACTATTCAAGTCTCTGCCTCAGTCAGATTTTCGATTTTCCCCTTTACCAGTACAAGTTATACGGTGAGCTCAGAGTCAAAGAAGGAAGATACCATCAGAGGTGTGATTACAGAGAAGAAACAAATTTGTGGCCAATTTGCTATCTATTGTAGCCTCTTAGCAAAATTATAACTGTTTAACACATTTTAAAAATTTTTATTGTAATCTATTTCAAATACAACAAGCATGTAGTAGTTACTACTTACAAATGATTGACAATAATAAGAACCACGTAGCAGTGATAATGTTAACTCTATCTCATCAGTGTATGTTTAAAGCTAAAATAAATGAGTTTGTCTTGGCTCAGCTGATCTTTTCACTCTGCTTCTGTGCAATCATTACAATTTCAGGGGACATCTCTTGCCTCCAATTCCACAATCATGTTCTGCTACAAAATTCCTTCTCTCTGCACTCTTCAGTGGGAACAATTGTATAAATCACCAAGAATGTTTGCAAGAAAAGAGAAACTTCTGAACTGAGTGCTTTTTGAAAAAAACAAACAAACTTCCCTGCTTACCCAGAAGTCATTTACATAGGTTAATTCCTAGGAGTTGAAATCCATAGCACCCTTTTGCTACAGCAAGTGTGGGAGAAACTTTTCTTTTGTCGTAACACATAGGGTTCATCTTCTTAAGCACACATATGTGGGAACTCCTGGCAATAGAAATATTCAATATTATGTATTGTTCCTGAACATTTAGGATTGAATAGCTTTCCTTCCCTGAATATGTTACTCTTCTGATACCAAATGCACAGTTGCTGTCCCAATAAAGCATTGCTTGAGTTTTCCAGGATTAAGCACTTATTTGCAGATCATTGCTCATTCTCTGGTCCTACTTCCCAAATTTGATTCAGTCACTATGTGTATATCCCACAAGGCTTCACTAACCTCAATAATATACAAGTCACTTTCATCTCTGTGGCAGGATGATTTACTGAGATACAAATTTTACCTTGTTCTTGCTCAATAGGAGAATACAAAAAACAAAAGGGAAATTTTCCTCTTCCTACCTCCCCTCCAAGCCTCCCTTGCTTTGTGGGCATTTGTTTAGTCACCTCTTTGTGATTCAGAAGAAACCTTGAAAGCAACACCCCTCTCACACCCAGATCTCTGAGAAGAAGCTGTTGCTTGGAAAAGGGGAATTAATGTCCTGAATTCTGGAGAAAGAGAAGGATTCCTGTAGAGTGGGAGGCTTTTGGAGAGCAGAGAGAGCTGTTGTGTGATTCAGGTTTGGATGGAAGACTTGGCCTTTACTCCTATGCAGTGGCCCAGCAATGGTCAGGCCTCTGATGTGGCAACACATGGGTACCAGGTATCATGGTCTTTGCAGCTGTGATCAAGTTTGGTACAAGGGAGTGTTCAGATTCAAATGTACCAGATAGGCTTGGGCTGTGAACACCTTAGCAGCAACGATGATAGAATAAAATCTGAAGGCCTTTTCCCAAGTTTCTTCCATTGTATAAATCCTGGTAGGGGAAGAGCCCTGTCCCCACCCCGCCCCTTGCCCTATGTGCCTGCAATTAGATTTTCTGCTGGCAGACCCCATGGAGGAGGGCATTGCAACCTACTCCAGTGCTCTTGCCTGGAGAATCCCCATGGACAGAGGAGCCTGGTGGGCTACAGTCCATAGGGCTGCAAAGAGTCAGACATGACTGAGGCAACCTAGCCTGCACACATGCTAGCCCTAATCTGACCAAGGCGGGAAACAAAGCATGAATTACTTTTCTTACATCTTAGTCAAAATGTGAAATTACACTGACTTATACTCATGAAATAAAATCTCCATCAACAAGTTCCTAGGAGCTGGTGCTCTAAGGTGTTTTCCATTCTTGCACCTTTTGGTTTCAAGCTAGTCACCAGAAATCCCTGGGACAATATGATCCAGGAGTTGGTAGGAGTCAAGTGTGTCAGGATGAACATTTCCTCTGGATCTAGTGACAGCTAACTGGCACCAATAGGCCTGTTAGCAGGTGTGAAATAAAAAAGATTCTGGGGCTACCATGCCCACAAAAGAGATTACACAGAAATTTTGCTGCAGGACTTAACATTAAAAAGCGCCATCAGTTGTAGTTGGCTCTGTCTACTAGTCCAAAGGCAATTTCCTTCCAAACCTTTAGCATTACGGATTCTCTCTTTCCCCTTGAACTTGAAAATCCAGCTGTGTTCTCTCGCCTCTGACATCAGCATTACTGGCTTTGATTCAGCCAACCATCTGGTTGATGAGGCATGAGGCAGAATGGGATCCAACTCACTGGTCCCTGCTGTTTCCACATGAACACTACCAAGTCAGCTGGCGTCAGCATGCATGGTGAGCTGTGACTCAGGCTAACAAAGAATGAGTGCATTAAGTGACTCTGGGTCATAATTTCTGATGCCCATCATTGACGTTTTCAGGTGGAGAATAAGGCATCTCCTCTTGTCATATCATGGAACTTTTGGAGGATGTTTTTAGTTAGGTGATTTCCCCCAAGAAGTTCACCAGATGATGGGAAAACTTTAACGTAGATGATAGGATAAAGATCCAGAAAACTGAGAAAAAGAGTTAACATTTTTAGCTATTTCCAGTTAAACGGCATCACCGGTTCAATGGACATGAATTTGAGCAAACTCCAGGAGATAGTAAAAGACAGAGGAGCCTGGCATGCTGCAGTCCTTGGGGCTGCAAAGAGTCAGGTACCACTTAATGACTGAACAACAATTTTTAAGTATGGAATGTAGCTGTTCATGTATTGTTTGAATTCATATTCCTTCTAAAGCTGTTCTTTATTTTTCCCTACTCCTTTTCAATGCCTTACTGTAAGTAGGAAAGTCCTATACATCAGCGTTAACCATTTTCTTCACCTCCCACCCACAATAACTCACTCCTCCAGCATTCCTGTCATAATGTGGGGAATTGTAAAGGGAAAAGAGAGACAACAACTACAAAAAGGTGTAAGAGTAAGAAGAGGCAGCCTGATGGAAACGGATTTTGTAGTGGGAGAACCTGGATTTAGTCTTCATTCTACTACTTACGAAATGGTGGTATCTTTTTGTAACATCATTTGAATTCTCTTCACCTCAGTTCCCTAATCTATCAATTAGGAAATAGTAAATGAGGTCACAGAGAAGGCAATGGCACCCCACTCCAGTACTATTGCCTGGAAAATCCCATGGGTGAAGGAGCCTGGTGGGCTACAGTCCATGAGGTCGCTAAGAGTCGGACATAGCTGAGCAACTTCACTTTCACTTTTCACTTTCATGCATTGGAGAAGGAAATGGCAACCCACTCCAGTGTTCTTGCCTTGAGAATCCCCGGAACTGGGGAGCCTGGTGGGCTGCCATCTATGGGGTTGCACAGAGTCGGACACGACTGAAGCAACTTAGCAGGAGCAGCAGTAGCAGCAGCAGCAAATGAGGTCAGGTGTGGTCTGTGCAAGACTTTATTGACATTATTTATTAAAGAAAAATTGAGAAAAAGATTTTGAACTTCATATTAGATCATGAATAGAGGCAATAAAATGAAAGTTACCAAAGAAAACTAGTTTATCCTTCTTATTTTCCCCATGAGCATGAGTAGGGACTATTCTTGTCCCTACTTTGCTTTCATTATGGAGATGAATTCCCTGAATAGATTTTTCCTGGTAGGGTGAGAACTTTGGTCTCTTCGGAGAATAGACACTTAGGATTCAGGAAAAAACACCAGGCTCTCTACTTACTTATCTGCCTGTGTCCCTGGATAGTCCTCTTGCCCTTCTCCAACTCTACTTTGAAACTGAAATATTGAAGAAGAAAAAAAAAGGGCCATCCACAGCCTTGTTCAGTGTGACTGAGCAAACCATTCCGTTCTTACTCTGTATTCAAGACACACACGCTCCTCCTTCTGTAGTATTTGCTGATGTACTTTGCACTCCAGCTGCTGCAATATTTAAAACAGTGATTCAATACACAGACCACACGATGTGCCACTACACTCCAACAAGCAAGGTCTGTCTCTCGGTGGGGACAGAGGATCTAAGCATCTGTCATTCTCCTCCCATCGCTTATAATTAACTACACATCCCTTTACACACACAAATATTTATGTGCAAAAATAAAACTCCCTGGTGCTTTAAGCCAATCTCTCTTCTCCTCGGTGAGCTTTGAAAGTTGCCAAAATGGATGTTTTACTTAATTCAAGACTCTGTAAGAAATTCTTTGGTGTGAAGAACTTATAGCACATAACTATATTCCCAGAAAATAATTTTAAAATCTTGGAGTTAGAAGTAGGATACATGAAAACTTCCAGAATGTAAGCTCCATGAGGGAGTCGTCTCTGTCTATCTCATTGACATACCCCAAGTGTTAGAAGAGTCCCTGGTATAAAGTGTGAGCTCAGTGAATATATTTTGAGTGTTGAATGAATGAATGTATAGAAACCTCAATTGTGAGGCATGATCCTGCTATTTAGGATGAAGAATTTAAGACTAGAATTTCTAGGCAAGCATTGTGAAACTTGAAAATACTTTGATATTAAGTGAGAGTAAGGCAGAGTGAAAAATAATCACCTACTTATTTATTAATTGACCCAATGAATTATTTAACCATTGCCAAGCATGATGAAATTAAGTACTGAAACTTCTATAAAAAATAAATAATGGTCCTTCCCCTCAGGGAACTCTTGGTTGTGTGTGATTCTCAAAGGATGGCTCATGGATCTCCTATCTGTATGTGTTAAAAGTGCAGAGTCCCAGGTCCTACCCCAAACTAACTGAATCAGAATCAATGAGGATGATCCTAGGAATCTGTATTTTCAACTTGCTAGCCAGGCACTTACAAGCACTATTTGAGCAGCTGATCTAGTGGAACCTGAGGCTTCCCAGTGGCACTAGTGGTGAAGAACCCGCCTGTCAATGCAGGAGACATAAGAGATGCAGGTTTGATCCCTGGTCAGGAAGACCCCCTGGAGGTAGGCAGGACAACCCACTCCAGTATTCTTACCTGGAGAATCCCATGGACAGAGGAGCCTGGCGGGCTACAGTCCATCGGGTCACAAAGAGTCAAACACGACTGAAGTGACTTAGCACACACACACACAAGCACTAGTGGAACTTGTGTTATTTGCCTGTTTCTCAGCAATTACCATTTAGGTAATATAACAGCATCACAGCCAAGCATCTCTTAGTGAACCAATAGAATGTCATAATAGTAAAATCAAATGACCACTTTAGATTAGTTGTTAAGTATCTTATTGATTGGGCTTCCCTGGTGGCTCATGGGTAGGGAATCTGCCTGCCAAGCAAGAGATGTGAGTTCAGTCCCTGAGCTGGGAAGATCCTCTAGAGAAGGAAATGGCAACCCACTCCAGTATTCTTGCCTGGGAAATCCTATGGGCAGAGGCGCCTGGTGGGCTACAGTCCATGGGGTTGCAAAAGAGTCAGACATGACTGAGCGACTAAACAACAATCCTATGGATTGGAGCTTACAAAATGGTCCTCTGTAAAACTAATCTTTACTGGGACTGCAATTTGAGTTGTGTTAAAATGGCAAGCATGTAGCACTTATAGACTTTCAGAAACAGGCCTAAACTGAATTTCCTGCATGTTCACTAAGTTTCTAAACTTCTGCAAATTGTGTTTGAAACTTGCCTCACGCCTCATCAATTTCAAGGATTAGAGTGTCTCCATTAAACTGTCCTGCTCAGCACTGACTCCAGAACTGACTGACACCTGCATACCTTCTTGAAAAAACTAATTAGGTCCTCAGTGCCCAAGGTGTAATCAGAATCAACCACCATCTGTCTCAGGGCGGCAGAGCCTTAATATTCTGAATGTTTAGCTTTAATTGTATGTTGTGTAATTTAGTGCAATTTTTATGACTACTGACATAGCACGTCTTTAAACAAGTTGCTGACCTCCTGTGGATTGTAAGATCTGTTTCCCAGTTGTTCTTCCCCACTGGAATATTCTCTTCAACATGGCTGTAGCAGGCAGAGCCTTTTACATCTTCAATTGTCTAACGTCTTGTTCACGTCTACTCTTGCATATTTCTGCACTGTTCAATTCTGTGATTTCTCCTGGCTCATCAATTATTTCCTTTATAGATTCTGACATCTTTAATAACCACTTTCCCCATTTTAGGGCTTTCTAAGTGGCTTAGCGGAGAAGGCAATGGCACCCCACTCCAGCACTCTTGCCTGGAAACTCCCATGGATGGAGGAGCCTGCTGGGCTGCAGTCCATGGGGTCGCTAAGGGTCGGGCACGACTGAGCGACTTTCACTTTCACTTTTCACTCTCATGCATTGGAGAAGGAAATGGCAACCCACTCCAGTGTTCTTGCCTGGAGAATCCCAGGGACGGGGGAGCCTGATAGGCTGCCGTCTATGGGGTCACACAGAGTCGGACACGACTGAAGTGACTTAGTAGTAGTAGTAGTAAGTGGCTTGGTGGTAAGGAATCTGCCTGCAAATGCAGGAGATGCAGGTTCGATCTTTGAGTCAGGAAGATCCCCTGGAGGAGGAAGTGGCAACCCACGCCAGTATTCTTGCTGGGAAAATCTCACGTGAGCTACAGTCGATGGGGTCACAAAGAGTTGGACACAACTGAAAAGGGCATAGAAGACCCACATTTTAACATTCATGCCAATCTTTCTCCAGTTCCTCACCAATTATTTTTTAAATGATTTGTATAAATTTAATATTAATTATTTTCCTAGTTCTGTGCCCCAGAACTGTGTTGTTTACCATTTCACTAAATAGAGTTGATCACAAGTAATGTTGGTTACTATTTATATACTAGTATATTATACTCTTATCCTCTGTGGAAAAGGTATGTATATTTATACTTAAGATCTTTATTGACTGAACTGTAGCAGCAACCTTTGGTGAGATTGTAATTTTTCCCCTGATTTCCAAACTCTCACTGGTTGGAAGGACAGTTAAGAAAACAAGAAACAAAAACCTGATTACAAAGTCACAGAGGATTGTCTCAGGACTGGATGGTGCCCTCTGCTCTTTGTCCACAATAGCGAAATGGACAGGAGGGGTTGGGGACAACCACATCAAGGGGGATGAAAGGAAGACCAAGAAAAGTACTGGCAATCTATGCATTTTGTGGAAAAGGTATATTAAATTTAATCCAAGCCAGAGAAATGAAAGTGCTTTAGAAACTACAAACATTGGTCACTGAGCTAGCTACAAACACCTCCTCAGCATTTTGAAAAAACTGATTAATGATAATTTGAGATAGCGTTTAATATCTTAATGTTAAATTGTTCATATTTGCTGTTAATCAAAACAATTTTCTCAACTCAAAAGGATGGTACTTAATGTTCTGTTAATTATTCAAGGAGCTAATCAATTTGTCCCTTAAATGGATGTTCAACTGATTAAGAGAAGCTAATTATCAGTTATGAAATCCATACGACTCAGATGAGTCAGTGATAAAATGCTTTCTGCTAACTTGGGGCCAGTAATTCTGTCTCCTTTAATTACCTCTTATTTCAATTGGAGGAAGTTATTCTTTTCTTAAATATATAAGTGTTATATTATTACTTGTGGATAAGAAATTAAAGCCCAGGCTAGCCTATAGTTTAAGAATCAAACTAAGGATAATGAAATGATAGTTCAATTTCTTGTGTAATCTCTAGATGACAATAACTAGGCACAGCAAATATAATTCAGTATTAAGAATTCAGTTAAGTCGCTCAGTTGTGTCCGACTCTGCGATTCCGTGAATTGCTATAAATAAGACTATGAGTTTAACTCTGCTCAATGCTATAAACAGGGACAAGGTAGGTTAATTGTTCAGTACTCTAAGAAGATCATTTTATTGATAATATCATCCACTTAACAAGTTTTATTAAGCATCTATTAAATATCAGGTACTGTGCCAGACACCAAAAATGTAAGTAAGGGCATGTGAGGCACAGTTACTGATCTTAAAAGGCCAAAAGAAACAAAAAGCAGCTACCATGTAGACATTAGGAGTCCTCATTATAAGAAAAAAATTCAATCTATGTATAGTGGCAAATGTTAACTAGACTTACTGTGGTGATCTTTTCATAATATACGCAAATATTGAGTCATTCTGTTGTACACCTGAAACTAATATAACATTATATGTCAATTATACCTTAATTTAAAAAATTTAAGCAACCAAAATGATAGATAATTAGATACATTTTTACCTATAAGAGTCACTCAAAAATAAACATAGCAAAAAAGAAAGAGAAGCAGAGTCACACTGCAATGTGCTAAAGCTTATACATCAGAGATTAACAGGTGGATAAAAGCTACTCAGGTCAGAAAAAAAAAAAGTATAGTTCAATGACTCCAAATTCAATTGACTGACAGTCAGAATGCCTGGCTTCTAATTCTACCTTGTAGCTGTCACTGGTGTCCTTTTTGACTTTGGGAATATTTAAATTCTCTCTGTATTTCAACTTTCTCATCTGCAAAAAAAAAAAAAAAAAAAAACAGTAAACTTTCTACCATGCAATAGAGGTCAATTTTAGATTGCTTGGAGGAAAACCAGCTTATCCTCAAGGACTTCTGTAGTGAGAATTCAAATACAAAGTGCTTAGTCGATCAATCATTCAGTCAGTCAGTATCTATTGATTATCTAATGAGTGCTCTTCAAGATGCTGCCCTGTGAGGGAAGAGGAAATAAAATGATCATTTTCTAAATTAGCTGCCAGCCTTGTTAGGAAGAAAACAATTAATATGCAGCAATAATGAAGAAGGAAATAAATGAATATATATTGGGTGACTACTAAACAACAAGAAACCCAGGAGACATCTGTTCTATCCCTGAGTCTGGAAGATCCCTTGGAGAAGAAAATGGCAACCCATTCCAATATACTTGCCTGGGAAATTCCATGGACAGAGGAGCCTGGTGGGCTACAATCTGTGGGGTCACAAAGAGTCAGACACAACTGAATGCCCAGTGAATAACAACTATATGCAGACACGTTATTTTAAACTGTAAGTGTCTTTCACATGTTATGTTATTTAAGACTGAGTAAGTGAATAAAATCAAGTACTAGACTGCAGTCTATTCAGAGCTGTAGAAAGTTTGAAGAGAGAGAAATCAGTTTTGGTACATTCAAGGATGGCTGCATTGAAGTTAGAGGACTGAACTGTGCCAAGATGTTGAACTGTTTGGAGCAGGTGAAGTTGGATAGAAAGCAGCACATTTCAGAGGAAAGGGATAAGCCTCACAGAGGCAAGGAACAGAAGCTGATTATGGTGGATTTGCAGGCATCTGCTTTTACTGAAGCCAGAGGTATTATAGACAGATGATGGGAAACCAGAGGTGGACTTTGAAAGCCTAATTTAAATTTTGCAAGAATGTCAATCTAGGAGAAAGTGTGTAAAAAGAAAGAAAATACTTGAGATAGGGATAGGATGAAATTTCTAGAGTAAGGAACTCATGTGATAAAAGAGGTTTAAGGGAGATTGGTCTGGTCCTGGCATACTGACTAGATTTTAGGGCTCAGCAACTAGACCATCAGGAGATTGGCTTTTTCTGATCCCATATTTCCGATTTCTGCAACACCCAAATCGCAGATTTTGTTCTTATCATTTGTAGAATAACATATCACAGAGAGATTTTAGATCTGCTGTTTGATTTACTGAACCTGCCATGACAGACGGCTCATGCAATGTCAAGTGTTCATTCTACTTTGTCCAATTTGAGATTTGTCATGCAAAGATTTTCTCAAAAAGAGAGAGCAGTTGTTTACATGTCCAATTTATATTTCTTCATGGTGTTTCTAACTATCTTTTTGTTCAGGGTTGAGCTAAAACAAAGTTAGCAAAATAATGCCATTAATCCTTTTCTTCCTTCAGTATCTAGGCACAGGTGAGTGCCTGGCTAAGGTGAAATGGGGTCATGACTCCCAAAGGGTCCTCAAATCTTTTCATGGAATGAAAAGTTGGAAGTCTAAGAATCAAAATGAAAATGGCCACAGCAACTGCCCTCTCTTCAAGAGATTGGAGAGAGCTTGGAAAGAAGGGGAAAGCAGTGAAAAAGAAGGAAACAAGTAGAGATAAAGTGCATGTTCTTTTCAAGTCTAGAAGAGGAGCTGTAGGGCCAATTCAAGACACAAGCTCAGTTCTGCAAATGCCTGGAGCATCTTAGGAAACTCCCGGGCAACTCCCCTAGCAGAAGAATTTGCCTTCTGTCTTTCCTCTGCTGTTTCCCCTCTCTCTATGTATTTCCAACCCACAAACCTCCTCCTCTGCCAGAAACCAGGGCTTTTTTTAAAATCCAGACCCACTGTTCAAAGGGGAAAGAAAAAGAGTTCTTGGGTTGCACATAGGCAAGGCTGGCATTCAGTTATTATGCAGAGTACCTTTTTTATAAGTTATGCTTCAACCTGTATAGCTATCTATCTACCTATCTAATACAGTTGTCTAAATATATATTAACCCTATACCCTTTTATAAGAAGGGCCATGAGGAATCAATTCCAGACCTATCTGGAATCCTCAAAAATGTTCCTTACTGCCCTACTTTGTCCCTTATTTTTCCCATCCTTTCCTTCCTGGCTCTTCTCTCCTCACTGTCTTCTCCTCTTCTCCATTCATGGCAGAAAACACACAAAGAAAAAGAAAATAAGAGGATTTCCAAGAATAAATATTGACTCTAAGAGAGGAGGCTTGCTTTCTGGAAAAGGTAGACTGTGTAGAGGGACACCCAAACAGCACACTCTTATTTTTTCATCATTTTTGTCAATGGCCACAGGACTTCCCTCTTTCATACATCAGTGGATCTGAAATTGGGTCACTTTAACCATAGCACTACTCATCAAGGTTTCAAAAATCATTGTGCTGTAGCCCTCATGCTCCTTTGTTGTCTTTCACAGAATGCCAGTGGGAATAAGCTATTCTCACTTCTAACAGAAAAGCTTTATCACTAGGGCATGGGCTCATGGGCACTGAGCACAACACAGAAATGCTGCAATGTCCCTTTGCGGTGGAGAGTTAAAAGAGACGATCATCTGGTCTAGAGCTGGATACAACTTTCTGAGCCCTTTTAATATTCAGTTTTTTGATTTCTGAAATCGGCCATATTCCCATCAATTTTAATTTTTTTCTCCTCCTTCTCTGTCCCCACTTCCTCTTTCTTATATACACTTCTTTATTTTATTTTACAGCAAAGAACTCCTATCTAGTTCCCTCTCTGCTCCTCCATTTCAGTTGCATGTAAAAACATCAGCAATGATTCTAAAACCATAAAGTTTACGTTTTGGAAATACTATATTCTAATTAGGTAATTGTGCATGGAGCATATGCATACTGCTTCAGACCAAGATATGACTACTTCATTTCCATAGTGCTATAAGCCCACTCTGTGATCAGTTTTGTAATAGGAAATGGGTCTGTTTTAATAAATATTCAAGTTTACCTGCTTTGAACTGGCCTTCAGATTACTTATTAGCCTTTAGCTTTTCAATCACATGTGTTCCTAAAGTAATAATTCTCCATTGGCTCAGTGGGTAAAGAATCTGCCTTCAGTGCACCAGATGTGGGAGATGTGGGTTGGATCCTTGTATCAGGAAGATCCCCTAGAGAAGGAAACGACAACCCACTCCACTCTTCTTGCCTGGGAAATCCAATGGACAGAGGAGCCTGGCAGGCTGCAGTCCATGGGGTCACAAAAGAGCTGGATATGACTAAGTAACTGAATACACAATCAACAATAATTTTCCATTAGCTAATCAATGAGCTTCCTTGTAAGAATTTTGATAGATATCTGAGTATTAAAATAGAGGAATGAGATGGAGTAGAAAAATCAACCTTTTTTTTTTAAATGTTAGGCATAGTATCATGCGTGTGTGTTCAGGTGCTTCAGTTATAACTGACTCTCTGTGACCCTATGGACTATAGCCCACCAGGCTCCTCTGTCCATGGGATTCTCCAGGCAAGAATCCTGGAGTGGGTTTCCATGTCCTCTTCCAGGGGATCTTCCCAACCTGGAGATGGAACCTACTTTTCCTGCATCTGCTCATTGCAGGCAGATTCTTTACCACTAAACCCTGGAGAAACTTTTTCTTCTAATGCAGTTCACTTTCACTTTCCACTTTCATGCATTGGAGAAGGAAATGGCAACCCACTCCAGTGTTCTTGCCTGGAGAATCCCAGGGACTGCGGAGCCTGGTGGGCTGCCGTCTATGGGGTCGCATAGAGTTGGACACGACTGAAGTGACTCAGCAGCAGCATCATACTGGTTACATTAAATAAAATTCCCTCTTAACCTATTTAAAATTCATTTTTAAATTTAAAAGTATTTTTTGACTCTTCTTATCTCAGAATGTTTCAGACACATGCTGCTACATTAGACATATTTCACACCCACATTGATCAAAGCTCAGAGACGTTATTACTAAAGATATGAGACTGACAACACTGTTTTTTGAGACATCTTGAGCAGACACTATACTGCATAGAAGATAGTATTCAACCCAAACCTCCATCTGCCCTCCTTCCACATCTCAACGAATCTCTACTAAAAGTTTTTATTTATAAGCCAAAGAGGACACACCTCAAGATAAGAGAAATTGTTGAAATCTTTACAACCAGGTCTATTTTTGACTTTATTAAGTAAACAAACCAACCAAAACAATAATCAAAGGCAGGTGTGGTTATAGAAATGCTGCATGCCAATTGGAAAAGTCTAAGAGATTGCAAGTTATTTTTCTCCAGAAAGCCATATTGCTCTCCAATAGCAGTGATGCTGTCATTTACTTTTACAAAACTCATTGACAAAGGTTAGCAGTATTTTTCTTGAAAGTAATTCATTCATTCAAAAAATACTTGGCATTTATTATGCACACAAATTCAACATACTGGGGATCAAAGCAATCTCACTGTGTCACATTCTGATTTCAAGCTATACTACAAAGCTACATTAATCAAAACAATATGGTACTGGCACAAAAATAGACACATAGATCAATGGAACAGAAAAGAGCCCAGAAATAAACCTGTGCACCTATAGTCAGTTAATTTACAACAGAAGAGACAAGAATATACAGTGGGAAAAGACAGACTTTCAATAAGTAGTGCTGGGAAAACTGGACAGCTACTTGTAAAAGAATGAAATCAGAACATTTTCTCACACCATATATAAAAATAAACTCAGAATGTGTTAAATACCTAAGATTAAGACATGGTACCACAAAACTACTAGAAGAAAACACAGGCAGCATGCTCTTTGACATAAACCATGCCAGTATGCTTTTTGGAACTGTCTCAGCCTAAGGAAAAAGAAACAAAAGTAAAAAATAAACAAATGGGACTTAATTAAACTTAAAATCTTTCACAGCAAAGGAAACCATCAACAAAATGAAAAGACAACCTGCTGAATGGGAGAAAATATTTGCAGATGTTATGATGGTAAGGGATTAAAATCCAAAATATACAAACAACTCATACAACTCAATATAAAAAAACCAAGCTACTTGATTATAAAATGGGCAGAGAAAAGTAAATGAACAGAAGACCTGAATAGATATTTTTCCAGAGAAGATACACAGATGGCCAACAGACACATGAAAAGATGCTCAACACTGCTAATTATCAGAGAAATGTAAATTCAAACAACAATGAGATATCACTTCACACCTCAGAATGGCTATGCTATCATTAAAAAAAAAAAAAGACCACAAATAACAAGTATTGGCAAGGATGTGACAAAAAAAGAACTCATGTACTCTGTTGATGGGCATATAAATTGGTGCAGCCACTATGGAAAACAGCATGAAGTTTCCTCAAAAACATAAAAATAGAATTACCATATGATCCAGCAATTCCATTCCTGCATATATCCAAAGAAAACAAAAACGCTAATTCAAAAGCCTATAGGCACACCAATGTTCACAGCAGCATTATTTACAATATCAAAGATATGAAAGCAATCTAAGTGTCCATCAACAGATGAATGATAAAGATGTGAGATATATACACATAAATATACACACAATGGAATACTATGCAAACTATAAAAAGGATGAAATTTTGCCATTTGCAACAACATGAATGGACCTGGAGGGCATTATTCTTAGTGAAATAATGGACAGAAAAAGACAAGTACTGCACATTATCACTTATTTATGGAATCTAAAAAATAAAATGAACAAGACAGAAACAGACTTACAGACACAGAGAACAAACTAGCGGTTACCAGGGGCGGGAGGAAAGAAGGAAGAGGTAAGAAAGGGATAAGGGATTAAGAAGCACAAACTGCTATGTATAAAATAATATATTGTACAATATAGGGAAACTAACCAATATTTTATAACAACTTAAAATTGAATATAATTTATAAAAATTTAGAATCATTATGTTGCATACATGAAACTAATATATTGATACTATACCTAAATAAAACTTTTGTAATTTAAAAAACAGGAAAACCTGTTTTTTTAAAAAAGGAGTAGGGATACAAGATTCCTCTTTTCCTAGAGTAGCATAATAGAACTTTCTGCAATGATAAAAATGTTCTATATTCCTACTATCCAATATGTTAGCCACTAGCTACATGTAGCTATTGAGAATTTGAAATATGACTAATGGAATTTGAAAACTGAATTTTTTAATTTAACTTTAAATGTATATTTAAGTAGCCATATTGGCTAGTGGCTATATATTAGACAATGTGGTTTTGTGCACACATGGGTGTGGTGTGTGTGTGTATTGAGAAGGTAGAAACAAACTCTATAAATATTTAACTGAATAAGAAACATCAAATTATACTAAGCACAAAGCAGACAAAGTAAGGTAATGTGATAGTGCTTGGAAGGTTACTTTAGAATGAGTGGTTGAGGAAGGAATCTCACAGTGACATTCAAGCTGCCAACGAATGACAAGAATGTACATGCGTGCTAAGTTTCTTCAGTCATGTCCAACTCTTTGTGACCCCGTGGACTGTAGACTGCCAGGCTCCTCTGTCCATGGGATTCTCCAGGCAAGAATACTGGAGTAGGTTGCCATTTCCTTCTCCAGGGGATCTTCCCAACCCAGGGATCGAACTCATGTCCTCTATGTCTCCTGCATTGGCAGGTGGGTTCTTTAACACTAGCACCACTTGACAAATATAGAGCATCCCAAGGAGAAGAACTAACTAGTGACAAGCCCTGAGGTGGGAACCAGTTTGGTGTTCCAGCACCAAGGACAGCAGGGAGACCAGTGTGGCTGGATGGCAGAGGGCACGGGAAGGGCAATAGAGTTGAAGCTAGTGAGTTATAAATACACCTATATTTGTTTCCTAAAGCTGCTCTAACAAGATAACAAACTTGGTGACTTAAACAGCATAAATTATATTCTCTCACAGTTCTGGATGCCAAAAGTCTGAAATCAGGGTGTCAGCAGAACCTGCATCCGCTAAAGGATCTAGGCTCTAGGGAGAATCTTTCCTTGCCTCTTCCCAGCTTCCACTGGCTCTCAGCAATCATAGGTGCTCCTTGTCTTGTAACTGGATCATTCCAGTCTCTGCCCTTGTCTTTGCACGACCTTCTTTGTTATCTCTGGTCTGTGTGTCCTCTCCTTTTCTTTTTAATAACCTAGAGCCTATTATACAGAGTGAAGAAAAGTCAGAAAGAGAAATATCATATACTAACACATATATGTGGAATCTAGAAAGGTGGTACTGATGCAGTTTTCTGCAGGGCAGCAATGGAGACACAGAGAACAGACTCATGCACATGGGGTGGGGGTAGGAAGGAGAGGGTGAGATATGCAGAGAGAGTAACATGAAAACTTATGTTACATATGTAAAATACATAGCCTCTAGGAATTTGCTGTACGATTCAGGGAACTCAGACAGGGGCTCTGTAACAACTTGGAGGGTGGGGTGGGGAGGGAGATGGGAGGGAGGTTCAAGAGGGAGGGAATATGTGTATACCATGACTGATTCATGTTGATGTTTGGCAGAAACCAACAAAATTCTGCAAAGCAATTACCCTTCAACTCAAAAATAAATAAATATTCTAAAAAAATTTAAAAATGTTTTAAAACTTTATTTATTTATCTATTTTTGGCTGTGCTTGGTCTTCATTGCTGCACAGACTTTTCGGTAGTTGTGGCGAGGCTACTCTCTAGTTGCAGTGCACGGGTTTCTCTTGTGGTATCTTCTCTTGTTGCAGAGCATGGGCTCTGGAGCACTCGGGCTTCAGTAGCTGTGTTCTCAGGTTCCAGAACTCAGGCTCAATAGTTGCGGCACACAGACTTAGTTGCCCCACAGCATGTGGGATCTTCCTGGGGGACTGAACCCATATCTCCTGCATTGGCAGGCAGATTCTTTACCACTGACCACCAGAGAAGCCCCCTTTCCTCTTCTTATAAGGACACCAGTCATTGGATTTAGGGCCCATGCTACTTCAGTATGACTTATTTTAACTTTACATCTTCAAAGCCCTATTTCCAAGTAAGATCACATTCTGAGGTTCCAAGTAGACATGAATTTTGGGTAGGATGCTATTTAACCCTCTATAGCACCAATTTTGGAGAAAGAAATCGCAACCCACTCCAGTGTTCTTGCCTGGAGAATCCTGTGGATGGAGGAGTCTGGTGGGCTGCCATCTATGGGGTCATGCAGAGTCGGACACGACTGAAGCGACTTAGCTTGCATGCATGTATTGGAGAAGGAAATGGCAACCCACTCCAGTGTTCTTGCCTGGAGAATCCCAGGGACGGAGGAGCCTGGTGGGCTGCTGTCTATGGGGTCGCACAGGGTTGGACACAACTGAGCGACTTAGCAGCAGCACCACCACCATCACCATCAATTTTGTAAGACTTTGAAAGTAAGATGAAGGAGTTCGACCTTTATCTTAAATGTGTAAGAAACTATTGGGAAATTCAGAGTAACAGAGTGAGTAATATGATTCATGTTTTTAAAAAAATCATTTTGGTCATATGTAGATTGGATGTTAGAGAAGAGTAGAAGAACAGAAACTAATAAGGAAACTATTACAGGAGCCCAGACATGAGATGACAGTGGGGGCACAGATAAGGCAGTATGGCGGAAATGGAAGAAGCAGGCAGATTTGAAGTATGTTTTAGAGGTAAAGAGGCTGAGATTCACTGAGGGATTAGGTTTGAAAATGAGGGGGGAAGAAGAATCAAGGAAAATTCCAAGTTTTGGCTTTGAGCAAACAGCAAGTGGTGGTGCCACTTGTAGGTCAGGGCAGAGTAAGGACTAAGGCAGGTTCTACTGATGATGTCAAGTTTGAGATGTCTTTTAGATAGTCAAGTTGAGATACTGCTAGGCAATTTCAAATCCAAGTCTATAATTCTAAGTAGTCAAATCTGGAAATGCAGATTTGAAGATTTAAAAGAAGAAACTAAGGCACAGAGAAGCTAGGAAAGTTTCCCTATTTCACACAGCTAGTAAATAAATGGAAGAGATGGAATTAGAACCTGAACATTTCAGCTCCAGCATCCATTCATTTAACTGCTTTGCTGTACTACTCATTAGCCCTTAAAAGGAACTGAGCTATTTGGAATGTAAAGAATATATCCAGTGATAATATAACCAATAAGAATTAAACAACATCTTGATCAGGTATGGTCACACAAAAATAATTATTTAACCAACTGTCAGAATTTAGTAATTAAACCATAGCAACAGTTGATGCCATATCTTGTAATTCAGTTCAGTTCAGTTCAGTCATTCAGTTGTGTCCAATTCTTTGCGAACCCATGGACTGCAGCATGCCAAGCCTCCCTGTTCATCAACAACTCCTGGAGTTTACCCAAACTCATGTCCATTGAGTCGGTGATACCATCCAACTATCTCATACTCTGTCATCCCCTTCTCCTCCTGCCTTCAACCTTTCCCAGCATCAGGGTCTTTTCAAATGAGTCTTCTTTTCAAACTGAGTTCTTCACATCAGGTGGTCATAGTATTGGAGTTTCAGCTTCAACATCAGTCCTTCCAATGAACGCTCAGGACTGATCTCCCTTAGGATGGACTGGTTGGATCTCCTTGTAGTCCAAGGGACTCTCAAGAGTCTCCTCCAACACCACAGTACAAAAGCATCAATTCTTCGGTGCTCAGCTTTCTTTATAGTCCAACTCTCACATCCATACATGACCACTGGAAAAACTATAGCTTTGACTAGATGGACCTTTATTGGCAAAGTAATGTCACTGCTTTTTAATATGTGTTGAGGTAGGTCATAACTTTCCTTCCCAGGAGTAAGAGTCTTTTAATTTCATGGCTGCAGTCACCATCTGCAGTGATTTTGGAGCCCCCAAAAATAAAGTCAGCCACTGTTTCCACTGTTTCCCTATCTATTTGCATGATCTTAGTTTTCTGAATGTTGAGCTTTAAGCCAACTTTTTCACTCTCCCTTTTCACTTTCATCAAGAAGCTCTTTAGTTCTTCTTCACTTTCTGTCATAAGGGTGGTGACATCTACATATCTGAGGTTATTGGAGTACAGGATGAAGCAGAACAAAATCTAATAGGGTTTTGCCAAGAGAACGTAGTGATCATAGCAAACACCCTCTTACAACAACACAAGAGAAGACTCTACACATGGACATCACCAGATGGCCAACACCAAAATCAGATTGATTATATTCTTTGCAGCCAAAGATGGAGAAGCTCTATACAGTCAGCAAAAACAAGATTGGGAGCTGACTGTGGCTCAGATTATGAACTCCTTATTGCCAAATTCAAACTTAAATTGAATAAAGTAGGGAAAATCACTACACCATTCAGGTATGACCTAAATCAAATCCCTTAAGATTATACAGTAGAAGTGAGAAATAGATTTAAGGGACCAGATCTGATAGACAGAATGCCTGATGAACTATGGATGGAGGTTCATGACATTGTAGAGGAGATAGAGATCAAGACCATCCCCAAGAAAAAGAAATGTAAAAAAGCAAAATGGCTGTCTGGGGAGACATTACAAATAGTTGTGAAAAGAAGAGAATTGAAAATCAAAGGAGAAAAGGGAAGATATACCCATTTGAATGCAGAGTTCCAAAGAATAGCAAGGAGAGATAAGAAAGCCTTCCTCAGTGATCAGTGCAAAGAAATACAGGAAAACAATAAAATAGGAAAGACTAGAGATAGCTTCAAGATAATTAGAGATACCAAGGGAACATTTCATGCAAAGATGGGCTCAATAAAGGACAGAAATGGTATGGACCTAACAGAAGCAGAAGATATTAAGAGAGGTGGCAAGAATACACAGAACAAAAAAGATCTTCACAACCCAGATAATCACAATGGTGTGATCACCTTGTAATTAACATAGATCGAATTTTTAAATGGCATCTATGATTAGTGACAAAGAGTAAAATACTTAAGTTTAAAGTCACTGTACTTACTGCCAAGAGAGAATGTGGCTTTGGAAAAAAAATTCAAACTCCTGAAAAAGAAAAGTAGGAGATTTTAAAAAGATGTAGTATGCACTTTAGACTCTTTGGGAAATGTCCTAGCGTGTCTGCTTAAGCAGCCCAGCGTCTTGGACCCCAGGCAACAATGCACAGTGATTCAAAGCACACACGGCTCTGTGTTCTGCCATGTCCTCGAAATAGGCACTGGGGAAGTTACTCAACTCCTCTTGCCTCCCTTCTTTATCTACCTCTTAGAATTACCATAGGAATAAAGTAACGTAATACACAGAAAATGCTTAGAGCACTGCCCGACACATAATAAATACTCCAAAAAAATGAACCATTTTCAGATTTCCTCACTCTGTCTGTCTTTCTGGCCTTACTCTAAAATAATTGCCTAAGTATGAGGTGCCAAATATATGTTCCATATTTCTAAACTGGCTGAAACTCTCGTCAGAAGCTCCCCCAATATAAGCTCAAACCTGCTGCTCCGTGACAACACAGAGGGATAGGATGGGGTGAGAGGTGGAAGAGAGGTTCAAGACGGAAGGGACACATGTATACCTATGGCTGATTCATGTTGAGGTATGGCAGAAACCAACATAATATTATAAAGCAAGTATCCTTTAATTAAAAATAAACAAATTTAAAATAAAAAAGAAGCAGCTTCCCCAGTGTGAAAGGGGCCACCTAACTATCTCATATCTCTTCCTTATGTCTGCTCTTGGGAGCTAAATGTTTTCTTCAGGAAATCATTCAAAATCTCCATTATCAACTATGAAATTCCACCTCTAGAATTTGGTATATTTATCCTGAAAAAAATAGTTAAGAATTTATGCTCAGATTTAGCTGTGATATGTCAATAATAGTGAAGAAATGAATTGAGACAAAGTTAGTAACAACAACAGAGGATTGTTTGGATAAATTGTGGAGCACCACTCAAGCAATAGAATCTTAATTCTAAAAAGAATGCTATACAAGAATAATGAGTGATGACGAGTGATGTTAACAATATATATTAATTTTTACAAAGCAAGCTATAGTGCACCATAGCATCCATGGTACAATTTTTTTAGTGTATAAGTAAATATAAGCACTGAAGATATCTTGAAGATTTTCAAGATATAGCATATCAACCACTCACATTTCCCTAACATCACAAAGGTCTACTAGCCAGCCTAGAAAACCAGCTATTCTTGTGTAAACAGCCTAATCCTTTTCTTGCTAAGCAGAGAGTGGGAGACAAAAGGGGACACACTGGTTACAACTAGAAGGAAGGAGCAGCAGTCTGTACCTTTATAATTCTTCCCTTTATACCTCTTTGCTTTGAAGGTTTTACTGCTGGGGTTTCCTTGAATCAATGCCCACAAGTAGCTAAAGGAGTCAGGGATGACGACAGAAGCCAAAGTTATTATATTTCCTCTGTAGGACTTTGCCCATGATCACTGTCGTGGTCCTAGGGCCATTGTCCTAGCCCAGATCTAGGCCTTTCAAATGATTTTATGAGTATTTGGAAATTTGAAATTGTTCAAATAGTGAAAGATCAAAATTAATCTCCTTGCCTTTTATCATTAATGGCAGTATTTTTAAAAACAAGCTATAGATTCAATTTGTTATTATGTTCTTAATTATGAAATACATGAAATCTTTTTTAATAGTTGAGAGTGCTTGTTTCAACTTCAGAAAAGGAAGGGACTGCTATGTGTAAAGTAATCAATATTTAAGGACATTAAATCTTTCTACAATACATTCAGATGGTCATTCCACAGTCTCTAGTGGCAGATTTATGATTAACCATAAAAGTTCATAGTAAAAATGTCAGCTTCACATATTTTAATGAAGATGCTATAATATTTGTTCTAATTTTTTAGATCACTTTAGTCCCTGGCATTTGGAAGCAAAGAGCCCTCTTAATGAACATTAAAGTACATTTTCTTCAAGCTTCAGTGTTTTCATCACTTGGAACTATAGACATAAATTAGCTGGTAATTTGTAAACTAAGATCACACCAAATGAAATTGCCATTTTTTTGACCTCTAAAAAATGACAATTGCATATGGTTCACCCTAATATGGTAATCAAAGGTATATAAATGACTGCTAAAATAAAGCCTCCTAAAAAAAATCTTAAACAATTGTTTTAACATTTGTTATATACAATAGAAGTTTTTGTTAACTTGTTTGTTTTTAATCTGAGATTTACCAGAAGTTTTATAATCACACTATGTTCTAAGGGAAACAGGAACAGGGAGACATTAAGTATAAGTTGTGTAACTTGCTCTAGGAAGTAAACAGGTTAAATGGGTATCCAAGGAAAGAGCCTCAAAGCTAAAACAACCTTTTTATCCATTCAACAAATATTTGTTGAATGTGTACTATGTGTCAGACACTAAACCAAATGCTGAGAACACACCAATGAATAACTTCCTCATGGAAATTGTGTCCAACTTTTTACTTAACCTTATGAAAATATTCTCATGAGTTTATTTCTCATTTAGATTCTAAGGAACATTTTCATGTACCACTGTCATCCTTGATGCCTTTTTTTAAATGTAGTAAAATATGTATAGAATTTACTATTTTAACCACTCTGGTAAGTAATTTTCATAGGGACAGTGTAAAGAAACAAAGTAGGTGATTAAGTAATTAATCCCACTAGGGAGTTGTAAGCAGAAAAAATATGGGGGTCTCCTGTAAGTTAATGATTATTCAAGAAAGGTTTGCTTAACCACCAAACTAAGCAGGCTTGCTTAACAATAAAACCATGGAACAGAAGCATAAGTTCAGTTCAGTTCAGTCGCTCAGTCGTATCCGACTCTTTGTGACCCCGTGAATCGCAGCACGCCAGGCTTCCCTGTCCATCACCAACTCCCAGAGTTCACTCAGACTCACGTCCATTGAGNACTAGTCTCTTATGGTCCTTTGTATTTCTGTGTTGTCTGTTGTGATTTCTCCATTTTCATTTCTAATTTTATTGATTTGATTTTTATCTCTTTGTTTCTTGATGAATCTGGCTAATGGTTTGTCAATTTTATTTATCCTGTGAAAGAACCAGCTTTTGCCTTTGTTGATTTTTGCTATGGTCTCTTTTGATTCTTTTGCATGTATTTCTGCCCTAATTTTTATGATTTCTTTCCTTCTACTAACCCTGGGATTCTTCATTTATTCCTTTTCTAGTTGCTTTATGTGTAGAGTTAAGGTTATTTGTTTGACTTTTTTCTTATTTCTTGAGGTATGCTTGTATTGCTATGAACTTTCCCCTTAGCACTGCTTCTACAGTGTCACAGGTTTTGGTCGTTGAGTTTTCATTTTCATTCATTTCTATGCATATTTTTATTTCTTTTTTGATTTGTTCTGTGATTGGTTGGTTATTCAGCAGCGTGTTGTTCAGCCTCCATATGTTGGAATTTTCAATAGTTTTTCTCCTGTAATTGAGATCTAATCTTACTGCATTGTAGTCAGAAAAGATGCTTGGAATGATTTCACTGTTTTTGAATTTACCAAGGCTAGATTTATGGCCCAGGGTGTGATCTATCCTGGAGAAGGTTCTGTGTGTGCTTGAGAAAAAGGTGGAATTTATTGTTTTTGGGTGAAATGTCCTATAGATATCAACTAGGTCTAATGGGTCTATTGTATCATTTAAAGTTTGTGTTTCCTTGTTAATTTTCTGTTTAGTTGATCTATCCATAGGTCTGACTGGGGTATTAAAGTCTCCCACTATTATTGTGTTATTGTTAATTTCCCCTTTCTACTTGTTAGCATTTGTTTCACATATTGTGGTGCTCCTATGTTGGGTGCACATATATATTTATAATTGTTATATCTTCTTCTTGGATTGATCCTTTGATCATTCTGTAGTGTCCTTCTTTCTCTCTTTTCACAACCTTTGTTTTAAGTCTATTTTATCTGATATGAATATTGCTACTCCTGCTTTCTTCTTTTGGTCTCTATTTGCATTGGATATCTTTTTCCATCCTTTCACTTTCAGTCTGTATGTGTCCCCTGTTTTGAGGCAGGTCTCTTGTAGACAAGATATATAGGGGCCTTGTTTTTGTATCCATTCAGCCAGTCTTTGTCTTTTGGTTGCAGCATCCCACCCATTTACGTTTAATGTAATTATTGATAAGTATGATCCCGTTGCCATTTACTTTATTGTTTTGGGTTCGAGTTTATGCACTCTTTTTGTGTTTCCTGTCTAGAGAAGATCCTTTAACATTTGTTGGAGAGCTGGTGGTGGTGCTGCATTCTCTCAGCTGTTGCTTGTTTGTAAAGCTTTTGATTTCTCCTTCATTTTGAATGAGATCCTTGCTGGGTACAGTAATCTGGGCTGTAGATTATTTTCTCTCATCACTTTAAGTATGTCTTTCCATTCCCTCCTGGCCTGAAGAGTTTCTATCGGAAGATCATCTGTTATTCTTATGGGAATCCCCTTGTGTGTTATTTGTTGTTTTTCCCTTGCTGTTTTTAATATTTGTTCTTTGTGTTTGATCTTTGTTAATTTGATTAATATGTATCTTGGGGTGTTTCTCCTTGGGTTTATCCTGTTTTGGACCCTCTGGGTTTCTTGGACTTGGGTGACTATTTCCTTCCCCATTTTAGGGAAGTTTTCAACTATTATCTCCTCCAGTATTTTCTCATGGCCTTTCTTTTTGTCTTCTTCTTCTGGAACTCCTATGATTCAAATGTTGGAGCATTTAATATTGTCCTGGAGGTCTCTGAAATTGTCCTCATTTCTTTTAATTCATTTTTCTTTTTTCCTCTCTGATTCGTTATTTCTACCATTCTATCTTCTACTTCACTAATCCTATCTTCTGCCTCTGTTATTCTACTATTTGTTGCCTCCAGAGTGTTTTTCATCTCATTTATTGCATTATTCATTATATATTGACTCTTTTTTATTTCTTCTAGGTCCTTGTTAAACCTTTCTTGTATCTTCTCAATCCTTGTCCCCAGGCTATTTATCTGTGATTCCATCTTGATTTCAAGATTTTGGATCATTTTCACTATCATTATTTGGAATTCTTTATCAGGTAGATTCCCTATATCTTCCTCTTTTGTTTGTTTTGGTGGGAATTTCTCCTGTTTCTTTACCTGCTGTGTATTCCTCTGTCTCTTCATCTTGTTTATATTGCTGAGTTTGGGGTGGCCTTTCTGTATTCTGGCAGTTTGTGAGTTCTGTTTATTGCAAGAGTTTCCTCACTGTGGGTGGGGTTGTATGGGTGGCTTGTCAAGGTTTCTTGATTAGGGAAGCTTGTGTTGGTGTTCTGGTGGGTGGAGCTGGATTTCTTCTCTCTAGAGTGCAATGAAGTGTCCAGTAATGAGTTTTTAGATGTCAGTGGTTTTGGAGTAACTTTGGGCAGCCTGAATTTTGGAGCTCAGGGCTGTGTTCCTGTGTTGCTGGAGAGTTTATGTGGTATGTCTTGCTCTGGAACTTGTTGGCCCTTTGGTGGTGCTTGGTTTCAGTGTAGGTATGGAGGCTTTTGATGAGCTCCTGTCGATTAATGTTCCCTGGAGTCAGGAGTTCTCTGGTGTTCTCAAGATTTGGACTTAAGCCTCCTGCTTCTGGTTTTCAGTCTTATTTTTACAGTAGTCTCAAGACTTCTTCTATACAGCACCATTGATAAAGCATCTAGGTTAAAGATGAAAAGTTTCTCCACAATGAGGGATACCCAGAGAGGTTCACAGAGTTACATGGAGAAGAGAAGAGGGAGGACGGAGTTAGAGGTGACCCAAATGAGATGAGGTGGAATCAAAAGAGGAGAGAGCAAGCTAGCCAGTAATCACTTCCTATGTCGCTCCACAGTCTGGACCACTCAGAGATGTTCATGGAGTTATACAGAGAAGAGAAGAGGGAAGAAGGAGACAGAGGTTGCCAGGAGGATAAAAGGGGGGGAATCAAAAGGAGCAAGACACATCCAGACAGGAATCAGTTCCCTAAGTGTTCTCCACCATCTGGAACACACTGGTGATTCACAAAGTTGGGTAGAGAAGAGAAGGGCGAGGGAGGAGACAGAGGCGATCTGATGGAGAAAAAAGAGAGTCCAAAGGGAGAGAGAGAAGTCAAGCCAGTAATCTTGCTCCCAAGTAAAAATGGGTACTGGAGATTGGATTCTTAAAGATACAAAATTGATAACAAATACCAAAAAGCAAAGATTAAAAATCTAGAGTAGAGGTTGCATTTACAAAAATACAATATTAAAGAAGAGAAGAAGAAAAAAAGAAAACAAGACAAAGTCACAAAATTATTAAAAAATATATATGTATATAAAGTTTGCTTTAAAAATAGGGTCTTTTTTTTTGCAAAGTAATAGTAGTTTATAAAAGTGAAAATTAAAGGAGTAATAGAGGATATAAAAATTTAAAAAGTTAAAAATAAAAAATGATTGTAAAATTAGTAAAAATATATCTAGGACTTTCTCTGGTGTTGTGGGCAGTGTGGGGTTAGTTCATTACTGGATAGTTCCTTGGTCTGGCTCATATTTCTCAAGATCTATAGGCCCCTTCCTATGTAGTTGGTACTAACGACAGGGTTTTAATCTATTGCACCTGTCACTTCCAAGGCGGTTCCCTCTGTTTTAGCTTCTTCTGTTTGCTGGTCTCTTCAGTGTCTGATTTCTGCCCTGACACAAGGAGGGCAGTGGTGGACACTTTTTTTAGGCTCACTTGTTCAGTTGTGCTGTGGGGAGGGAGGCACGCTGCAAACAGATAACACTGGTGTGTGCTCACAGTGTCTCAGCCACAGTGGGCCTGCCCTGGTTCACAGCGCGTGTGCCCTCCCTGCCCACACTGCTCAGGCTGTACATTGCTCTGCTGGGACTGTTCGAGGCTGGCCCTGGGCTGCATGCACCTCCCAGGTCTAAGCCACTCAGGTTCAGGCACTCGGGTAGTCCTCAGAGGCGCAGACTCAGTTGGGCCTGCGTTTTGTGCCCTTCCCAGGTCAGAGCAGCTCAGGTGATGAGGTGTTTGGTGATTTCGGTCACTGCAACTTATCGCCTCCCCCATCCCTGCCGTTCAGTTTTCTGGGTATACAACCAGCACACCTTCTCAGGCGGGTGTTGACTGTCCAGAACCCCAAGAAGTCTTAGTGAAGAAGCCTGTTTGCAGTTTGGTAGATAATGTCTATCTGGGACTGCAATTGCCCCCTTTCAGCTCTGGCTGCCTGTCACTGGAGGGTGAATGGTCTGCAGCCGGCTGGTTCTGTTCAGTCCTTTGTTCTGTGCGCGGGCCTGGCGGTGTCTTAGGTTAGGACTTTTCGCATGGTAGCAATCCCACAGTCTGATTTGCTAGCCCAAGTTAGTTCACTCAGATTTCCCTCAGGGCATTCAGGCCTGGTCCTTACTCTAAGCACTGCAGCCCACGCCTCCCTGCCCAGCTCCCACTTGCTAGTGGCGGGTGCAGGCGTCTGTGCTGCTTCTCTGCTGGGGGAGTTACCGTTGGGGTTGTAATCTGTGGGTTGTAACTATTTATTTATTTTCCTCCCTGTTATGTTGTCCTCTGTGCTTCCAAGGCTTGCCACAGACTTGGCAGTGAGAGTGTTTCCTGGTGTTTGGAAACTTCTCTCTTTTTAAGACTCCCTTCCCAGTATGGAGCTCCATCCCTACCTCTTTTGTCTCTTTTTTTGTCTTTTATAGTTTTTCCTACTTCCTTTTGAAGACAATGGGCTGCTTTTCTGGGTGCCTGATGTCCTCTGCTGGCATTCAGAAGTTGTTTTGTGGAATTTACTCAGTGTTTAAATGTTCTTTTGATGAATTTGTGTGGGAGAAAGTGGTCTTCCCGTCCTATTCCTTCACCATCTTAGGACTGCCCCAATTGAAAACTGACCTTTTTTAGTCCTGTGCCACTGCTGAGTTTTCCAAATTTGCTGTCATATTGAGTGCAGCACTTTCACAGCATCATCTTTTAAGATTTGAAATAGCTCAACTGGAATTCCATCACCTCCACTAGCATTGTTTGTAGTGATTCTTCCTAAGGCCCACCTGACTTCACATTCTAGGATGTCTGGCTCTAGGTGATGATCACACCATCCTGATTATCTGGGTCATGAAGATCTCTTTTGTACAGTTCTTCCATGTCTTCTTGCCACCTCTTATTAATATCTTCTGCTTCTGTTAGATCCACACCATTTCTGTCCTTTATTGTGCCCCTCTTTGCATGAAATGTTCCCTTGGTGTCTCTAATTTTCTTGAAGAGATCTCTAGTCTTTCCCATTCTATTGTTTTCCTCTATTTCTTTGCATTGATCACTGAGGAAGGCTTTCTTATCTCTCCTTGCTATTCTTTGGAACTCTGCATTCAAATGGGTATATCTTTCATTTCTCCTTTGCTTTTCACAGCTATTTGTAAGGCCTCCTCAGACAGCCATTCTGGTTTTTTGCAGTTCTTTTTCTTGGGAATGGTCTTGATCCCTGTCTCTTGTACAATGTCATGAACCTCCGTCCATAGTTCATCAGGCACTCTGTCTATCAGATCTAGTCCCTTAAATCTGTTTCTCACTCCCATTATATAATCATAAGGGATTTGACTTAGGTAATACCTGAATGGTCTAGTGGTTTTCCCCACTTTCTTCAATTTAAGTCTGAATGTTTCAATAAGGAGTTCATGATCTGAGCCACAGTCAACTCCTGGTCTTGTTTTTGCTGACTGTATAGAGCTTTTCCATCTTTGGCTGCAAAGAATGTATTGAGTAGATTTTTCATAATGTATTTGATCATTCTGTTTGTGTCTATCAAAGTTTTTGTTTTCAAGTCACCAAAACCAACCTTGGCTAAATTAAGTGGAAGAGGAATTTACTGGAATAGTATTAGGTAGTCATAGACTCTATGGAAGGTCTGGGGAAATAGGCTACGAACAAGGGCAGGAACAAGATAGGTTCAGCAGAGGAACCCTATTTAGGGTTAACCACAGAAACAGTGCCTTAAGTCTCAGTGTTTCTGAGAAGGAGCATCTTTCTGGTCAAGCCTAGAAAGTCTGTCCCACCCTACCTACAAGGGAACAGACTTTTATAGTAAGAATTGGGGCCTTGTATCCCATCAAGACTCAGCCAATAGGGCCTGTCCCCAAACAGGAAAGGCATTAGGATACAGGTAGCAGAAAACCCCCAGGAATATCCACTCCCTCCTTATTGTTAGTTGTTTCCTTTTATTTTTCCTTTGTATTATAGAACTGTTGAACGTTCTTCAACAAAAAAAGTTGAGCACTCTCTGATTATCTCCTTAAAACAAATTCCCTGGAAACAGAATTTCTGAATAAAGGAGTGTGGACATTTTTAAGTCTCTTGATACATATTGCCAAATTACTTTTTGAGAAAGTTGTATCAACTTAAGCTCATTCTTGGAGTATGTTTGAGTGTGCATATTTTCTGTGCCCACACTGAGCATTATTGTTTTTAGAAATCTTCATGTCAACTCCCTTCTAGTCTGTGCTCATGTATGCAGCCTGTACCTCATTTAAACTGAATTTTGGAGTCAGAGCACCTAGTGGCACAGCAAATAGTTCAGTAAATAAGTTGTTTATTTTCTTGAGTGTATTTGAGATAATTACCTTTATTGATTTTCTTCCTCATTAATTTGATTAATTTAGGGGATGCTTCTTTAATAGGTTGTAGAGAAGGTTTTTTTTTTGTGTTTTTTTTTTTTTTTAATTCTGGAAGGGAAGGGTTTACAAAGCCCTGGTTGCATGTGAAATAATAGAGAATTGAATTTTGCAGGTGAGAATCTGAGAGGAGGACTCACTCTCTTTCAGCATGTGTCTCTTGCTAATGCTGTCCTGTGCATCATTTCCCCAGACCTCTTGGTCTATGGGAGGGCACATCTCCAGAAGTATTTTCTTTCAGAGAGCCATAGCAGTGATATAAGTTCAGTAGCCCCTAAACTGGAATGAATAGAAACCCAGGGAAGTGATGAAATACTTCATGACTCTTCTATCAACTTAGAAGAACTTCTTTTTTAGCAAGAAATTGAAAGTCATGAGGAATGTTAAGACCTGGGCTTCCATCAAGAGAATGCAAGTAGGGTCCAGGAAGAAGCAATTGATGAGAAAAGTCTGGGCCCCAGAATGCTGGTCTTGCTTTGTCATCAATCAACTAGCTGCATGGTGTTGGAGAAACTTACCTCTCTCTGGATTTCACCAGGGAGTGGGCCACAGGATCTTAAGGAAATTTTCTCTTCTAATAGACAAAGATCCTAAGGCTACTTAGACTTTGGATTTCTCAACATTATCTTGACTTCAGATGATAATGGTAATCAAACCATATCTTTCACTTTGCTTCCACGTAGGAAATAACTGAATGAATAAACACATATCTTTTTTTTCTCAAACTTGGGCTCAGAAGCTTCTCTGGGGCCTATAAAACTAGCCAAAAGTCAAGCATTAAACAAACTAAATTCTTCTGGAGAAAGCCATACCCCCACCCTCTATTTGCATAATTTGATTCTCATGTTTTGTCCTTGTCAAGTTCTTTCCTAATTGTAGACATTTATACAATAGATTATAACTGTATTATTTTATTATTGCTCATTAACCATGGGTGAGTCACCTTTTTAAATGGGCTTATGTGGTTTATTTGGAGAAGGAAATGGCAACCCACTCCAGTGTTCTTGCCTGGAGAATCCCAGGGACGGTGGAGCCTGGTGGGCTGCCATCTGTGGGGTCGCACAGAGTCGGACACAACTGAAGCAACTTAGCAGCAGCATGTGGCTTATTAAGTATTCTATTCATGAGTATTTAGAAATAAATTTGGACTAGAGATTTTGGGTCATTGACATGAACAACCGTCGCTAGGTGTCTGTGCTTGGCAGGCAGCCCAGTTGGTTACCAGCTCTGATTGGTTAGATGGTTTCATGGCCACATGGCCTTGAGTCCAGGCAAGGGTGTGTGGTCATGCAACAGTGGGCAGGGTTAACCTCCTGTGAGGGGATATTCAGCTCACTGAAAAGTTTGTGTAGAACAGAATTGTTTTCAATTTTCCCTAAGTAAATATCTGGCAAGGCCCAGAATTGGATCAGATCCAATTTTGCAGATAAAATGCCCCCAAACATGTTTCCCCTGGAGAAAGGCTGAAAATGTATGCACATTTATATTTGTCTATTTAGGCAAATCTCATTAACATGAATGATGTAGAAAAATATACAGTGATGGAGTGGTTCATATTCTCATGCTAGTCTGGGAGGAACTTTATTATGGTCCAGCAGGAGGTTAGCATTTACTGAGGTTATTTCAACAGATTTTTAAAAATATAAGACCCTAATCCAAGGATAACAAATACATGGTACTTGAACCTCAACTCTCCCTCCCAAGCGCAGAACAGACATCACTTATGGAAGGTGGATTCTTTGCTTCTGAGGCCACCAGTCAGACATCTGAGGGTGACCATAATCATTCTCCCTGCCCCAAGATGTCAACTAGCTTGTCCATATGGGAAATCACCTTTCTTGGAGAAGAAAGGAGATCCTGTTACTTCTTGGATATGATTGATGGAACAAAATTGAATTCTTCTAAGAATTGATGCTTTTGAACTGTGGTGTTTGAGAAGACTCTTGTGAGTCCCTTGGACTGCAAGGAGATTCAACCAGTCCATTCTGAAGGAGATCAACCCTGGGATTTCTTTGGAGGGAATGATGCTAAGGCTGAAACTCCAGTACTTCGGCCACCTCATGTGAAGAGTTGACTCATTGGAAAAGACTCTGATGCTGGGAGGGATTGGAGGCAGGAGGAGAAGGGGACAACCGAGGATGAGATGGCTGGATGGCATCACGGACTCGATGGATGTGAGTCTGAGTGAACTCCGGGAGTTGGTGATGGACAGGGAGGCCTGGCGTGCTGCGATTCATGGGGTCCCAAACAGTCGGACACAACTGAGTGAGTGAACTGAACTGAACTGAAGCTTATCAACCAATGTTGTTATTTAGTTGCCAAGCTGTGTCTGACTTTCACGACCCCATGAACTGCAGCATGCCAGGCTTCTCTGTCCATCACCATCTCCCAGAGTTTGCCCAAGTTAATGTCTAATGAATTGGTGATGCCATTTAACCATCTCATCCCTTGTCACCCTCTTCTCCTTCTTCCTTCAATCTTTCCTAGCATCAAGGTCTTTTTCCAGTGAGTTAGCTGTTCACTCAGGCGGCTGAACTATTGGAGCTTCAACGTCAGCATCAGTCCTTCTAAAGGGTATTCAGGGTTGATTTCCTTGCTTTCAAAGGGACTCTCAAGAGTCTGCTTCAGCACCATAGTCAGAAAGTATCAATTCTTTGGCACTCTGCCTTCTTTATTGTCCAGCTCTCATGTTCATACCAGCATGTTAAATTGATTTTCATTGTATTCTCAGAGGCTTAACGAAGTCCCCATGGTTGAATGTAGTGAGTGATAAGTACTCATGCCTTCTGGGGAAAAAAAATATGCTAGACACTAGACTAGTCCATGGCGAACTGCTGAGAGTCAGCAAAAACTGTGCCTCCTGTCTATTGCTTATCTCCAGCCTATGTAAGAGGAAGACCAGAAATTGGAGAAGGTGGGATTAACAGAGGGGGTGTCTTAGGAGAACACTTGGAATTTTTCCTGACCACTGCTACCACTTCTAGGCAAATAAGAGAAATATAGAATGAATATCTGGAGGTACTAAGGGTGCATGTCCTTGCCTAGAAGATTCTGCAGGCAGGAGGCTGACTGGAACTGTCTGTGATGGTGGAGCCAGGAGGGAGGGGAGCAATGGAAGCAACAATCCTGTGTCATTTGTGGGACAGGATGAATGTGTTTCCTATGGGCTGGGTAGGCACAGTGGAGGGAGGGTAGGCAGGATTTAGCCACTCTGAAAGTGCTCCCACCCCAGAAGCCTGCCTGCCTACTCCTTCTAAGTGTTCGTTCAAAGCTTACATCCTCAGAAATGCCTTCTTTGACTGCTTAGACTAATATAGCACCCCCTCCTGTCACCCCTTATTACACTTCCTGTTTTATTCCTTGGTAGCACTCTGGTACCTGTCCAAAATTTTTTTGGTAGGGGAAGAGTTAATAAGGATGGAGGTTTTGGAGAAGGAATCTCAAAGAGACCATTCTTTAAAGCCGTAAAAATGTTCTATGAGAGCAGAGACCATATTCATCTTATTCACCATTATTCCCAGTGCTCAGAACAGAACCTAGCACATAGTAGCTGCTCAATAAAAATATATAAAATAGTAAATCTCTGCCAACAAGAGCCCTGAGAGATCAATAGACATCAGTTGGTTCTAAAAATGCAATTTCTCAACATCTGAGTTGAGAAGAGTTTAGTGGGAGAAGCGGATAGGAACTCTAGACTGGGATAAAGTTTGTATCCTCTCTGGGTTTCTATTTTTTCCTGTTTTACTGCCTGGATAACTGAGAAGCAACTCTTTAGTGAAGTTCTTTCTATCCTGGGCTCTCCTAATCTGCAGTCTATGGCATCTGGAAACCCACATGGACTCTCTCTCAGTTTTGCTTGATTTGCTTTGCAGGGGTGAGCTCTCCTCAGCCTAGCTATGCTTCAGGGAAAGTTGAGCACCTTCCCAGATGTTTGGAGACAACCTACAAACATGGAAACATACAAAGGCCATGCATTTGCTAGTGTTGCTTGTGGCTTTCTACACGTGATGTGAAATTAAAATCATTTACCTTAAGCAAGTGTGTTTCCTCAGTGATAAGGACCCCAAATAAAATCATTTATGAGGAGAACCATGGGAAAACCAGGGTATCTTAAAAAGTCATTCATTTCCTATGCATCTGCTCAGAATCACAAATGAAATATCCAATAACTCCAGTCATACAGTGATGAAAGAAATAACAGCCTGTCCTTTCTGTAAGATATGCTTTTGAAAGATAGAAATAAAAATCTCTTACCTTTGAATAGCACTTTGTAGTTTACAAGGATTTCTACCTATGTCATAGAATATGACTGAAAAAAAGGTAAACCATCTGATAAACTTTAAATCCTTCATAAAGCTGAAGAATCTTCTGGGTGTTCATAAATAAACAAATACTTGTTTGAATGCAATGTTAAGACAGGACCATCATTGCCTCTTCCCTCTAGAGTTAGGATTATACCTCAGATTGACCCTTGAGGGACATATCACATTTTGAAAAAATCAGAGAAGGCTGTTTTGGGAGCTACAAAGTACAAAAAAATTCCAGTCAGGTCCATATCTAATATTTTCTGGGCCCAGAGTGAGAGTACTTATAAATGGAAGCTCACTTACGTATGTGTGAATATTTAAAATGTGTAAACCAAGCCAGGAAACTGATAAATATAATGCATTCCGTTCTTCTACCTTGATAAGTAGACGCTCATAATGTTCTGGAAGGCGAGTTTGAATTGAGAATTCTTGAACACCTCAGAAACACACCAATTTCCCTGTGGAACATGATGGGGCGAGGAGAGTCTGGTCTGGTACCCTCATTCTCTCCCACTTTCATCTGCATCCAGCATCACACATGCACATCCTTCCTTGAGTGCAGGTGAGTGCACACCCAGCCCCACACTGAACAACATCCAGGAACGTGGACACTAAGCAAGAAGTCTGCATGGTCCCAAAGTTGAATGTAGGGCCATTTAGATAGGAAAGAGGTGGTTGCTGGAGCCAGGTAGACAAGTTCCCTTGGTTCCTGGGAGTCCTCACTCCATGGGGTGAGGTGGGGTCAGAGGAGGGAGCAGACAGGCATCTCTGAAGTGCAGGGGCTTGCACAGGCCTCCTGTGGCCAGGTCTACAGGAGGCACTAAATCCAGTGATAGTTGGAATTAAACTGAGTTTTTTTTGCTCTTCACCTTGTATCTAGTTACACTTTAAGTAAACATTTATGAATGTTGCACTAATCAAGGGCCTATTTAAAATGAAGCTCAACTTCATTTTGATTTTTAAAAATTATTTGAGGCTACTTGGGATAAAGCATCTAATAAGTAGAACTGCTGCTGCTGCTGCTGCTAAGTCACTCTGTGCGACCCCATGGATGGCAGCCCACCAGGCTTCTCCATCTCTGGGATTCTCCAGGCAGAACACTGGAGTAGATTTCCATTTCATTCTCCAAAGTATGAAAGTGAAAAGTGAAAGTGAAGGTGAAGTCGTGTCCAACTCTTAGTGACCCCATGCACTACAGCCTACCAGGCTCCTCCATCCATGAGATTTTCCAGGCAAGAGTACTGGAGTGGGGTGCCATTGCCTTCTCCAATACATAGAACAAATGGATCTAAATGAGAAGTAGGAAGTAGGAAGATAAAGCATGTTGGCACTAGTTTATATAGATGAACCAAAAGAGCAATAACCACAATAATAATGCCTTTACTAGTATAATTCTTTGGTTCCAAAGCTCTGTCATTTATATATATGTATTTACATATGCAAATCACTGGATTATATAAGATTAAACATCAGTACTTTGAAAGATGTATACTCCAGGCAAATAAAAAGGAAACCCTGCTTGTCACTTTGAGGAGTACATTTATAGTTCATTGGCCTGAGGGGGCAGTGTAGAAGGAAAAAATGAAGATGCCAAATAGACTTTAATGTGGAGCCAACTGTAATCTATCCATAGTGGCTGCCTAAAGAGCTTGATTCAGAAAATCTCAGGCCATGCCCACCGTTGGTGGCTGGTACTGAATTAGGTCAAGGGAGGGACTGGGATGGCATATGTGCCACCTCTCAGCTTGAAAAATACATTTGACAGATGATAAGGGTAAGCAGGATTCTTGAGGTCATCCTTAATCTTTTGAAGTTGTCAGTGAGGAGGAAAATCAATTCAAATTCTTAACAAGAATTCTGGCATTCTTGAATATTTCTATCTTCCTCAAACAAAAATGATCCATTCTAGGCTTCTTTGAGAAAGATACTGCTTTTAATGTGTTTTCCTGGTATGGAAAAAGATTGGCTAGACACCTGCTAAGGTGTTAATTGGTGATAACTGGATTAATAGGAGACTTGGGTTCTCTTCTCATCTCTGCCGCTAACTAGCTGTGTGACCTTGAGCAAATCCCTTAAACCCTCTGGACCTCTATTTCCTTATCTTCAAAACAGGGATCTATCTTAGTGATCTCTCAGAATTTTGTGAGGCTTAAAGGAGATGGTAGCAAAGCAAGCACTTGAATTAAAAAATAAAAATTGTATAGATGTAAACCATTTATGATTCCACTGAAAAATGAGCCAATTGGACTAGGGTGCCATTTTGCAAAATGTTTTGCCTGGAACATTAGTTCCATGGGATTTCAGTAGGTGTCACACTAAAGCCTCAAACAACAAGTTTTCTCTGGCCAAATAAATTTAAAACTGGGCTGAGCAAACTTAAATAGGCATTGTTGCCATAGAGATTATTACAATTTGATGTGCAGTGTGAATCTGTAACAGTGAGAAATAGTATACAGTGGTTCATATACTTATTTGAACATAACACTCTTAAAATATTAGTCCCTTAGAACACAGTCTTTGGAAATCATTGAACAAGCTTCTCTATAAGTTTACTTCAAACTTGAATGTCCTCTGATTTATTCACTGATGAGTTTTGTTGTAAAGAAGACGGATTTTTTGGGAAATATTTCAGTTCAGTTCAGTCACTCAGTCATGTCTGACTCTTTGCAACCCCATGGACTATAGCACGCGAGGCCTACCTATCCATCACCAACTTCCAGTGCTTGCTCAAACTTATGTCAATTGAGTTGGTGATGACATCCAACCATCTCATCTTCTCTTGTCCCCTTCTCCTCCTGCCTTCAATCTTTCCCAGCATCAGGATCTTTTCTAAGGAGTCAGTTCTTCACATCAGGTGGCCAGAGTATTGGAGCTCTGGCTTCAGCATCAGCCGTTCCAATGAATATTCAGGACTGATTTCCTTTACGACTGACAGGTTGGATTTCCTTGCAGTCCAAGGGACTCTCAAGAGTCTTCTCCAACACCACAGTTCAAAAGCATCAGTTCTTTGGCGTTCAGCTTTCCTTATAGTCCAACTCTCATATCCATGCACAACTACTAGAAAAACCATAGCCTTGACTAGATGGACCTTTGTTGACAAAGTAATGTCTCTGCTTTTGAATGTGCTATTTAGGTTGGCATAACTTTCCTTCCAAGGAGCAAGCATCTTTTAATTTCATGATTGCAGTCACTATTTGCAGTGATTTTGGAGCCCAAGAAAATAAAGTCTATCACTGTTTCCATTATTTCCCCATCTATTTCCCATGAAGTGATGGGACCAGATGCCATGATCTTCGTTTTCTAAATGTTGAGTTTTAAGTTAACTTTTTCACTCTCTTCTTTCACTTTCATCAAGAGGCTCTTCAGTTCCTCTTCACTTTCTGCCATAAGGGTGGTGTCATCTGCATGTCTGAGAATTGATATTTCTCCTGGCAATCTTGATTCCAGCTTCTGCTTCATTCTAGTCTGGCATTTTCACATGATGTACTCTGTGTATAAGCTAAATAAGCAGGGTGACAACATACAGCCTTGACGTACTCCTTTCCCAATTTTGAACCAGTCCAATGTTCCATGTCCGGTTCTAACTGTTGCTTCTTGACCTGCATACAGATTTCTCTGGAGGCAGGTCAGGTGGTCTGATATTCCCATCTCTCAGAATTTTCCACAGTTTGTTGTGATCCACATAGTCAAAGGCTTTGGCATAGTTGATAAAGCAGAAGTAGATGTTTTTTTGAAACTCTCTTGCTTTTTCTATGACTCAGCAGATGTTGGCAATTTGATCTCTGGTTCTTCTGCCTTTTCTAAATCCAGCTTGAATATCTGGAAGTTCTTGGTTCACATACTGTTGAAGCCTGGCTTGGAGAATTTTGAGCATTACTTTGCTAGCATGTGAGATGAGTACAATTTATGATAGTTTGAACATTCTTTGGATTGCCTTTCTTTTCCAGTCCTGTGGCCACTTCTGAGTTTTCCAAATTTGCTGGCATATTGAGTACAGCACTTTCACAGCATCATCTTTTAGAATTTGAAATAGCTCAACTGGAATTCTATCACCTCCACTAGCTTTGTTTGTAGTGATGCTTCCTAAGGCCCACTTGACTTCACATTCCAGAATGTCTGGCTCTAGGTGAGTGATCACACTATTTTGGTTATCTGGGTCATAAGATCTTTTTTGTACAATTCTTCTGTGTATTCTTGCCACCTCTTCTTAGTATCTTCCGCTTCTATTAGGTTCAGACTGTTTCTGTCCTTGATTGTGCCAATCTTTGAAGTATTTATTTATTTTTTATTTTTGGCTACATCATGCATCAGGCAGGATCTTAGTTCTCTGACCAGTGATCGAACCCATTCGCCCTGAATGCAAAGGTTAAGTCTCAACCACCGACCCATCAAGGAAGCCCTTAAACAAAGATTTATAGAGCCCTCATTATGGGCAGACACTATTCAGTGTACAAAATAGAGGCAAAAAATCCCTGCTTTTCTGTAGCTTATGTCTTAATGGGGATTTGATGTCACTCTTCCAAAGGATGCTTATGCTTAAAAGAGATTTCTATTCTTTAACTCAAAGAAATGAAGTATCCAAGTAGAATTGTTAAAAACAGAGTAGGGAAGGACAGTTTGTGGGCAAGTAGGAAACACTGCTCCCAATTATGACTTCTGTAGCTCAGCCTCTGAGCTAAGCTTAAACCATGAACTTTGATCTGAAGAAGCAGGTAGCTACTGCTTCCTGGCTTCCCTGATGGCTCAGACCATAAAGAATCTGCCTGCCATACATGAGACTTAAGTTCAATTCCAAATCAGGAAGATCCCCTGGAGAAGGGAATAGCTACCCACTCCAATATTCTTGCCTAGAAAATCCCATGGACAGAGGGGCCTGCTGGGCTACTGTCCATGGAGTCGCAAAGAGTTGGATGTGACTGAGTGAATAACACTTTTCCTTTCACTGCTTCCTGGGGGCACATGATCTCACTCATCCATTTATTCACTCATCCACTTACCAAATCCTTCTGAGCATGATGTGTGTCATACACAGAAGTGTATAAGACTGATCTGTACTCTCAGAACCAATTTCCAGGTGGGCAAGCAGATAAAGATGTGAGCAATTGCAACTGATTGTGCAACTCATTCTATTTACCATAATGGGACATAAAGGATGATGTGGGAGCACTTGAGCAGTACACCCTTCTCACACTTCAGAGAAGTCATCTCAATGGATGTGACATTTAATCTGAATTATTCAGAGATGATAATTTATTTACCAAACTGGCTTAGGGTGAGTAGGGGGAAATGGTGGGTAGGAAACAGCATGTGGAAAGACCCAGTGATACTCCCATTGAACCTGTATAACCAGAGTGGAATGAACTATCTATCTAGGATTCTGTGCATGATATTCTCTGAAAGAGCATTTTGTTGTTGAAATAAAACTTGAAAATCATTGGAGTTATCTAAAAGGAAATTCTTGAAGCCCCTACCATCATTATAATTCCTAAATTCTCCTCTTTCTGTCATTCTCCTTCCCCAAAGTATTTTCATTTTCATGGGGATTATGGCAGATTTAGAATCTCAACTCTTAAATCCAAAGGAACACATTATTACTGGCACATATATTCATTAGAACTATTTTGGTGATAAATGACAGAAAACAAAACTCAAGATGACTTTACCAAAATAGGATATTATCTTACTTAGAAAAATCCAGAGAAAGTTTAGTCTGAAGCTCTAGGCCCAATCTCTCTTCATCTCTTCATCCTCTATCCTCCAGGAATTCTTCGTTTTTAGGCTCAGTATGGGGGCAACATGGCTGTCAGCATCTCTACAGCTACATCTTCCTTGTCTGAGTCTAGTGGGAAGAGGGTTCCCCCCAAACTACCATACTGGTCTCTGTGTCACTCTGATTGTACCACCGTATATCATGTACCCATCCATGAATCAATCACTGTGATTCCTGAGGGTAAAATTACAATGATTGGACAGGCCTGGATTGCAAGATCCAATCCGTAAGTAGGAAGTAGAGACTGATCAGAATCAAGTGACTGAGAATGGTTTCCTAAAGAAATTTAGGAGGCTCTTAGCAGAGAATAGATGTGTGTGGGAGAGATTATGAGAGAGAGAGAAAGAAAGAAAGAAAAGAGAAGAGAGGGAGAGGAGAGGGAGAGAGAGAGAAATATCAAGGAAGGAAGGAAGAAAGGGAGGGAGGAAAAAAGAAAGGAAAGAAAGAAGAAAAAGGAAGGAAGGAATAGAAAGAAATTTCAAGGAGGAAAGTAAGAAAGGCAGAAGAAAGAAAAGAAATCTTTTATTTTAACAAGAACATTTTTAACAAATGTGAAGGACTTCCCTGGTGGCTCAATGGTAAAGAATCCTCCTGCCAATGCAGGATACAGGGCTTTGGTCCCTAGGTTGGGAAGATCACCTGGAGAAGGAAATGGCAACCTATCCAATATTCTTGCCTGGAGAATCCCATGGACAGAGGAGTCTGGTGGCCCCAGTCTATGGGATCATAAAAGTGTTGGACACAACTTAGTGACTTAATAACAACAAAAGATGTGAAAAAGAAATCTATGCTGTGGAACACTTTTGATTGTTCAAAATATAGGGGTACAAAGGAAGAAAGAGGAAGGGCTGTGCATGTAACATTGGTTTGATTTGAATATTCCCCCTGAGTCTGTCCTTCATCAGTTATATACCCATCAAATCTCTAGGTAGGAGAAAAATTTCAAGATCACTTCTACACGATCATAAAATGCCGGAATCTCATACAGCTAAATGTCAAGTTGGAATCAAGATTTCTGGGAGAAATATCAATAACCTCAGGTATGCAGATGATACCACCCTAATGACAGAAAGCAAAGAGGAACTAAAGCGCCTCTTGATGAAGGTAAAAAGGGAGAGTGAAAAAGCTGGCTTAAGACTCAACATTTGAAAAACTAAGATCATGGCATCCAGTCCCATTACTTCATGGCAAATAAGTGGGGAAACAATGAAAACAGTGACAGACTTCATTTTCTTGGGCTTCAAAATCACTGCAGCTGGTGACTACAGCCATGAAATTAGAGATGATTGCTCCTCGGAAGAAAAGTTAGGACAAATCTAGACAGCATATTCAAAAGTGGAGACATCACTTTGCTGATAAAGGTCAGTATAGTCAAAGCTATGGTTTTTCCAGTAGTCATGTGCGAATGTGAAAGTTGGACCATAAGCAAGGCTGAGTGCCAAAGAACTGATGGTTTGCACTGTGATGTTGGAGAAGACCTTTGAGAGTCCCTTGGACAACAGGGAGATCTAACCAGTCAATCCTAAAGGAAATCAGTGTTGAATATTCACTGGAAGGACTGATGCTAAAGCTGAAGCTCCAATAGTTTGACTACCTTTACTCATTGGAAAAGACTCTGATTCTGGGAAAGACTGAGGGCAGGAGGAGAAGAGGTGACAGAGGATGAGATGGTTAGATGGCATCATGGACTCAACGGATTTGAGTTTGAGCAAACTCCTGGCAATAGTAAAGGACAGGGAAATCTGGAGTGCTACAGTCCATGGGGATGGAAAGAGTTGGACATGACTGAGTAACGGAACAACAAAAACAAATAGCCAGAATAAAACCAATGCCCTTGAATACCTCCAAACAAGAGGAAAGTCATTCTTCTTGTTGCTAATCATTTCATGTTGACTGTCTCCCGTTATTAGCTTAGGTTAAAAAAAAAAATAAAATTCAACTGAATAAATGTTAAACCCTTCTTAGCTTTATTTGATGATTCATAAATTGAGCAGCATCCCATATAACAAATAAAAAGTAGCAGTGAAGAACTGTACAAAATGAAAAGATCTTTATAGGCAGAAGGGGACAAGACAAGAAAGTTACTAGCAAAGAATAGATTGCTTGTAGCAAGATCACCTTCCTTTAAGGGACAGCATAGGTCTATCAGGCAGATTAACTCATTGGTGTTCCAAGTTGACTGGTTTAAGATTCCACTCCTGGAAGAGGTTGAAACTGTTATTAACTTCAGTATTGTGTCTCGGTTTGGTGACTTGGGCTTAGCACAAGTGACTCCATTTTGGGCCTGCTGTCGCTTTCTCTTTTTTAATATATAACTGAAAAGTTGAATTTATTTTATTTATTTTTCATTTACAAAAGTTGAATTTATATATAACTTTCAGAAGTACCCATAACCCACATTTAGCTGGGCCCCAACTCAGTTCAGTTGCTCAGTCATATCGGACTTTTTGCAACCCCATGGACTGCAGCACGCCAGGCTCCCTGTCCATCACCAACTCCTGGAGTTTACTCAGACTCCTGTCCATTGAGTTGGTGGTGCCATCCAAACATCTCATGCTCAGTTGTCCCCTTCTCCTCCCATCTTCAATCTTTCCCACCATCAGGGTCTTTTCAAGTGAGTCAGCTCTTTGCATCAGGTGGCCAAAGTATTGGTGTTTCAGTTTTGACATCAGTCCTTCCAATGAATATTCAGGACTGATTTCCTTTAGGATGGACTGGTTGGATCTCCTTGCTGTCCAAGGGACTCTCAAGAGTCTTCTCCAACACCACAGTTCAAAAACATTAATTCTTTGGCGCTCACCTTTCTTCACAGTCCAACTCTCACATCCATACATGACTACTGGAAAAACCATAGCCTTGACTAGATGGACCTTTGTCAGCAAAGAAATGTCTCTGCTTTTTAATATGCTGTCTAGATTGGTCATAACTTTTCTTCTAAGGAGCAAGTGTCTTTTAATTTCATGATAGTAGTCACCATCTAAAGTGATTTTGGAGCCCCCAAAATAAAGTCTGTCACTGTTTCCACTGTTTCCCCATCTATTTCCCATGAAGTGATGGGACCAGATGCCATGATCTTAGTTTTCTGAATGTTGAGCTTTAAGCCAATTTTTTCGACTCTCTTCTTTCACTTTCATCAAGAGGGTCTTTAGTTCTTCTTTACTTTCTGCCATAAGGGTGGTATCATCTGCATATCTGAGGTTATTGATATTTCTCCCAGCAATCTTGATTCCAACTTGTGCTTCATCCAGTCCAGTATTTCTTGTGATGTACTCTGCATATAAGTTAAATAAACAGGGTGACAGTATATAGCCTTGATGTACTCCTTTCCCAATTTGGAACCAGTCTGTTGTTTCATGTTCATTTCTGACTATTGCTTCTTGACCTGCATACAGATTTCTCAGGAAGCAGGTCAGGTGGTCTGGTATTCCCATTTCTTGAAGAATTTCCTACAGTTTGTTGTGATACACACAGTCAAAGGCTTTGGCATAGTCAATAAAGCAAACAGATGTTTTTCTGGAACTCTTCCTTTTTCTATGATCCAATGGATGTTGACAATTTGATCTCTGGCTCCTCAGCCTTGTCTAAATCTAGCTTGAAAATCTGGAAGTTCACTGTTCATGTACTGTTGAAGTCTTGCCTGGAGGATTTTAAGCATTACTTTGCTAGCATGTGAGATGAGTATACTTGTGCAGTAGTTTGAGCATTCTTTGGCATTGCCTTTCTTTGGGATTGGAATGAAAACTGACCTTTTCCAGTCTTGTGGCCACTGCTGAGTTTTCCAGATTTGCTGGCATATTGAGTGTAGCGCTTTTATAGCATCATCTTTTAGGATTTGAAATAGCTCAACTGGAATTCCATCATCTCCACTAGCTTTGTTTGTAGTGATTCTTCCTAAGGCCCACTTGACTTCACATTCTAGGATGTCTGGTCCTAGATGAGTGATCACACCATTGTGATTATCTTGGTTGTGAAGATGTTTTTTGTACAGTTCTTCCGTGTCTTCTTGCCACCTCTTCTTAATATCTTCTGCTTCTGTTAGGTCCATACCATTTCTGTCCTTTATTGAGCCCATCTTTGCATGAAATGTTCCCTTGGTATCTCTAATTTTCTTGAAGAGATCTCTAGTCTTTCCCATTCTGTTGTTTTCCTCTATTTCTTTGCATTGATCACTGAGGAAGGCTTTCTTATCTCTCCTTGCTATTCTTTGGAACTCTGCATTCAAATAGGCATATCTTTCCTTTTCTTCTTTGCCTTTCACTTCTCTTCTTTTCACAGCTGTTTGTAAGGCCTTCTCAGACAACCATTTTGCCTTTTAGCATTTCTTGGCCCCCAACTACTCATGTAGATTTCACCCAATGTTCAGTAAGCTGAATTCAAGCCTTTTTATTTTACTTATTTTTAAAAAAATTTTAATTGAAGGATAATTGCTTTACAGAATTTTGTGGTTTTCTGTCATACATGAATAAAAATCAGCCACAGATACACCCATGACCCTCTCTCCAGAACCTACTTCCCATCTCCCCCCCATCCCACCCTTCAGCTTATCCCAGAGCCCTTGTTTGAATTTCCTGAGTCATACTGGGCCTGCTGTCTTTCTCTCTCTTTTTAAAATAATATTAGTCCTTTTGGTTATCTGAAACCTTCCTGCTTATAACTCTCTGCTGTCTTCAGTTCTCTCTTGTTCTTAAAGAGAAATTCTTAGTTCAGCAGAGGTAAAGTGGTAGACTATTGGCAAATGAAAGTCCCTTGGACAGTAAGGAGACCAAACCAGTCAATCTTAAGGGAAATCAACCCTGAATACTCTTTGGAAGGACTGATGCTGAAGCTGAAGCTCCAATACTTTGGCCGCTGATGCGAACAGCTGACTCATTGGAAAAGACCCCGATGCTGGAAAAGATTGAAGGCAAAAGGAGAAGAGGGCAGCAGAAGATGAGATGATTGGATGGCATCACCAATTCAATGAACATGAACTTCAGTGAACTCTGGGGGATGATGAGGGACAGGGAGGACTGGAGTGCTGCAGTCCAGGGGGTCAAAAAGAGTCAACAACAGCAATGGGCAAATCTGATTGGAGATGAGATCATTGCTCAGCATACCACTTTGAATACAGTTGGGTTCTCCAGGTGAGCAGGCAGAGTCTTTTCCCTATAGTCTCCACAAATCCCTGTTATCATACTCCCTGAGAGCTTCAAATGTTTGTTTATACTTCCTGCCTAAACTTGGAAGGGATTTGATTTTGCAATTCCTGGTCTAATTCTTTCATGTGGTACTTGATCAAGTACTTTGAAGACTGTAGTGTAACAGATTTAAAAAATAAGAAAGGAAAAAAAGAAAAGCAAAAGGATGGAACTTGAATTTATACTGCCCAGTGAATTCTTCTCCTTCAAAGTGTCACCTTGAGAGTGATATATACTTTCTCTGATGATACTGCTTTTGCTCAAAAGGATTTTCAGACTCCTCTTGGAATTGTTTTTAGAGCCTAAAATAAATTCTTTGAATACCTCTACCTATGGCAAATCCTCAGCCTTTGAGAACATTTCTGACTTTGGAAGAAGCCAGAGTCATTGAGAGCTAAGTGTTCATAAACAGCTTGGCAAGCATGGCTGCCTGCCTCATCCTTTTTTCTGTGTCTTGAGCAAAGTTGCAGTTATGCAATCATGAGGCTGACAGGGTCCTTGTAGGCTCATTTAAAATTTTTTGTTTTACTTTTTACTTATTTAATTTTGTTAATTGAGTAACCAACCCATTCCCATAGTTCAAATTTCAAAGGGCACAATAGGATGAGTGTTAAAAAGTCAGTTTCACTTCCTTATCCCCTGACCACCCAGTTTTCCTTCCAGATTTTGTATGCATTCTTCCAGACAGTCTCTGTGTATTGCTTCAGTGACTTGAAGAAGGCCCAGAAAGACATCTGTAAATAATTGAAGCATTGCTTGAATGCCTTTTAGGATCACTTCACTACATTGTGTGTAAATTTCTGATATGTCTATGCCAAACACAGGTCTGATGATTTTTAGTTATCTTAACCTTAGGTATAAACTGCGTCTTCCTTAGGGATAAATTGCGACCCTGAGAAGTCTCTGTAATGGAAGGTGGTCTCCTGGCTTAGCTACCTGAGCTATGTGAGAGACCTGGTAAATGACTTTATCTCTTTGAAATAAAGAGATGTCTCTTTGGTTTCCTCATCTGTAAAATGGAAAGCAGTCCCCTCATAGGTTATTGTGAAGATTAAGTGAAATGATGCATGAAAATTATCTAAGGAGGATGTGGTGGTGGATTTTATGTGGTAAATTTGGCCAGGCTATGGTGCCCAGTTTTTTGGTCAAACACTAGTCTAAGTGTTGTTGCTGTGAAGGTATTTTGTAGATGTGATCATTTACAATCAGTTGACTTCAAGGAAAGCAGTCGTGTCTGACTCTTTGTGACCCCGTGGACTGTAGCCTGCCAGGCTCCACTGACTGTGGAATTCTCTAGGCCAGAATACTGGAGTGGGGAGCTCTTCCCTTCTCCAGGGCATCTTCCCAATCCAGGGATCGAACCCAGGTCTCCCGCATTGTAGGCAGGTTTTTACCATTCTTTACCATCTTACCATTGCACCACCAGGGAACCCCAAGGAAAGCAGACTACCCTCCATGAGGGTGAGCCTCATCTATTCAGTTGAAGATTTTCAGAGAAAGAATTCTTTTTTAAAGAATTTTTAAATTGGAGTACAATTGCTTTACAATGTTGTGTTAATTTTTGCTGTGTATAAATTTTGCTGTGTATACAGCTATGTGTATACATATATCCCCTCTCTCTAGAGCCTCCCTTCCCGCCCTCTCCACATCCCATGCTTCTAGGTCATCACAGAGCACCAAGCTGAGCTCTGTGTGCTGCACACAACAGCTTCTCAGTAGCTAGCTATTTTATACAAAGCTGGGGTATAGAACAGTGTATATATGTCCCTATGGTAGTGTATATATGTCAATGCTACTCTCTCAATTCATCCCACTTTCTCTTTCCCTCCACTGTGTCCACAAGCCCATTCTCTGCATCTCTATTCCTGCCTTGCAAATAGGTTCATCAGTACCATTTTTCTAGATTCCATACATATGAATTAATATATAATATTTGTTTTTCTCACTTATTTCACTCTGTATGACAGATTCTAGGTTCATCCATATCACTACAAATGACTCAGTTTCATTTCTTTTTATGACTAATATTCCATTTTGTATATGTACCACATCTTCAGAGAAGAAGGAATTCTGCCTCAAGACTGTAACATAGAAATCCTTTCTGTTTCCAACCAGATAGCTTGCCTTATGGATTTCAAAGTCAAGACTGTAACATCAGCCCTTACCTAAATTTCCAGCCTACTGGCTTGCCCTAGACATTTTGGATCTACCAGCCTCCACAATCATGGGAACTAATTCCTTGAGAACCCTGACTGATGCAGAGGGAGAAAACTCTGGATTTTGAGTGTGTGTGTGTGTCTTGGGGAAGAGATTATTAAAAAAAAAAAAAAAAAAAACAGGTTTTAGTCCTGGCTTTTCCACTGACCAACTGAGCCACCCTGAGCAAAATTTGGTACTATTAAGCTTCTTAAGCCTCGGCTTAAAAGCCTCTCAGGGTTGCTGGAAGAAAGATACTATGAAAATGATTTGTGAAGCATCATCCACACACAGATGATTATTATCTGGTTATGCCTTCCTTTGAATGCACATGTATCTTTAGGGTCACTCTTCAGTGGCCCCCAGGCCTATACCTCTCTATGTCCCTTTCATGGGCATTGATGCTTATCTGTATCTCCAGCTGTTGGGCCCATACATGGGAATGAAATCCAGTCCTGCAGCGAGTATTTGTCTAGGGGGCTGAAGAGTCCCACCCCTGGCTTCAGTGGGCTCTGTACTCATAGGTATGGGGAAGTGGAGGAGGAGAGAAGAGAAAGTGGAGAGAGGAACTTGTGGAGGTGGGTGCAGGGAACGGGGAGGGAGCATGAGAGAGGAAGGGGGTCGTGTGCCAGGACGGGTTCCCAGGGGTGTGGGGCTGATTTGCTGGGGTACCTGGGCCTGTGCTACAGATTGCAGGCTGATTGCAACAGATTAGCCAGGACTTAAAAGGGGCCTTGTCAGAGTACATGACTATAGCACTGAGTGTTCTATTTCTCTCATCCTGGGACTAGAGCCAATCAAACAGGAGAGGGTCAGGGGGGAGAGGCACTCTGAATAATCTGCTTCCTTTACCATCACAGTGCTTCAAAACACCACTTGGTTCCATTTCCACTTGTTTTTTCCTCTGCCAGGGATTCAAGAGCTGGCACTTGAGAGGGATGAAACTTTCTGTAGTGTCTGAGACTCCCCCATGTTCCCACCCACCCCATCCTGATGTTCTTTATCATCACTCAACCCTATCTTTTATTCCATTTATCACAAAGTGAAATTATTTGATAAATAATTATTTACAAAAACCTCTGCTCTCTCCACTAGCATGTGACATGAGATCAATAACCTTTTCTAACTTGTTCATTCCTATAGTTCCAGTTGCTGGTGGAGTTGTACATGGTAATGCTCAAAAATGTTTGTTAAGGAATGGGATGGATATATACCATTTATTAAGGACCCTCTGTGTCCAGACAAGGAGCCTGGAGATGTACAGGCATTTCTCATGTTCTTTTAATGATAGTTCTCTGAAGGAAGTGTGACAGTCTTTATTTTACTGATAAGGCTCAGATTGGTTAAGTAACTTCTTCCTGGTCACATAGTCAGAGCTGGGATTCTAATATGGGTTTAATAAAGTATAGGCTCTTAACCACTATACCGAGAATAAAACGTGCTTTATCTGCAGTGCCAGCATTATTTGATTGGCAGTTGCTTCTAGGAGCCTTTAGCTAGAAGAATTTTGAAGCAGTTTCCTAACTTAGTAGGAAGTGTGCTGAGATCAATTAGTACTGTCTGCAGGGGGTCAGATGGGATATCTAGTAGTACATATGTTGTCTATTTGCCATTCTTACAACAGATGATATCACCTCCATAAAGATGTACAACAGAGGCAAAAAATGGAGAGAGGGAGAACAACTAGATTCTTTTCTAGCACTAGTTTTCATTCCTTCTTGAGTTTGTCTTTTCTATTGGGAATACTGGGAACACAGCTACTTCCAGGATTGTTTGGAGGAGAGGATGCAATTGGAGGTGGGAACTAGCTTTGAAGAGTCTGGCAAGCAAAGGTTGAGATACTGCTTCATGAACTAACACCAGGATTGAGTGGGGGGTGGTCTTCAGATCATGTGATATTTCCGTAGGACTCCAAGACCTCTGTGCAGGTGTGCTGTTATTATTTCCCAAAGATCCTTCAGTGAACAAAGGAGCAGGTAGTGTGGTGAGGCAGGTGACAGTCAGGCTGTTGAGCTGGATTTGGTGATGGTGCCTGGTTGCAGGTAAGCCTTTGCAACCCACTTGTCATGAGATAATCATGTATTTATTCTTCCTAACAGAAACCTGGGAGGGGTACAGTATATTGGTTAAAATTGGGGTTTATAGATTTTAGGTCCCAATTTTTCCACTTACTGTGTAACCCTGGATAAATCATATAACCTCTTTGAGCCTTGGTGGCTTACTTAAAATAGCATCTATTTTAGGCGCCTGCTGTGAGAAGAGAAAAGTGTGCAAGGAAACCATTTGGCTTTGGTATACAGCAAGCACTCAATGCATATTTGTTAATATCTGTGAAGAACCTAGAAGCCTATGTGGAAACTGGAAAGTCATTTCAATTATCTGAATCTATCTGTGTTGCCCCAAGTCAGATGATTGTTGATTTTTCATTTCTGTTTGTTTTTCACCCCCCACTCCTGGTTTACACCTGGGTATTTTGAATACCCAACCTCAGTACTTTCAGGACTGGAAAAGGGAACAAGCAGGGTTGTTCAGAGCTGTTCATCTTGAAATACACAGTCTGAGGTTCTTGTTGCTGCTATCTGGCCTCTCTCTAACTAATCAAGGGGAAAATCCATTCTTCCACTACATGCTAAAATTGTGTTTTGAGAATATAAAATTGGGCATTGCTTTGCTTGCCTACAGTGGAAACCCACTGGTGCAGGACAGCCCTCCTCCCCTCTTCCATTGGAAATGGTTTAAATGTTTACCTATGGTGATGACTGTCATTTATTGAACTCTAAGTGTGCCGGAACTTTATGCTCTCAACAGTCCTCAAAGGCAGCCACTATCCCCATCCTGGATATGCAGGTAGGATGACTGCAGCACAGTATGTTTAAGTTACTTGTCCACAGCCAGTTAGTGCAGAGCTGGGATTCAAACCCAGGCCAGCTGGGCCTCAGGGGCTGCCTGCTTAGCACCGAACAACACCGTCTCCTGGAAACTCTGGCTTGATGAAGATGTCTATTTGGCAAAGGGAGTAAAATGCCAGATGTGTAAGTCAGGGGCAGTGAGAGACCAGAGAGGAATGGGAGCCAATGCTTTTTACTCCCTGCTGCACACCTGAATCACCTGGGGAGCATTCATGAAATAGAGGTGCCTGGTCAGACCGCCAAAAACTTTGATGCTCTTGATCTTGGATGGAGGTGGAGCTTCCCAGGTGGCTCTGATAGGGTTCCAGGCTTGAGGACCACTGGAGCAGTATAAGGTCAGGAAGGGTTTAGCAAATTCCTCGTGGTTAGGAACTTTCTGCTCCCTCCTTGGAAGGGACTGATTCACATTGCAGGTGGTGTACCTTTATCTCAGTACCCCCATTTGCAGTGTGTGGGCAATGGAGCTTGATAACACTGCAGCGGGTTGGGTAGATAAACAGCCTGTAAAGTGCCATTTCAGTGGAAAGTATTGGGCTGAAATGTCCCTGGGGCTTTGAAGTGACCCTGTTTCAGTTTCAGTGGGATGGTGCTCTGGGCCATATCCCTAGCAGTTCCAGATCATTGATAACCATTGGGAACCAGGGTTTGAGGTGTCCACTTGCACAGCCTGGGGTAACCGGGTAACTCTGATTGCCCCATCCTTTGGTTGAGGAACAGTGTGAGTGGATGCATAATTCGAACCATTAACTTGCTCTCAATATGGAGAATGAGATTTGTGGCTCCCTCTTACAAAGAAAGCATGAAACAGTAAACACACTTCCAGTTATGGATGGGGCTAAACACACCATTAAACTGAATGCTAATGACTGTCTTCTGCTTCCTGGGAACATTTCACCGTGGCAACCAGCAGGTGCCCTTTTCTTGCCTTCTCTTTCATCTTCCCATAATTCTCTTCTGCCATGGATTTTTGGATAATAACGGGCACATGCCTGAAATAGTAGTTAAAAGACAGATTTTTTTTTTAAGCAAATTAGAGTAGGTTTCCAGCTTATCACATTATTTACTTGTAGGATATAGCAATCTCAGGTACTGAGAAACAGGCCAAGACAGATGAACATCTTTAATTAATGTGAGTATCTTTAATATATTGCCTATTTAGGGCATCAAGCCTGTTCTGACTTCTGAAGCTTGGTCACTAAATTGTGGGAGCAGCATAATTTAGGCTTAAGAATAAGAGCCAGGAGTTGGACACTTTTGGATAGAAATCCTTTGCTGTTGCCTAAAAGCTGGGGAAATTTCCCTCTCTGTGCCTACTTTCCTCCTATGTAAATCAGAGATAATAATAACCATTGTCTCATAGTGGAGTGGGGTGATTAACGAAAATGTATGTAAAATCTTAGTAAATAGTTCCTGGCTTCCCTGGTGGCTTAGATGTAAAGAATCTGTCTCCAGTGCAGGAGACCTGAGTCTCATCCCTGGTTGCAAAGATCCCCTAGAGAAGGAAATGGTAACCCACTCCAGTATTCTTGCCTGGTGAACTCCATGGACAGAGGACCATGGTGGGCTACAGTCCATGGGGACTCAAAGAGTCAGACATGACTAAGAAACTAACACTTCACCTCATAGTGCCTGGCACATAGTAGGTGCTCATACATGGTAGCCATCCATTCTGATGATGTTGGTGATGAGTAACATTGGCTGGGTGATTCTGGGCCATTAACTCACTCGAGATTTAGATCCTTCATTTGTACAAGGCAAGCTAACCATAGTACCTGGGTCATTTGTTTTAAGGTCTAGATAAGAATTAAATGATGAAAAGTACTTGGCACACACTAAGAGTTCAATAAGGACTTGCTGAATGAGTGAAAAAAAAATATGCTATACTGGCTGAAGAAGCTCAATCATTAGACCCGAAGCATTTAATATTAGACGTGGAGGGATAAAAATACCAATAGCCCTGGGCTTTCTTGTCTGTTACATTTTTTAGCAGTTTTAGACCTTCCTTTGCTGCCTCTCTCCTCATTGTGCCTCTCAGCCCTTATCAAAAGCGTATGCTGTCAAAGGGATAGCATGATGCTGCACATATAAGTGAACTCCCAGTATCACAGTGGCCACTGAGCAAGGCCTCCGACTGAAGGGCCATAAACACAGAGTCGCTCAGCTAGTGAAGCTGGTCCTGGACTCTTGGTGCCGCGCCCCCGCCCCCCAGGTGTCTAGCCTCTTTTCCTGCAGCCCCATCCCCTCCTCTCTCCATCTAAAGCCCTCTCCCAGGTCTGTTCTCCAGGGCAGTGACTCACGCTCTGAATCTGCCTCCTCTCAGGCTTCTGCCAACTCTAGCTCCCCTGTCTTTCTCCCTCCAGCTCTCCTTGGAAGGAAACAATCTGGTAAACCGGGCCTGGCACGGCTGCTTAGTCAGTACTCACAGGAGTAATTGAAATGTCTTTTAGATAGCATTTGATGGTTTTAATTTCTAGTTTTAAAGGGGATTCATGTTTATTTTAGAAGATTTTAGGGGGAAAAATGGAGAAAGAAGCCAAGCACATAAAGAAAATATAAATCTTGAGACCCAGACAACATCCCAGACTGACTAAATCAGTACTATTATGGGTGGGGTCCTGTATCATCATTATTATTGTTGTTTTTTTAATTTCAGAGGTGATTCCAATGTGTAGGCAAGCCTGAACCATCAACTTTGAGATATTTGCTGATAGCACTTTGAAGTATTTCCTTTATTTTCTATTTGTGTACTTGGATCATACTCTATATACTATTTGAAACCTGATTTTGTTTTCTTTGCTTAACAATATGTGATGAACATCTTCCCAAATCTCTAAATATTCTTCTAAGACATAGTCTTTTTTAAAGTGGCTGTGTGGTTTAATATCTTATGGTTGCACCATAAATATTTAGCCCATTACCTGTTAATAAACATCTTTCTAAAATTCTGCTGTAACTAATACTGAGATGTATTTCTACTCCTGTCTCTGATCACTTACTTAGCTAACACATATAGTATGTAACCATATGCTGGATACTGCTCTAAGGCATTACATATATTTCATTTAATCCTTACAACAAGCTTTTCAGGTAGCTACTATTATCACTCTCATTTTAGAGATGAGGAAACTGAGGCTCCAAGAGGCTAAATCATGTGATTGATTAGTGGTGGAGGCAATCTCACTCCTGAGTCCATGCTTATTTGGGATCAACATGTATGCACTACTATATTTAATTAGCAATAATCACACCTTGAATAAACCTCATTAGCTACGATATTGCCACTGCACAACGCTACACTACTATATTTAAAATGGATAACCAACAAGGACTTACTGTATAGCACAGGGAACTCTGCTCAATGTTATGTGGCAGCCTGGATGGGAGGGAAGTTTGGGGGAGAATGGATTCATGTATATATATGGCTGAGTCCCTTTGCTGCCACCTGAAACTATCACATTGTTAATCATCTATAATTCAGTATAAAATAAAAATTTTTAAAAATATGAACATTTTCAAGACTTTTGAAACACACTGCCAAATGGCCTACTAGAAAAGTTTTATCCTTATTATATGAGACAGAGCAGGAGTCTTTGAGTTTGAAAATCATTCTATAACCCAGTGAAATCTATCAGTTGAAAACCTCCCTTTACTATAAGTCTTTTACATGTTCAAAATATTTTTAGTAGGATTTTATAAATATTATCTATCAGGTATAAAGTGTGGCCTTATCATTTGTAAATGATGTGCCAAGCATAAGAGCTGGCATTGTTTTGTGGAGGCAGGGAGAGGGGACTGCCTAGAATTCACTTTGTGGTCTGCTTAGGGGGCTGACTTCTAAGGACAATCCTACATATTCATCCCTATCCAAGTGTCTTCTTTGTTTCTAACTCTCTTGTTTGGGTAAAATAGAACAATATTTGATTTTGGTAAAATGGAGTAATACTTCTTCCTAGAAGAGGTACTATAAGAGGAAAGATGACTTTGTCAGGTAAAGAAAAATTTGTTGGGTTTCTGATGAAGGGATCTAAAGTCCCTTCCTCAAGGGAATCTGATTCAACTTCCTCTAGCTGCCTATGGGGATGAATGGAACTGGTTTCCTGGGAACTCAGGAAGGAGGGCAGAGGGGCCCTCACAGCCTAGAGGACAAGGGAGCCCAAAGAGGAGGAGATAGGTGAGAAAGAAGAGACTTCTGGAAGCCCCATGAGGGACTCCGAGGGTGCTGCTGTGTCTCCCATACAAAGTTCTCTGCACCACTCCTTTCGTTTCTCTGTATATTTGTCAAGTTAAGTCATTAGCTTGGCTTTTACTATTTTTGTTTTGGAAAAGGATTGCAGCTACATACGATTTCCTCTCTTCCCCTCCTCGCTCCCCACCCATACTTTAATAGTACACACATTTCTGAGCAGGTTCCTATTTATAGCAGGAAAGCAAAAGAACTTGCCACAACTGTGAACTCCTTGGGACAGGGATCCTGTCTTTATTTTTTTTAATTATATTCATTATCAGTGGCTCTGGCAGGTCATAATTTTCATTTCTCTTCACAGAGCACCCCACCTTGTTAATTGCTGAGAGTTAATGTTAGTGAGCTTTACGAGTCTCCCGCATTGCAGGCAGATTCTTTACTGTCTGAGCCACCAGGGAAGCCCACTCTGGTTGTTACAGAAGCCCAATTCAAATTCTCTTTGAAAAGTGGGGAGAGTCTAGGATCAAGTGGAAATATGGTTGAATTCAGAGATTTGAAGGATATTGTCTGTCTCCTTCTCTGGGCTGGTCTCATTTTCTTTCACTTAAAAATGGGCTCCCTATGGCTGATTCATGTTGAGGTTTGACAGAAAACAACAAAATTCTGTAAAGCAATTATCCTTCAATAAAAAATAAATTAAAAAAAATTTTTTTTAAAAAGGGCTCCCTTCACATGGCCTATGCCTTCTCTTGGATTTGACGTGTGAATACTGAGAGAGAGCAGTTCTCTTTTGTCTTGGGCCTGCCTGATCTGGGTTGATGAGGCTGGAAGCTGCCTGAGCCTGCTTCTTGCTATATGATCTCAGCTTAACCTGGGAGAAAGAGAGGACTGCTCTCCATAATATCCACACGCCAGTCCCAGAGAGGGACAGGCTGACTTGGCTTGAGTCACACCAGATCAATCAACTATTGCATCCAATGGAATAAAGTGTTAACGAGAGGCTGGACGGTTTATATGACACCTTATGTGGTAGGAGGCTGCACCTGGTACCCACAGGAAAAGACTGGAAAATAGTATCCGAAGACAAACCAACAAAGAACTGTGTTGCCAGGCTCACTGTGTTCTTGATCTACAGTTTCATCTGGTCAAGTTAATTCAGATTTTTATTTCTGTTGTTAATGGCCTGTCCTTTCTACTTTTCTGTCTGTAAATAAGGTTCATATGTGCATGCTAGGTTGTGTCCGATTCTGCGACCCCATGGACTATAGCCCACTAGTCTCCTCTGTCCATGGAATTTTCAGGCAAGGATACTGGAGTGGGTTGCCATTTCCTTCTCCAGGGGATCATCTTCCTGATCCACGGATCAAATCTGTGTCTCCAGATTTTTTACCACTGTACCCTATCACATTCTGATTTTTTAAATCCTTATTCTTCAGTCATTGCTTCCTTGTAATTTTTAAACATGCAGATATCTTCACATTTATTGCCAAATTTCTCAAATAAGGAGGTCAGCCTTTGAAGCCTCCATGTCTCAACCAGTTATGCTATAATTCCCTTTAAATAGGGGGTCCAGATATACTCCTCCACTGAGGTGGCTTTTTGCAGGCCAGAATTCCAGTTGAGCTATTTCAAATCCTGAAAGATGATACTGTGAAAGTGTTGCACTCAATATGCCAGCAAATTTGCAAAACTCAGCAGTGGCCACAGGAGTGGAAAAGGTCAGTTTTCATTCCAATCCCAAAGAAAGGAAATGCCAAAGAATGCTCAAACTACCGCACAATTGCACTCATCTCACATGCTAGTAAAGTAATGCTCAAAATTCTCCAAGCCAGACTTCAGCAATACGTGAACCGTGAACTCCCAGATGTTCAAGCTGGTTTTAGAAAAGGCAGAAGAACCAGAGATCAAATTGCCAACATCCGCTGGATCATGGAAAAAGCAAGAGAGTTCCAGAAAAACATCTATTTCTGCTTTATTGACTATGCCAAAGCCTGTGTGGATCACAATAAACTGTGGAAAATTCTGAAAGAGATGGGAATACCAGACCACCTAACCTGCCTCTTGAGAAATCTGTATGCAGGTCAGGAAGCAACAGTTAGAACTGGACATGGAACAACAGACTGGTTCCAAACAGGAAAAGGAGTACGTCAAGGCTGTATATTGTCACCCTGCTTATTTAACTTATATGCAGAGTATATCATGAGAAACGCTGGACTGGAAGAAACACAAGCTGGAATCAAGACTGCCGGGAGAAATATCAATAACCTCAGATATGCAGATGACACCACCCTTATGGCAGAAAGAGAAGAGGAACCAAAAAGCTCTTGATGAAAGTGAAAGAGGAGAGTGAAAAAGTTGGCTTAAAGCTCAACATTCAGAAAACTAAGATCATGGCATCTGGTCCCATCACTTCATGGGAAATAGATGGGGAAACAGTGGAAACAGTGTCAGACTTTATTTTTTTGGGCTCCAAAATCACTACAGATAGTGACTGCAGCCATGAAATTAAAAGATGCTTACTCCTTGGAAGAAAAGTTATGACCAACCTAGATAGCATATTGAAAAACAGAGACATTACTTTGCCAAATAAGGTCCATCTAGTCAAGGCTATGGTTTTTTCAGTGGTCATGTATGGATGTGAGAGTTGGACTGTAAAGAAGGCTGAGCGCCGAAGAATTAATGCTTTTGAACTGTGGTCTTGGAGAAGACTTGAGAGTCTCTTGGACTGCAAGGTGATCCAACCAGTCCATTCTGAAGGAGATCAACCCTGGGATTTCTTTGGAGGGAATGATGCTGAAGCTGAAGCTCCAGTACTTTGGCCACCTCATGTGAAGAGTTGACTCATTGGAAAAGACCCTGATGCTGGGAGGGATTGGGGGCAGGAGGAGAAGGGGGTGACAGAGGATGAGATGACTGGATGGCATCACTGACTTGATGGACATGAATCTGAGTGAACTCCGGGAGTTGGTGATGGATAGGGAGGCCTGGCGTGCTGCGAAACATTGGGTTGCAAAGAGTCGGACATGACTGAGTGATTGAACTGAACTGAACTGATCACCCTGAGTCACTGAAATGATTGTTTTTTCTTGGCCACATTCTCCTACCCATTGCAACACTTCATAATGTGTAATCTTACTTTTGAGTGCCATCTCCATTTTGGGAGCAAAGAATGTCCTCACAAAGGACCTGGAAAAGTTGTTTCTCTTCTTGGCACTTCTGCCTTTTGGGGCTGTCTGGCTTTGTTCTCTGTCTATAAATAGAGGAGGGACTCATTGTTTGCCCCTCCACCCTTTGATCTGGCTATATTTTGCCTTTGGCTGGCAGAACTGACTTGTGGAAAGAGACAAGCATTGGACTTGGATAAACTTGAGTTCACATCCCAGCTCTAGTGCTTGCTTGCTGTGGAGCCTTCAGTGAGATGATTTTTTTAAAGAAAATTTCTCTGAGCATCAGTTCCCTCTCTTGTAATTGGAGGGAAAAAAATAGCACCTGCTTTATAGGATGACCCTATAGCTTTATGAGTAATGTGGAGGTACAATGCCCAGCATCCCAGTAGGTATTCAATGAAAGTGAATCTCTTCCTTCCCCCAAAAGATATTTATTTGGTTTGTCCTTGGTCACTTTGGGAATTAGCTGTGTGATGAATCACCATAGTTATACATCCTATAAAAGTTGCCAATCCATTATATATTTTAAAATATAATCATGCTTTCTATATTCTAAAGTAACTGGCCATTACAAACAAACTTAAAGCTAACTACTCTTTGGTGAAGCCTTCCCTGCTTTTTCCTCTATACAACACAACCTTTTCTTTTTATTCTTTCTGGTATACAGACATGTTACCATGTCTCCCCTGCCCCCTTCTTTCCAACCTGTTCAGTATCTGCTCCATCTCCCATGGAAAGAGCTTACTCCCTTCTTTCAAGAACTGTTCTTCTTTCTCAGCATCTGGTTTTAGGAGGGGCTATGGCAGAAAGTGAGGAGGAGCTAAAAAGCCTCTTGTTGAAAGTGAAAGAGGAGAGTAGAAAAGTTGGCTTAAAGCTCAACATTCAGAAAACGAAGATCATGGCATCTGGCCCCATCACTTCATGGGAACTAGATGGGGAAACAGTAGAAACAGTGTCAAACTTTGTTTTTTTGGGCTCCAAAATCACTGCAGATGGTGACTGCAGCCATGAAATTAAAAGGCGCTTACTCCTTGGAAGAAAAGCTATGACCAACCTAGATAGTATATTGAAAAGCAGAGACATTACTCTGCTGACTAAGGTCCGTCTAGTCAAGGCTATGGTTTTTCCTGTGGTCATGTATGGATGTGAGAGTTGGACTGTGAAGAAGGCTGAGCGCCGAAGAATTGATGCTTTTGAACTGTGGTGTTGGAGAAGACTCTTNAAACAGTGTCAGACTTTCTTTTTGGGGGGTCCAAAATCACTGCAGATGGTGACTGCAGCCATGAAATTAAAAGACGCTTACTCCTTGGAAGAAAAGTTATGACCAACCTAGATAGTATATTCAAAAGCAGAGACATTACTTTGCCGACTAAGGTCCGTCTAGTCAAGGCTATGGTTTTTCCTGTGGTCATGTATGGATGTGAGAGTTGGACTGTGAAGAAGGCTGAGCGCCGAAGAATTGATGCTTTTGAACTGTGGTGTTGGAGAAGACTCTTGAGAGTCCCTTGGACTGCAAGGAGATCCAACCAGTCCATTCTGAAGGAGATCAACCCTGGGATTTCTTTGGAAGGAATGATGCTAAAACTGAAGCTCCAGTACTTTGGGCACCTTATGCGAAGAGTTGACTCATTGGAAAAGACCCTGATGCTGGGAGGGATTGGGGGCAGGAGGAGAAGGGGACGACCGAGGATGAGATGGCTGGATGGCATCATGGACTCAATGGACGTGAGTCTGAGTGAACTCAGGGAGTTGATGATGGACAGGGAGACCTGGCGTACTGCGATTCATGGGGTCGCAAAGAGTCGGACACGACTGCGCGACTGAACTGAACTGAACTGAAGGAGAACCATGTGACCAAAGCTCAACCAGTCATAGTAGCTCATTCCCTTCTTATAGCAGCTGACTCAGTAGCGGCCCCGTGGTCCAACTTTAGTTTAGTATTGCTGTCCTCCTGAATTTTACATGTGGGTTCTGGGAGAGAGAAATGTTTCTCTTTGGGTATTGCTAATCTGGATTGAAGTCTGCAGTTGTCTGTGCCATGTCTCCTGCTGTGTGGATAAATGTTTTACATCTTAGGAGAGAATGAACCCAACACATGGAGAGAAGCAGGGAGCTGAGATATGAGGTGAAGGAGGACGGAGGGAGAGAGAAAATGATATCATTTGATTGACTGAGGATACTCTAGTCCTGACCTTCTAAGATATGAGCCAGATAATTCTGATTTTCCCTTAAGCCAGATTGGGTTCAGTTTCTGCCCCTTGAAATTGATTTGTCTGTTTAAAGTAATGGCTACCTTATAAATGAGACTTGTGTATATGTCACCATAAAATCTGACAGCCAGTCAAAGTTGTTGATAAGGAATAGAGTTATAAATTGAATTCCTGTTAAGGGCAGAATTATCTAGGGCTACAAAGCCACTTCTCCATTTGTATCACTGGAAACTAATGTAGTCCTGGAACGTAGAGGGTCCCAGTATGTATGTAGGAATAAAGTAGAGCGGGAAGGAGGATCTGACTGATTTGGTCGGTCAGTCAGTCCCAGTTCAGTGCAGGAGAGTCCTCCTGGCTAGTCCACTGACTCTGACATGGGCTGTGGCCAGGTTATAGCCTTGCTATCGGTTACGTCAGGCCAGTTGTAGATGAGTGAGTGAAAGTGGCTCAGTGACTCTTTGCGACCCCATTGACTGTAGCCCGCCAGGCTCCTCTGTTGGTAAAATTCTCCAGGCAAGAATCTTGGAGGGGGTAGCTATTCCCTTCTCCAGGGGATCTTCCCGACCGACCCAGGGATTGAACCCGTGTCTCCTGTGTTGCAGCCAGAGTCTTTACTGTCTGAGCCACCAGGTTAGGGAACTGCAATGTAGGAAATAAGCTCTTTTGCACAAGAAATTGTATTTATCCTGTGGAATAGCAAGTTCATGAGTCTCACAAAAGGGACAGAATAGCAGACTGGCACTTCACTTGGCTTGTCCAGGACATTTGAGCCCTCAGTGAAGGCTTTGGAGAGCTGGGGGAGTTCCAGAAAAAGCTGGGCTTTTTCTGTCCTGCTGAGGGTCTCCTCTTGGGCTTCTCTTCCAGAGGATAGTGGTGACCCTAGACAAAATGGAGAGTTCCGTGAAGCCATAGGAACCTGAGCACCTGCCAGAGGATGGCTGACTCCAGAGCAACCGCTGAGGCCTGTGGTGAGAAACAAGTCCATCCGGTGGGGAGGCTGACCTGCCAGCCACCTCTGCTGGAGTGAGAGCCTGGGGAAGCAGTAGCACTGTTGGTGTCAGCCTGTCTCTAGCCGTGTCCCCGGGCCTTTTCCTCACTGTAAGCTGACACTGGTAGAGAGAGGCCTCCCACCTCCTCCTGTGGGATCAGCAGGGCTCAGGAGCAGAGTCTGTTCTCAGACACCCAGCAGATGCCTGTAGGGGCTGCAGAGAAAGTGTAGGAAAAACAGCCCCCCACAGAGAGGGCTTGGTGAGGAGGACTTGCTTTGCAGGGCTGGCATTTGAAGCTGATTTTAATCTTGGCCTTGTACACACAGTAACAGAGTTAACTTGGAGGCAGTCAACTGCACCCAGAGGATAGAGGTCTGGGATTCACCCAGTTCTCTCTAGGCTGTTGTGGGACTAAATCTTCTTATGGTAAATTGAGGGAACTTGGGTCACATGGGCTTGGAGGCCTTTTCTTGGTGAGTAATCACACCTCCCATCAAATAATCTAAATTCACTTGCTCAACTGAGATGATCAATCTGGAAAAGGTGGGCCTCACAGTTAACTTTTTTTGTAGGCAGTAGAGCATGGATGAGAAGCAGCATTATTTCCAAACAGAATGACAATAGTAATAATGGTTAAAGCAGTGATAATAACAAAACCACCATTTAAAAAGTGCTGACTCTAGGCCAGGTACTCTTTTATGGTACATTACCTTATTGATCTCTTAGCATATTGCTCTGGGGCAGGGGTGTTGTGATTCTTGTTTTGGAGATGAAATTAGTGAAGTTCAGAGCGGTTAAGTTACTTGCCCAGCATATTGCTATTAAAAAGGTGGCAAAGCTGAACTTTGAAGCCAACCAGGTCTGCTTTCTTCTAAACCCCATGTTCTTGTCTACTCTGTTATTTAGTGGATGAGTGATGCCTTCCACTTTATACTGTAAAAACAGGTACATAGAGGCAGCAATTACTCCCAGCTCAGCCTGAAAGACAGGACTGATTGTTTCTCAATTGTTAAGATGTCATACAAAGTCATCAGCAACATAGCCCCAGACTTTTTTTTTTTTTTCCCAAATTCATCCCTCCATCACCCCCACCAAACTTCATGCTCCTCTCAACACAGTTCCTGCTCAAGCAAGATTCAGGTGCCATTATATTTTTTAAGGTGTGCTCTGATTGCCAAGCAATTAGCCACAATACCCTTTTGTTTCTGTCATAGCATATATCACATTCTGTAACTTTTTAGTCAATATTCACTTTATGAGTATTTACTGAGTGATTCTGTGTGCTTGACATTGTGTAGATGTTTGTGAATTTTTTCCTTCCCACTTTCCCTGTCCTCCAGGCACCCAACACATAAGCAAACTCACAGATTTTTTTTTTTTTAGAGATATGTCTTATTTCTCTTGAATCTCAAGTAATTGACAAAGCCTGGCGCATCAAAGATGCTCAACAGCTATTACCCAGAACTTACCCTACTTTTGAATAATTGCCTATTTCTTCCCTATGGATCTCCCAATAGAGTCTTAGACTCTTGTGGACAAGGACTTGGTCTTATTTTGCTTTTGTGCCTATCGCTGGGTACAGAGATGGAATTTAATATGTGTTTATTGAATGAATGATAATTGAGAAGGAAGAGTTCTAGAGAATGATTGTGCTAATTCTGTACATAATCAGGCCCCCACCACGTGTCCCAGCTTTATTGCTTACAAAGTAACATGGGAAAGATTCATCAGAGGGAGAAGGCAGGCACCAGCCAGACACCTACCCTGTCTGGAATCACTGCTGGCCCCTGGCCACATCCTCAACCCATCTGTGGCTCCCATTCCCACAGCTTCCCTCTCTTATAGGGCCCTCTGCCTCTGGGGAGAAATGATTGTGGCCTTTGAAAGAGCCCTGATTTCTTACAGAGATGATTGCCCCGTCTAATTCAACATGAAATAAAGTAGAAAGAAGGATTGTGACCCTTCCTGAGCCCAGACTCATTGCTCTTATGACTGGAATGAGACAGAACAGGTCATTTGGTCTGATTCTAATATTCTGTCTGAAGAAATCATTGTAGCAGGGTGGACCTATGTTAACACCTGGCCCCAGAATTCCCTTTTGGAGGAAAACTATCTTGAGACCCTGAGGACAAAGTTGGTGGGAGATAAAGCGGTAAAGAAAGAACTGATTTTTTTTCATAAAAATAAATAGACAGTTTGTATGAGGGAATTTGAAGGGAGATAGGAAATAGAAGGGAGAGAACTCTAGCCAGGGAATATAGTAGAATTTTAAGAATAGGGATATATAATTTTTGATTGCATGTTTTTTTTTTTTGGTTATTAGTGCTGTAAAACTTCTTTGTCTTCAGTAAACACACACACACACACACACACACACACACCCTGTATAAGTGGGTCTTGGTAGGGGGAAAAAAGAAATAAATTACAAGGAAAGTGCTGAGTTTCTTCTTTGTATTGGTACAAACAGCCCATACAGAATGCTGATATTATCCATAAACTAAAAGAATTCAATAGAAACAGATGGTCAAGACAAGAGGCAATAGGGTATCCTCAGAAAGGTGGGCAGGGATAAGGGTCATGCATCACATGTAGGTTGGAATCTCATAATTTTTTTGACATTCAAAAAGCAAAGGCATTCACTAGGGTTCCTTGGTTTTAAGAAACAGAAATGGATTTTGGCTAGAAAGCAATTAAAGGACATTTTTAAGTGCATCCTGGATAGCTCACAGAACTGAAGAGAAAGTTGAATAGTCAGGTCACATTGAGTAGAAACCGGAGAGTACCTCTTTAGGGCATCCCCATGTGGGCGAATCAGCCCAGCCTTTTGCCAGGCTAAAGAGGTTCCCACCAAGATCAGACCTCAGGGAGAAGAAATCCTGTGGAGGAATCTGGGTCCCGTGGGCACCACCCTTTCCCCTGCTCGGCTGAAGTAATGTGGAGTCATTGATTGTCATCACTGTCCATCTTCTCAGGACCACGAGCAAGTAAGAGGAAGCTTTTCAAAGAAGAGAAAGTTGGAGGACTTCTCTGGTGGTCCAGTGGTTTAGACTTTGCCTTCCAATGCAGAGGATACAGGGTTGATCTTGGTTGGGGAGCTAAGATTCCACATGCCTCATGGCCAAAAAACGAAAACATAAAAAAGGAAGCAATATTGTAACAAATTCAGTGAAGACTCTAAAAAATGGTCCACATGAAATAAATTTTTTAAAAAGGAAAGGAGGTACTTTAGCCAAAACTCAGAAGGAAGGCTGGGAGAGCAGAAGTAGCAAATGTCCACAGTCACAGGGTATCTTAGCTAGGAGATGTTGCTGCTGTATGTATCGTTTGTAAAAATAATGACATAAGCACAGGGTACAAAGTGCAACCCTGCAAGAAGGAATAAAGTTAGAAGTTGGGCTTCTCTTTACCTCTGAGCTCAATTTGTCCCATAAAGGCTGCCACTCTTTCCTCTGTCTCCTTCCACAATGCACGTGCTTGCTCTCTCTCTCTCTCTTTCTCTCTCTTACACACACACACACACACATATACACACACTAATGCTGTCACTGTGAGGTCCTGGCATTCAGACTCAGAGCCCTCTGAGGGCAGAGCCTCCTTTGCCTCTGGGGTACTGACAACTAGAACAGTTTGGCTTGCTGCAGAAGTTCAGCAGCCAACTGCTAAGAGCCAGCTTCTCAGAGGAGGGAGAAGAGGGAGGGAAGGGAGACAGATTTTGTCTGAGATCATTTGGTGCCTTGCTTTATGATCTATGAGTTGCTTTTAATTTCCTGTGCTCGGCTGCCCAGCAGCCTGATGAAATGAAGGAGATAGCAGGGCTTCAGATCTGGCCCTGCCTGGCCCAGGGCTTGCCTGCTCACTGCAGGGCCATGATCTCCAGACCCTGAAGAGAGAAGAGCTGAGAGAGCCCTCCCTGCCTCAGCCCCTCACCCTGCTCTGTATTAACAGGGTGCAGAATGGGCTGCTCAAAACCAGTGTTCCTCCCAGGGGGCAATGCAGAGTTCACGACTTGGACTTTGGTTTGGCCCACAGACTGGGCTGGTTTGGCTCTTGGATCTGCTGCTTCCTGGTTGGCTGCCTCATTCTCTAAGCTTCAGTTTCCTTAATCATATATGGAGAATATTAGTACAACCTACTTCACTGAGTTCTATGAGGATCCAAAAAATATGAATTCAGCGTGAGGAGCAAGGTGCCTGGAACCTGGCATATATCGAGTTGGTGGTTGGTATCATTATCATTCTATTTACCACATAGTCACCAGGATCAGCTCTCATCAAAATGGCTTAGTTGATGACTTTTTCTTCTAATTTTCCTCTGAATGTACCTTTCCCTTTAAGGTACAGTATGGTCTGATCTTTCCTCATTCTTCCCATATAGACAATAGTAACTCCTACTGCTGCTCCTGGCATTCCTATTACCTTTGCCATTTGCCACTGATTCAGTAACTTTGTACCAGGCATGGTGCCCTGAATGTAGGGTGTGCCACCCAGTCTTTGTAACAGTTGTTATTCCTACTTCCAGGCTGAGAACATGGAGTCACAGAGACTCAAGGTGATTTCCTCCTGATTGAGTGAATAATTAAAATGATCAAATTGATGATGGATGTTCATAGTAGGATATAGAGATTTAATGGAATATCTCCATCAATGGGTTTGTATATTCAAAGAGGTCAGAGCTTATTCTAAAGGATTGGATTGATAATGGGAGCAAGTCAGACTTCTTTGATGGGCTTGGGGAAAAAGAACTGTTTGGAGGAATAAGGAATGCCTTCCTATTACCCTTGAAATAAAACAGAAACTGTTGCCTGCTTTATTGGAAATTAAGATCAATCCTAAATGTATCTTTGAGAAAACAGTGCAAAATTCCTGGCCAGTTTTTATAGAACAGGTAACAGAGAACAGTAATTCTCATTCTCGAGAATTCTACTCTCTGATGCATGGGATTGGTTAACAAACACAGACTCTCCCCCCAGACTCAAGATCTAAAGAAAACCAAAGATCGTGCCCCAACTTCAATGAAGTTCTGCTGCTGGGTGCTGAGCCCTCACCCTGAGCAGCCACAGGGCTTCCTGCTTGTAGATGTTGCTGCAGCAACCTGCCCACCTGGTGGCTGGCAAGCGACAGTGACAGGACAAAGGGAAGGGAAGTCAGGAGAGCAGGAGCTGAGTGCTGACCCCAAATAGGACACATTCTCTAGCTCTTAAGGGATGACCAGTGTCATTCTCTTTACGAAGTCTTCCAAGGAGTGGAAAGTGATCAGGCTTAGGTTGACACCCACAGTCAGTGACTGACTTGCCCAGAATTCACTTGAAGAAATATCTTTAGTGAGAATCATCAGAGTGTGGAACATTTGCACAGCTCATTGTTAATCAAGAGTTTCACCTTCTTCCTTTTTGGCTTTCCCCTTCTTCTCTCCCTCTTTCTTGTCCCAATCAAGTGAATTTTCAACCTTTTAAAGATGAGTAGAAAGGACATATGCCTCAGTGACAGAAGGGGGACTGAGGCTCTAAATGCTGTCACCAGCCTCAGCAGTGGGGAAATGCTGGTTCAATTAGTCCTCACAATTAACCCTCTGTGGTAACTATAAGTCCAGGAGCAAGTTTCTTCATATCTCTAATCATCTGCTTCCTTGTCTGAAAACAAGACAGTAACAACAGCTACCACAGAGGGTTAGTTGTGAGGACTAATTGAGGTATATAAACTGTTTATCAGACTATATAGATATGCAGGTTGTATAATACTCTATGAAAGTGAAAAGAGAAGGTGTTAGTCACTCAGTCATGCCCGACTCTTTGTGACCCCACGGACTGTAACCTGCCAGACTCCTCCATCCACAGGATTCTTCAGGAAAGAATACTGGAGTGTGTAGGCATTCCCTTCTCCAGGGGATCCTCCTGACCCAGGGGTCGAACCTGGGTCTCCTATATTACAAGCAGATTCTTTACCTTCTGAGCCAATATAATAACACTTTATACTCTGCACCATTTTTTTTTAATCTCTTAAAACTATTGGCTTCTTCATTATCCTTTCAAAACAAAATAACATTTCCCTCACTCTTACCAAAGCTCTTGCTTCGATGCCTGTTGTAACTGCGTTCAGATTTAACTATTCTATTAGACGTAAAACACCTGAAATTGGAAAACCAAATTGTCACTCTCTTCTAAATCTAACTCCAACCTTATTCCTCAACTGCTCCAGCTACTGAAGTGGTACACAGGCTGAACAAATCTCTCACTGTTTACTATGTATGCAACATGTTCTTCCGTGGGAGTGATTCGTTCAGTGTAGGAAATGTTCCCCCTTCCCACCCCAACAGTATTCAGCCCGCATTCAGATTTCCTTCTAGATTTGCTGTGCTCTAAACAGACTTAATCTCCCAAGCTCTGGAATCTGGGTTTCCCCTTAGAGGTATTTTTAAACTTTCCCACACGTCTGATTTCTGTTCACCTCTTGAAGGATCTCCAGGATTAAGAGCATCAACAAGCTTTTGGATTAGTAGAGCTGACTAAAACCACACCTCATAAACAAAGGGGCTTCCCAGGTGGTGCTAGTGGTAAAGAATCTGCCTGCCAGTGCAGGTAGATGGAAGAGAGGTTGGGAAGATCCCTTGGAGAAGGAGATGGCAACCCACTTCAGTATTGCTGCCTGGAGAATCCCATGGACAGAGGAGCCTGGCAGGCTGCAGTACAGAGGATCACACAGAGTCAGACATGACTGAAGCGACTTAGCACACATGCACGCACACACAAGGGGAACATGCCCATGCTAGTAAGGGTGGGACTGAAAGTTCAATCCTTCTGCATGATTTGAGAAAGCTTCTTAGTATACATCATTTGTTAATAACAAAGGTAAAAGGTGTTAGAGATTTACTGCCTCAAAGACAGCAAAAGGCTAAATTACAGAGATGGCACAAGCTTAATATCAGAATTACTATACCCTTGAGTTATAAGAGATTTAGCAAGTACTTAGCAAGTGCCCAGTGAATGCCACTTTATCCCTGTGATCCTAAACATTCTCATCATGCAGCTGTGTGCAAATTAGCTAAGTTTATGTGCTGGACTTAAGTTTATACTGTGCTTTGCATTATAAAAGATTTATTTTGTAATGCCAATTAAGATATAATTCACTTTTCACTTGGCAAAGATGTTAATACCCAGTGCTGGTGAGCTTGTGGTGAAATGGGAAATGGGCCCTCTCACCAGGGCGTGCTGCATTTACACAGTGACAGGGGCACCAGTACACCTTATAGAGTCATATGAGAAGGTGAGCCTGGTTCTCAGGCACCAATGATCAGATGGACCATGCCATCAACTCTGGGAAGGCCAGCTTTGATGTTGTATGTTGAATTCTGCCGGAAGTTCCACTGGCAAAGCAGTGTAAACTGACGTATAAAGATGATGAGAAGTGACCTGTAGGGATCTGGGTAAATTATAAGCATTCTTCAGAGAGTGGCATTAAAACAAGGGAAAGAAATAGAAAATGACTCATCTACATGTGTGTGATAAAGTCAAGGAGGAATGTTTCAGACTATGCTTCACTGAAATGGAAGAGTGACTCCTAAAACCTGTCTACCTTAAAAAACCACCTGTAAATCCAACTGGATGACTCACAGACCTCTTGCCCTTACCTGTCCATACCTGCATTCTTGATTCCATCCCACTGGTTGAACCCACTGCAGTTGACTCCCCATGTGCTTGGTTCAACAACCCAGAAAACATCCTCAGTGTCTTTGTTGTTTCTAACCCCCCTCCAAGTGATCAGAAATCCTGTGTTTTCCAGCTCTACCATGCATCTCTCATCAGTCTCGTCAGCTCCCTGCTGCTAATACCTCATCACCTGTATGATTATAAACCCTGTAACTGCTTTCTTTCCATGCTTTTACTTTTGCCTCCATGTATCACACAGCAGGAAGTGTGACTTTAGGAATCTGGGCAAAGAACTGGAGGGATCTTTGACAATACAAATTCGGTCACATCATTTCCTGTTTAAAATCTTTTATCAGTAAGATGAAGATGGTGAGTGTATCTTCCTCCTAGGGTTGATGTGGACGATAGAGGAGAGACCTCATCTTGAATGGTCCACACACACGTACTCAGGAAAGGTAGCTGTTCTTGTGGGGAGCATGATGGTCCATGCCCTCTTGGGCTGAATGCCTTTGATAAGAGACAAGGGCCTTTCCTTATTTTCTTTAGTTACCTGACTTAATTAGCTCTATAGTCTTAAATAAGCCACTTAACATTCTCTGAGCCTCAGTTTTTTCATCTGTGAAATGGGAGTGTGTGCATGCTCAATCATTCAGTCATGTCTGACTCTTTGCAACCCCCTGGACCATAGCCCACCATGCTTCTCTGTCCATGGGGTTTTTTAGGCAAGAATACTGGAGTGGGTTGAAATGGGAGTTCCTGCCTCATAAGGTTGTTTTGAATATTCATTAAGATAGTGCATAAAGTATTGGCCTGATGCCTATTGCATAGTAAGTGTTGAAATAATGGTATTAATAGTTGTGAGTTCCTGTTATGATTATTATCTCTTACATCTATCTGGGAGGTGGTTGGTTTTCACCAACCAGCATCTATTGTGCCCTCACCCGGGCGTGATTGCTACAGTTTGCCTATCTCTGGGGTAAGGGCTAGACTCCAATACTCAGTAACTGGCAAATAATATAAGGATGGACACACTGGGAGCTTTTCCTCTTGTGTGTGCCTTGGCTCCTTGCTGTTCTTTTCTTTATTATTTTTTTTGGCTGTGCAGCATGGCTTGTGTGGAGCCCAAACCACCAGACTGCCAGGGAATTCCCAGCTCCTTACTATTTGGGAACTGTGGGCTGTGCACCTTTTGCAGGTAAGGCTTCTGCCATAGCAGGACAAGGATGTCATATTCAGGGTGACTGGCTCTGGGTTCTCCACCTGACTGTTGACTTTGGCATTTGGGACTTTGGGGGAGGGCTGCCATGGTTGCATTCTTCAGAGCAGCAAAGAGAAAACAGTGTAACTCTTGCCAATTTCCTTGAGTGCCAAGGGAAAGAAACAAGTAACATGAGTAACAGCATGAAAATGAGATTGGGGTGTGCTAGAACGAGATGAAAGCCTCAGGGGCATGCTTCAGGGACATCACTGTTCCTATTTGGCTGCCCAGGGATTTTCATTCTGCTGGGTGTAATACTCTAACAGAAGGGAGGTAGAATTTCAGTGATGGGGTGGGGGTGGAGATGGAGACAAGAGTCTTGGTGACATGGCACCTGGGCAGAGGGAATAGATTGCAAGAAGACTGGAGGGAGGAACTAGTGATGTCTGTGGAAGACTAACAGGTGTCCTGTGCAGTGTGTGGTATAAACCTCTCTCCATCCTCCAATTCAACTAAACCTGCATTCATTTCCAAATGTATGGAGAACTGGGTTTGTTTTGGAGGATGTGGCAGAGTACTGAATGTAAATTCAAGGCTGGCATCAATCAAGAGCAGAAGCAGCCAGAGGGAACCTGTATGTATTGATCACCACTGTATTAATATAAAATGAAATAACTTGCTTACTTATGCAGATCTAAGCCTCCACATGAAATTGGAAAAGTGACATATGGAGAGTATTCATATTGCTGTATTAATGTGAATTAGTAAGAAAAGCTGGTTGGCATAAGGCTCTCCTCCTCCCATCCTTACTCCTTGGAAAGAGAAGCAACATTGTTTTGCTAAAGTCAAACAGAGGATTATACGGGATCTTTGGAAATGGGGAGGAGGAGACAGGAAGTATTCCTTCAAACTAGAGAGGCAAAGAAGATGCTGATATCTCAAGACTGTTCTGTTTGTTTTTAATCTACTGCTGCTTAAAGAAACATCCCCAAACTTGGTGACTTAGAACAACAGTAACATTTATTTTGCTCATGAATCAGCAGTTTGGCCATGGTTGGGTGCGAACAGTGTCTTGTTCTCTCCACTCTGCTGGGGCGGCTGGAATCCTCTTATGGTTTGTTCACTCTCATGCCTGCCTGCCAGCTGGGGCCTCGGCTGGGGCTTCCAGCCAGCACACCTACACCTCTTCCTGTGGCCTGGGCCTCTTCTTCACCACGTGGAGTTTCCACAGGCGAGCATCGTGGGAGGCAGAGCCAGGCAGAGCTGTACCACCTTTCCTAACCTAGCCTGGGAAGTCCTGCTGTGCCTCTTTAACTGCATTCTCACTCACTCATTAGAAGTGAGTCACCAAGTGTGGCAATTCTCTAGGGCTGTCATAACAAAGGACCGCAGTGGGGGAGTCTTAAGCAACAGAAGTTTATTTCTCATAGTTCTGGAAGCTTGACGTCCAAGATCAAGGTGTCGCCAAGGTGGGTTTCTTCTGAGGACTCTCTTCTTGGTTCGTAGATGGCTGTCTTCTCCCTGCGTCTTCACATGGTCTTCTGTGTGTGTGTGTCCTGATCTCCACTTCTTAGAAGAGCACCAGCCAGATTGGATAAGGTCCCAACCTAATGGTCTTATTTTATTTATCTCTTCAAGGGTGCTCTCTACCACACAACTGGGTAAGTGTTAGGGGGTTTGCCAAGTCCCATAGCTGACAAAGCTGTTAGCTTTATCTCTGCCCAGTGCCATGAAGAGGTTATGGAATCTCCAAGAACCCTTGGATCATGGCTTTCAAAAGAAATCCCATTCAGGATTGGGAACTCATGTACACCCATGGCGGATTCATGTCAATGTATGGCAAAACCAATACAGTATTGTAAAGTAAAATAAAGTAAAAATAAAAATTAAAAACAAACAAACAAAAGAAAGCCCAGAGATTTGAGCAGCATGGAAGCACTGCTTGTCTTCAAAAAGGACATAGCTTTAAACAGTCACTTCAGTGAGAATTTAGGATTTTATTTGGAGGTTGGGTACAAATCTAGGGAGTGGAAGGACTCTCAGAATCACTCAGATTGAATTTCCCATCAACATGGTGCCCAAGGGCTTAAGGGCTGGATTTTATTTGACTTAAAGTAATGTGATGTCTCTTCTAATGGGGCTGTGAGGAAAAATTCATACCCATTCCTTGGTGTTAGGCACTTATAGGTTACAGTGGAGTATGAGTTATGTAAGCTTTTCACTGTAGGTGGCTCTGTGCTGCCCCTCCTCCATTCAACCAGAAACAGTATGGTAGAGAGGGTTCTCAACTCAACCATCTCCATTCTGACCTGTGATTCCAGACACCTGCTGTGGCAGCTGGTGTGATCAGCAGCTGCCCTGCTGCTGCTAAGTCGCTTCAGTCGTGTCCGACTCTGTGCGACCCCACAGAAGGCAGCCCACCAGGCTCCGCCATACCTGGGATTCAGCTGCCATAGGTGTGGTTAAAAAAGTAAAATTAAAATGGCATGGTTTGAGCCAGGTGAGATGGTTTGGGAAGTGGAGGATGACTGAGGGAGTTGACTCTGGGGAAGGCCACTGTGTCATCGACCCTCCCAAGTGGGTCTCCAAAAAGGATTCTCCTGCCCAGTGTTGTTCTTGCACCAGTAGAACAAGAACAAGTTTGGTTCAGAAGCAAAGGAAGGCTTTATTCTTTGTTTAAAGGTGGAGGACTGTGAGCTTGCACTCTAGAGCACACATTCTCCTCTGCAGGCTGTGGGTGGGGCTGCTTTAAAGGGTTCTGTGAGTGGGGTGGGGAGGGGCCGAATTCTCTTGGGGTGGGCACAGCTGTGCCACTCATGCTCCAGTTTGTAGTCCTGAGTGCAACATCTCTGCACACAGCCTGGTGCTGCCACCATCTTGGTTTAAGGGATTGAGTGCAACCCTTTAGCACTAGGAACTCAGGTCTGAAGTGCTGGGTCAAGGCCTCTGCATACAGACCCCCATGAGCAAGTGAAACCAGACTAAGACCAAAGAAAAAAGGAAAAAGAAAAAAAGATTGGACTTTATTTTTTACCCAGATTCCCTTTTTATTCTGCAGGAATTGATAGTCGGCCTTGCTGGTGACACATCCCTCTTCTGTCTTTCTCCTCATTCTTGAGGGGTGCTGAGGGGTGAGGGCCCACTTTCTGCTGCTTTGTGGTGTCCTAATAGCCCCGGGTAGAGGAGCAGAGCTTCTCCCCAGCTGCCTTTAGATGAGTTTGATTGTCACCAAGCCTGAGCCCTGAGTGATGACTACATGAAGTTTTATAGGTTCTGACCTTTGGAGACAAAGTATAACAGACAGTTTTAGGATGCATGGTCCAAATATTAGCAAGAGAATAGTGGTCATTATGGGGGCCCAGGAAAGGTAAAAATCAAGTGATGCTAGGGAGGGCCTGTTTTACTACACTCCAGATTTTTTTGGTCAAATTATGCTGAATAGTTTGAAGGGGAAGCTGCTCTCATTCGCTACCATGGCAGTTACCTTTTTTACAGTGATAGTGTTATATATGGCTTCCTGGCCAAGGTCATTAGCACCCCTGTGAGTACAGTGATTCCTGAAGTTAGTGGTCCTTTCCTATTTCAGTTTGGGCATGATATATATATATTCAACTGTTAGTGAAGTTCTGTCCTTTCTGGAAATCCCTGGTCACACTTTTGTTGTTGTTTGGAAGAGAAGCTTCAGGTCAGAGAGAAGTCACGTGAGTAATCAAGGGAGTCCATTGCCCCAGTTTGTCTTTCTGGAATTTGGGGCTTGGAGGCCTCTTCACTTGAGTGTGATGATCCCACAGAGTAACCTCCTGCAAGTTCAGAGCAGAATGAGCGGTCAGGATCACCAAGTGAGCTCTGTTCCATTTAAGAGTGAGTTGGCCTTAGAGAATGCTGGTTTTCCAGGTTTTTGCTTCACCCAATCTCCTGACCAGTAGGAGTGGACAGCCAGTGGGTGTGGGCAGCACCTGGTTACCATTTTCCATATGGGTTTCTCACGGAATATGAAATATGGAAACCATATTCCTGGTTTCTCCTACCTAGAAACCAGTGTTTCTCTCACTCCATTTCTTTTGTTCATGGTGCAGATGGTACATTGCTCCATTTCAACAGGGCTAAGATGTTCTTTCTCTCATCAGGCTTGGGAATGGGTCTACATACATAAGTTCAGATGCACCACTTACCTTTAACGTATCTCTTGGAGGTAACCTCATGTGAAACAGGGCAATTGGGAGTAACTTAATCCAATTTTCTTGAGTCTCCTGGTGTATCTGGGCTAAGGTTCACTTTAAGGTCTAATTGAATCTATCTACTTTCCCTGATTATTGGGGTCTAGGGGCCGAATATAAGGTTCAGGGCACTCGTATCCTTTCTGTCATTTGAGACATGAATGCTATACTGTTTTCTCTTTGTCCAAATCCTGGGAGCCCAAACCTGGACATTATCTCTTTTAGTAATACTTTAGCCACTTTGGCTGCCATTTCAGTTCTCACAAGGTGATGCTTCTACCCACCCTGAAAACATATCCACTAGCACCAAGAGATAGTTGAAGCTGCCCGATGCTCTCAGTGTGACAGTGAAATTGATCTGCCTGTCTTCCCAGGATAGGTCCATCTGGACTGAATGGACCTTATCTGGGGGTTTCTGTCAAGGGGGTCTAGTGCTGAGGTTGTTCATGGTGAAGGTCAGCTATCTAATTATACTTTCATGTCAGGAGTTACCATGACCTCACTAACCAATTATATAGGACTTTCCACTTACAGTGAGTTCCTTGATGAACCTCCTTGATGGCTTGATACCTGGTGGTTTGGGGAAAGAAATGTTGCCTCTGTTTATTAACTAGCCACACATGGCCCCCTAGATCTCTACTGAAGCCCATTTCTGGACTGGGTTTAATTCTATTTTTGTATAGACTGGAGAGTAATTGGATGGGTCTGGCCTCTTGGGTATAAGGGATAATTGCCAAGTTCTTGGTCCTATGGTGGCCCTGTTGGCGGTTTTGTCCACCTTGGTGTTGCCCTTTTATTAGTTTGGCATTCCCTTTATGATGACCCCTACAGTGAACCACTGCTATTTTTCTCGGATACTGCACTGCTTCTAGGAGTCGCAATACCCTCCCATAGTAAGGTTGTAGTACCTGCTACTGCCCATAGGCAAGGAGGCCATCCTTGGTGGGTTGATCTAATTGTTTAGAGAAATACACAATGAGCTAAGCAAAGGGTCCCAGTTTTTGAGGGACCAAAGATGATTCCTCTTCTCTCATGAATGTAGAGGTCAAAGGGTTTAACTTAAATCTAAGATGGCAGATTTAGGGCAAAGGCCTCCTTCTAAAAGTAATTGCTTTTTGAGTTCTTGAGAGATTCTGAATTCCAATCAAAAGGATCACCATCCTTTCCTTTCAACATTTCATATAGAGGTCTAGCTATTAGACCATAGTTAGGAACTTAGATGAAGTAAAACCCATCCACCCCCAGGGAAACCCCTCTAAGCTGTCTTCTAGTCTTAGGAGGGGAAAGCCTGCAAATGACTGCTTTTCTTTCCTTGAGTCGGCATCTCTGACCTTCTTTGAGAATGAAGCCTAGGTTGGTCACCCTGTAGTATTTGAGCCTTTTTCTTGGACACCTTGTATCCTTTATCAGGGGTGGGTATGGAGGAGTCCCTATTGCCATCTTGAATTGAAGTGTCATGAGCTGTGCTGCTGTGGGTTTCAGGAGCAGCCACTGATACCAGGAACTCTGGTCTGAAGTGCTGAGGCAAGGCCTCTGCATGCAGTACCCTATGAGCAACTGCACCTAGATTAAGCACACGCACACACACAAACACACGTACATACATGTGCACACACAGAGACTAGACTATTACATGGATTTTGTTTTTATTACTTTGGGAATTGTTAATGGGCTTTGCCAGTGACACCTGGACAAAGGTACCCATGCCTCCCTCTACCCTGCCTACAAGTGTCTTTTCCAACAGAACTTGTTATGTTTTCACTTCCCTTTTTATGTTTCTTCAAATGCCACCAATAAAAGATTCAATTACGTTGACATATTCCTCTGGAAGGCTTGAGGGGTGATCAGTTGGTTCATTAGTTTTGTAACAGGACATTTTGGTTGAACCTGGGACTCATTACCCACTCCTCCATTAGTATGAAGAGGTCTTGATTTGTTTTGGGGTGAGATGGCTGAGCTATTTGCCCTTATAGTTGGGAGCACAGTGACTCCCTGAGAGGAAAGAGGTAGGAACTCCAGCTTAATCTCTTGGAGGCTCAGAGTTTAAAACTTGCCCAATGGCCTATAGTGACTGCAGCATGGTCAGATTGCAGAGGATCATGAGGCACCAGAAAAAAAATTCTCTGTGAGTGTAAAGGAGAATCAAACTGATGGGCTATCTTTTTCACCAAAGGTGAGACATGAAAAGGGTATCATTCTGGGTCTGTTGGAAAGACTGACTCAGCATCATTCCTGGCACTTACAACAGGTGGACACACAATCCATAATCTTCCATCTACCCTTCTTTCAGCCTCAAATCAACTTCAAGACTCTGGCACCAGAAAGGACAAACTGGCCAAGCAAATGCCTATTCATTGCCTATTCTTTCCTCATCACAACTGTCTTCATAGAGCAAAAAATTAATAAACTCAACTACATAAAAATTCAGATGCCTTTATGGAAGCAAATTCTACAAAGTCAAAGATAACAATAAAGTGGTACACACTATTTGCAACACATACAACAGACTAAAAAGTAATTTCCGTATTTTACAAAAAGCTCATACAATCAATAAGAACAAACATGAACAAGCCAACCAAGAAATGGGCAAAGGATATGAAAGACAGTTCACATAAAAACAAATGCAAATAGCCATAAATGTTTAAAGAGGTTTTCAACTTTCTCCTAATTAAAGACATGAAAATCTAAACAACGAGATGACATTTTTCATGTATCAGATGGGCAAAAATCTAAAAAATTTGGTAATACCCAGTGTTGTTGAGTGAATAAAGGAACAGATTCATTTATAGTCAGTGAGCATGTTACTGAATGTTATGTCTTAGCTGGGCATTGAGAAATATCAATGGTAATTGTAAACACATATACCCTTTGATCCATGGGTAAGGTTTCAATTCACATATACATTCACAAAAGTATACCAGATTATAGCTACAAAAATATTCTTTGCAACATTGTATGTAAAAGGGGAAATTGGAAAGGGAGATAAATAGGATTGGTTATTCCAGTTATGGCATGCTCATATGACCGAATATTATGCAGCCATTAAAAAGGATGTATTAAATCCTTTCCAATCTATTAGAAAAGCAAAATATTTAACAGTATGCATAAAATGGTCCTATTTGAGTGAATAAAAAAGAATATGTATGCTAATTAATGCATGAAACATTTCTAAAAAGATTCACACAAAAATTTTTGAGAGTGGGATAGTCAGGAGTGAGAGAAGGCAATTTTACTTTTTTTCCCCATATACTTCTATTATATTCATGTTTTTTAAGACATGGTTTGCATGTCTTGGTTTTATTTTTTTGAAAAGGTTTGCAGAAATCTCCCTAGAGTGTAATATTCTATTTACATGTCTGTGTTCCTTATGAGTGTAAATTTGCTGGATAGGGTGGGCCCCGCAGAGGATGTTTCTGTGTGGGACAGATGCCACGTGATAATGCCAGACTGGTTTATGACATCCCACGAGATGCTGGTGGTAGGCTCTGGGAAGCTGAGGTCTTCTGTGAACAAAGTAGAACAGAGACAGTGAAATATCTGAGTTAGTATTGAAATTCCTCTGTACTTAAGACTGGTGGGAGATAGGAAAACTTGGATCACAGGGAAATATATATATATATATATATATTTATACTTTATATATATATATATATATACTTTATATATATATATATATACTTTCTTTACAGCCCCCTAACTTCTGGCTAGTTCTGGTTAAAGTTTTAGGTCAGATTGCATTTGTAGAAATTAAATGTGCCATCCATTATTGAATGAAAAGAGGATTTTGTAGATGTCAAAAGCACAATTGAGCACAATACCCCAAGCATGGAAGAGCATTCCTTTGACTTTGAATACATCCTGTGACTTGTTTCCCAAGTAGGAGTTCTGGCCCATGCAGGGACAAAATAGAAGTCTGGTAATTGTAAGCGATTCTGCATAAGAATGGGATGAAGATACGTGGCATCAGACCACTCTTTCCTGCAGTAAGTATCAGGAGGAAAAGTGTAACCCATCATGTCAGGGATCCATATCTTTCAGTCTTACAGCCAAAGAGTGTGGCCAAAAAATGAACGTAAAAATTTCAAATAAAATTTTTTACTTCCAATTCTCATTCACTATGGCAGTGATACACAATTTGTGATAGTTCTTGAACTTAAACAGGCATCAGAATCACTTGGAGAACATTTTATAAAGATTGCTGGACCCTCTCCCCAGAGTATCTGATTCAGTAGGTCTGAGAATTCACATTTCTAGAAAGTTCCTAAGTGATGTTATTAGTCCTAGGACCACAGTTTGAGAACCACTGGTTTAAAGGACACTTCATCAATTTTTTCTCTCTCATCAACAACCCTTAACGTTCCTTAGCTGTTCTCAGGATTTCTCTCTAAAACTTACCTAAATAGGATGTGGGAGGGAGGCTCAAGAGGGAGGGGATAATATATGTATGCCTATGGCTGATCCATGTTGATGTATGGCAGAAACCAACACAATATTGTAATTATCCTTCAATTAAAAATAAATAAATTTTAAAAACTCACCTAAAAATCTATCTAAACCTAAACCTTGATCATCCCTAAACTTTGTCCCTCTTCCCTCTTTCCATTTTTTCTGCCGTGTGCATGTGCCAAAGAACACATCTGACCTCCCTGAAAGGGTGAGGAGAAGAAGAAAAAACTAAACAGGCAGAGCCAGCCTCCACTTTCACTGATAGGGAGTGGACTGTGAACCCTCATGTGCTCATTTTCAGCTTCTCCTCAGACAAATGGACATTCACCTTCTATCAGGGGCTGCATACCCACAGTATGCAGCAGCGGGGTAGCTTTAGTCTCTGAGTCTGCCCTGAGGCTGCCTAAGCGTGGCGCCCACAGAGGGCCCTTATGGCCTTATTCCCAGAAGGGAAATTTTGGCAAGAGTAGAGAAAAGCCACCCAGAATGTTTGTTTTTAGTTTACTCAGGGGGGCCTGGCTCCCTGCAGAATCCTCTCTGTTGTCTTTCCTGCTTCTCATTCTCTCACTACCAGGATCTCTCTTCTGCCTCCTCAGCTGGAGGCTCCAGGGGGCTGCCTTCTAGGGCAGGCGTCAGGCCACACTGGCAGGGATTATCCCAGAGGCGACAGGGGCTCCTGGGAAGATGGAAGTTGGATAATTCTTTTATTGTAAGATAATAAGATCTTTCTTCTCTCCATTTTCCTGGTAGGAAGGAGAGAAGGGAAGAAGTGAAGGAAGAAAATAAGGAAGGAGGGAGAGAAAGAATCCAGTTTAGTTTATTTAAGCAATATGGTCTAACAAACCCTATTCAAAATGCCATCTTTCCACCTCTTCTGAGTGGCATTAATCGCCTATGTAGATACAGCTCTTGTGCAAATTCATAAGTACTTTTCTAGAAAGAGGGGAGACTCAAACCTGCAGTTAAAAGTGTGGTCTCTTAGAGCAGTGCTTCCTAAATATGGAGCATATAGGAATCGCTTCCTATACCTTTGGTCTTGGTGAAATGCAGGTGCTAGTTCAGGATGTTCTGGGTGAGGCCTGAGGCTCTCCGTTTCTAACCAGCTCCTAGGGTATGCTGATGCTTCTGGTCTGTGGACAGCACATTGTAGCAAGGTTGTATAGTGTTAAAACTAGAAGCAACCTTAGAGATAAACTTGAACCCAGTCTTTTTATAAATAGGACCCCTGGAGCCCTGAGTGGTCCTATGACTTCCCCAAGCAGGTTAGTGGCAGAACCACTGTCCCCAGTTCAGTACTCTTTCTACTTCCCCAGCAAGGCAGGAATATGAAATGGGTGCCAAGCATGCTAGAAAGTAAACATTTAAAAGAAGTATCTGGACCTGGGCAAGCCAATATCCAAGTCTGCTTTGCCAGTGGTTCCCCAAGCTGGGACCATGGACTGTGACCCTCTTCACTAAGGAGCTGGTTGCTCCTGACCAGTCACCTAACAGTCACAGATTTGAGAAAAGCAAAATTGCTGATGTTTTCCTGAGTCTTGGTTGGACCTGGTAATTTATGGTAGTTGTCACGTTAGGATCTTAAGTGCCTTTATGGTCCATCAGGGACCTCCTTGAGAGACAAAATTGCCTGGAATAATGGGGCTATGCTAGGAAAGCTGCAATTCTCACCAGGGCAAACCCTTGGGAGAAAATCTAAGAAGAACTGAATGGTATACTAGAAACCCAGTGGAAGTTTGATTCCTGAGAGACTTTGTACCTCCTGAGCCCTTTCATTTTCATATTGCTCCTCTTCATTGTTTTGAAAATTGTCCAAGACACCTGGGAATCCTGGAATTGGAAATAAAATTTCCTAGGAGGGAAAACATTTGTTCTGTAGTGTTGATCAGGCCAAACCACTGTGGCAAGCTGGGTTACTACCAGAAGGACCCCTAGATTGGATGTTTGAAAACCTACACTTCAGGCCTGATTCTACTACTCATCAGCCCTTGAGAGGATTTCTAGGAAAATGGTCCAATTCATTCATTCATTCACTTATTCATTTATTCATTCAGTCAATCCATAAACATTTATTAAGAACCAACTCATGTGCCAAAATTAAAACACACACACACACAAATCCTCTAGCTCTCAAGAGATTCATAGTCTAATATGGGAGATGGGTAAACCAACAATTAGTTATATCTGTGAGGGTGCAGGAAGCATGGTGTTTAAAGCATAACGGAGAAATAGTGACATCAGACTGGTTGGTAGGTGAAGGCTGCCTTGAAGAGATGATAGTTGAATTGGGTTTTGAGGGAACAGTGGAAAGGATGGGGTCATAGAAAGAAACTTTTAGGCAGAAAGATTACAAGTTTTTATGTGCCGCTGGATCACAGGATCTGTGGTGGTGTGATGTGGGTGGAGTCAGGTCGTGAAGACCTTGTGTCCTAAGCTGAAGCCCAGGTTCAATTAGATAAAGCTGTGATGAGAAATTTTATGTGATTCAGTTCAGTTCAGTTCAGTTACTCAGTCGTGTCCTACTCTTTGCAACCCTATGAATCGCAGCACACCAGGCCTCCCTGTCCATCACCAACTCCCGGAGTTCACTCAAACTCATGTCCATCAAGTCAGTGATGCCATCCAGCCATCTCATCCTCTGTCATCCCCTTCTCCCCCTGCCCCCAATCCCTCCTAGTATCAGGGTCTTTTCCAATGAGTCAACGCTTCGCATGAGGTAGCCAAAGTATTGGAGTTTCAGCTTTAGCATCAGTCCTTCCAATGAACACTCAGGACTGATCTCCTTTAGGAAGAAGTGGTTGGACTTCCTTGCAGTCCAAGGGACTCTCAAGAGTCTTCTCCAATACCACAGTTCAAAAGCATCAATTCTTCTGCGCTCAGCCTTCTTCACAGTCCAACTCTCACATCCAAACATGACCGATGGAAAAATCATAGCCTTGACTAGACAGACTTTTGTTGGCAAAGGAGTGTCTCTGCTTTTGAATATGCTATCTAGGTTGGTCATAACTTTTCTTCCAAGGAGTAAGCATCTTTCAATTTCATGGCTACAATCACCATCTGCAGTGATTTTGGAGCCCAAAAAAATAAAGTCTGACACTGTTTCCACTGTTTCCCCATCTATTTGCCATGAAGTGATGGGACCAGATGCCATGATCTTCGTTTTCTGAATGTTGAGCTTTAAGGCAACTTTTTCACTCTCCTCTTTCACTTTTATCAAGAGGCTTTTGAGTTCCTCTTCACTTTCTGCCATAAGGGTGGTATCATCTGCATATCTGAGGTTATTGATATTTCTCCCAGCAATCTTGATTCCAGCTTGTGCTTCTTCCAGCCCAGCGTTTCTCATGATGTACTCTGCATATAAATTAAATAAGCAGGGTGACAATATACAGCCTTGATGTACTCCTTTTCCTATTTGGAACCAGTCTGTTGCTCCATGTCCAGTTCTAACTATTGCTTCCTGACCTGCATACAGATTTCTCAAGAGGCAGGTCAGGTGGTCTGGTATTCCCATCTCTTTCAGAATTTTCCACAGTTGATTGTGATCCACACAGTCAAAGGCTTTGGCATAGTCAATAAAGCAGAAATAGATGTTTTTCTGGAACTCTCTTGTTTTTCCATGATCCAGCGGATGTTGGCAATTTGATCTCTGGTTCCTCTGCCTTTTCTAAAACAAGCTTGAACATCAGGGAGTTCACGGTTCATGTAACTGCTGAAGTCTGGCTTGGAGAACTTTGAGCATTACTTTACTAGCATGTGAGATGAGTGCAATTGTGCGGTAGTTTGAGCATTCTTTGGCATTGCCTTTCTTTGGAATTGGGATGAAAATGGGTGACATCGAGGAGAACTGACTTGTTTTTTTTTTCTCTTTTTCCTTAGCCCCACCATGAAGCCTTTGAGATCCTAGCCCCCTGAGCAGGGATCAAACTCATGCCCTGAACAGTGAGAGCACAGGGTCCTGACCACTGGACCACTAGGAAATTCCCCAGCTGTGTGTCTTTAAACACAGCCGAGGACAGCTGACTCTTCCCAACAGACTTTAGAGGGCACCATACTTGATCTCAACTGTGAAATATATTCCCAGACCCTAACACACCCTTTAGAACAGCAACATCTAAAAATCTCTTCTCTAATTTTTACATGACTGTAGATAGAGCTGAAGAAATAACAACTCTGTCACACATCAGTGAGTTATGGTATCTTCCAATTTATTAACTCTGCTCTAATAATAGAGCATTCTGGCTTAAACAATAAGAAAAAGGAAATCTCACATGAAAGTCTGAGGAAGCAGTATCCCTCTCAAGATCTTGTAATGAGATCTTTGCAAGCCATTTTATAAAACAAATTAAATTCAATGTTACACAGGCAGTTTATTAAGGAAGAGATGATCCCATGGCATTGCAAACAAATAAGTTCCATATGATCTTGCAACCCCATTCCTGGGCATATATCTGGGGGAAACTATAATTTGAAAAGATATACACAGCCCAGTGTGCATAGCAGCACTATTCACAATAGCCAAGACATGGAAACAACCTAAATACCCATAGACAGATAAACAAATAAAGAAGATGTGGTATATATCTACAATGGAATACTACTCAGCCATTAAAAAGGATGAAATAATGCCATTTCAGCAATGCGGATGGACTCAGAGAAAGTGAAGTAAGTCAGAAAGAGAAAGACAAATACCATATGATACCACTTATATGTAGAATCTAAAATATGACACAAATGAACTTATCTACTAAACAGAAACAAACTCATAGACATAGAGAATAGGCTTATGGTTGCCAAGGGGGAGGGGCAGTGGGGAGGGATGAACTGGAGTTTGAGATTAGCAGATACAAACTATTAAATATAGAACAGATAAACAACAAGGTCCTACCGTATAACACAGGGAATTATATTGAGTATCCTGTGATAGACCATAATGGAAAAGAATATATATATATGAAAAATAATATATATATATGAATCATATATACATACGATACATATATGTATTCAAAAGAGAATACATATATATGAATCACTTTGTATATAGCAGAACATAACATTGTAAATAACTATACTTTAATCCAACTTTTTAAAATTTTTATTGATTGACTAACAGAATCAACTTAAAGTGGACTGAATTAATGATCTCCAGAGTTAACAGTAAAACATGCCATGAATATCATGCATAATAAAAATGAGCCTAAAAAGCAATGTGGAACATGTACACTGCTTTCCATATACTAACAGAGCACAGAAGAGATCACCCAAGTCCAGGAAAATTATACTGACAATCAATAGATAAGACTCTGGGCTGAAATGTGTGCTCATTGTATCTTCCATCACAGCCTTGTCAATGATCTCATGCAAAGGTGTGAACAGAAATTAAAACTATTAGTGAACATCTTGACTAGGCTATTTGAAGTCCAGTTCAAGAATGTGATCTGGTTCTCAGGTTCATAGTTTCAAACAAAGAGAGTGTAGTTATCAACCTTGGGACTCAGCCAAACACAGCAGGGCAGGAAGGTGGGTGGATCTGAGCTTCAAAGTCTCCCTGAGGGGTGTTCAAGGGCTGACGTGAAAGGTAACTTTTCACAAAACTAGAGCAGAAGCATTATTTCAATGGTCATACATTTAGTTAAGTACAGGAAAAGGAGGGGAATTCAAATGTAAGAAAAAGCATATATGTTACTAAATTAGAAATTTTAGCCCTTAATTCAAAAATAGGAATTTTTCTTATTCCTATTCCTGAGAAAAATCCTTATTCCTTATTCCTGAGAAATATCTTTTTTTATTATATTGTAACAATTATTTAAAGATGGTGCATATAAAGAAGGAAAGAATCCAAAAAGAACAACTCAGATGTCAGTCAAGATTTCAAAGATTAATATTTACGAAAACAATTGGCAAACAACAGTGCGTGATCCAAGAGCAAAAAATGTTGCAGCAGATGTCTTGTCAAAAGGCTACAGATGACGAGACGTAGCATGCTCTCATCCGTATGTTTTCTCAGTCTGAGAAAAGAGATCCTCAGCCATTTTTCAGTTCTGGAGAACACACAGTGCCTGTGTACACAGTGAAGTAGACGTTTCTCTGTCAGGGAACTTAGAGCCAAGAATTCCGGTTTCATTTGGAAAAACATGGCATACACAGTTCAGTGGAACATGAATAGAAAATCAGGCAAATAACTTAAATATCTAAGCTACTCAATCTGTCAAGAAACAAATTGCAGAAGAAACTGGAATGGTTTTCCTGGATAGTCTTCTCCCTAACCTTTTGGCAACAATACTTCAATTCTCTAGCGGGGAACCACCCTCCCATCTTCCATGTTAGTGGCCCGTCTTCAACAGCTGCTCAGCAGTTGGGCTTATGACCGTGAAATAATAAGCAGACAAAGAGACCAAGCTGGGCAGCTGGGAAATTGGAGGGGTCAGTGGTTTTGATTAGGTCAAAGGACAGTCATAACGGTTGTAGTTAAATAAACAAGCTGAATAGGAAAGAGGACAGGGCAGCCAGCAAGACGTCTGAATCTGCTATCATGGGGAAGAAGCAGTTCCTGGTGATGAAAATGTCCAAAATATTGCTAAAGAAGTGGGTGACGGACGTGGACAGGAGAAGGTCAGTGCAGATGCCAGACTCAAAGGCCTCAGAGGCCGAAGTGCTGAATGTGCTGCCCTGTGGCTGGTCACCCCAATTGTTAGGGGAGACACACTGTCTGGAGCCGCCCACCCTTTCAGGCACTAGAGTAACCATGTGTGTGTTATTTTATGACAGGAGGTCCTAGAAAGAAACACAGAGCTAACAAACCACCACCAATCAGAAGAGTTCCAGAAAAGTCATGCATCCTATCATGCATCCTATCAAGCTCCCAGAATCCTCGCTGGAATCCATCTTGGCTGGGCAATGTCAATGGGCCCTGATTCAGGGTCCTCCACCAGAAAGGACCCTGAATCAGAATGACTGGCCAGAGACAACTGGGAAACTAATCCCATCACCATAAAACCCAAACTGCAAGTCACAGGGCAGAGCAGCACACCCGGGCTCCCTTACCCTCTTGCTCTCTTCCTTTGTCAGCACATGTGTCTTCTCGGACAATTCATTTTCTAGTGTTAGATAAGAGGCCACTTTCAGGCCCAAGAAGGAGCCTCCCTTCCTACAACACAAGGACAGCAGGTCTGGGGCTAGAGATATGGAATGAGAGCTAGGTTCCAAAATATTGGAGAGGTGAAAGGCAAGGAAGGTAGGGGGCTGGGTACTGGAATGCTGGCAAAGCCAGGGTGATTGAGTCAGAGGGTCTGAACCTCAAAGAGCTATAGATTTGAAAAGATGGCAGAAGAATCAGTCTAGAAACAACCAAGAGAAATAGCAAGACCATAGAGCCTCTTCGCATACTGGGTATGAGAGAAAAGCTCTAATCCACAGAGCTACTGAGAAAGAGAGGTGGCCTCAAGGAAAGAGACTTGATATAAGCAAGAAGGTGGGGGACTCCCCTGGTGGTCCAGTGGTTAGGATTCTGCACTCCCAATGCAGGGTGCCTGGAGTCAATCCCGGGTCAAGAAACAAGACACTGTATGCTGCCGCAAAGACCCAGTGCAGCCAAGTAAATAAAATGAAAAATAAATACATAAAGCAAGAAGGTGGGAGATGAATTGGGAATTTGGGGTTATCAGATGAAAACTATTATACATAGGATGGATAAACAAAAGGTCCTACTGTATTGCACAGGGAACTATATTCAATATCCTGGTATAAACCATGATGGAAAAGAATATGAAAAAAATGTATGTATAACTTTATCACTGTGCCGTACAGAGGAAATTAACATGACATTGTAAATCAACTAAACTTCCATAATAAAGAAATAAACAAACAATAAAAAAATTTTTTTAAAAGGAGGTGGAGGGAACACTTATATGAGAAGATAAGGACATGGGAGCATTTGCTGAAGAGGACAGAAGAGAGGAAGGGCCTGGAAGCCCGAGGAGGAGAGGAATGGCAGGTTCAGGGCAAGGAGACAGGCAATACCATGGAGACAGCAGTGGGAACAGGACTTGGAGAAAGGCTTACTGTTTACACTTTGTGCCCTGAATGGTGAGAGCATGTGGAATTGATATCAAAGATCTCTTTCAAGAGAGTGGGCAATCGGCCAACAGCCAGAAGTCATATCTAACTCTGCCAAGGGACGGGGAATCTCAGCTGACTCTACATATGGTAAATGAATAAATAAGTGCATGGTCCATGGTGGAAGATGGTGAGAAGCCTAAAGAAAGCATGCTTCTCAAAGGTATGCCCAAGTATGAGATTACTTCTGGTTACCACATACCTGCTGGTATGTACATCTCTGGTTACTATATGAATGTACTCTGGCATTTTGAGATAAGAGGAAACAGACTCAATTCCTGGGATGGAAATTTACAAGTACATCAGTATTTTATTCCTTGTATCTGATATTAACTATAAGCATTCAATTTGACTTTAATGGTCACGTGCCCTCATTTAGGTTTTGTGTGTGTGTGTGCCACCAACTCATTAAACCAAGCTGCCAGGTTGAGTTCATTAACACATCATGTCTGTTTTCCCTATTCCATGACTATAGAACTAGTATAGTCTGTAATTTGAGTTTTAATTAAAAACTCAGCCAAAGGCTATGAACAACTGAGAAAAGATAAACCTGACATCGCACTGAGCAATCTGCAAATATTGTAAATGTTGTATGTTGCTCTGTTTAAGTAACCAAGACGTATCCAAAAATGCTTAAGATTTTCAAGCACCAGATGGAATGTGCAGAAACGGAGCCTACCCTGAAGAAATCAGCAAATGGTAGCTGTTCAGAATCATTAAACTCAAGAAGAAATATCTCAAGGTAGTTTGTGTTACTTGAAACAAGAAAACAGTTTTCCTCTGACAGCCAGGAGTGACATTCTTAGGGCTTTGTAAGTTGATGCCAGACTAGAATGAAAAGCAGTTTCCCACAATGATTGCAAACCTGGGCTCTGGAGCCAGGAAACCTGAGTTTTCATCCTGGCTCCACCATTTTTTCACTTGTGACCTTGGGCAAGCTCTGTAACCTTTCTGGGCTACAGTTTCCTCAATGTGTTGTTATGAGGGTTACACGAATCAACGTTGTGGGGCATTTATACAAGCACCTAACTTTTATTATACAGTAAACACCATAGAGGGCTTCCCTGGCGACTGAGTGATAAAAATTCCACCTGCCAATGCAGGAGATGGGGGTTTGATCCCTGGATTGGAAAGATGCTCTAGAGAAGGAAATGGCAATCTGTTCCAGTACTCTTGCCTGGGAAATTCCATGGACAGAGGACCCTGGAAGGCTACTACTGTCCATGAGGTCACAAAAGAGTAGAACATGACTTAGTGACTAAACAACAACAGAAACAACAGACATCACAGAGGTTATTTATGTTACTATCATTTAGAGCATGTACCTAAAAAAGAATGAAAACACATTTTCCCTTTTTTTTTAAGATTGCTTGAACTCCCCAGGTTTCTAGAGGCAGTAAAAGAAGTGAAAGCCTGAAAGAGGGTTTCAAAAGGTAAAATCACATTTAAAAGGTCATTTATTTTCTCCATCATTATCTGATTTCTTACCATGTGGAGAAGCATCACATACAGAGTAGAATCAGAACTCCTTGATTCATATCCCTAGCTCTATTACTGACAAATCTGTGACTGTGACCAGATCATTTCCCCACCGGGGCCTCAGTCTTATCTATAACAATGGAAATTAAAAATATTCGCCTACCTCAGAGAGTTACTGTGAGGTTCCAAATGCCCACAGACACATTGCTATTTTGCAAATAGTTTCTCTAGAGTTGATAGTTAAATAACAGTAACAGCAATAATGTGGTTTTAGTGTCTCATATACTAAGTCAGATATTTCCTCTGTGAGCACCTGTCTGCAGATGAAAGCATCAGACAGAAAAAGCAAAATGTCTCAGGCCCAATCTGCTTCAAGCCTTTACATCCCGCTTTCTCGTTACTGTGGTAACAGCAGGACAGTTTCAAACACCAATTTTGTCCCATGGCAGGAGATCCTGATGCTGCTTGAGAGCAGTTGGGAGCTGTAAAGCTAGTTACAAGCTTCCCAGGTGGCTCAGTGGTAAAGAATCCACCCTCCAATGCAGGAGACACAGGTTTAATCCCTGGGTTGGGAAGATGCCCTGGAGAAGGAAGTAGCAACCCACTCCAGTATTCTTGCCTGGGAAATCCCATGGATAGAGGTGCCTGATGGGCTATACAGTTCAGGGGGTCACAAAACAGTCAGACACAACTTAGCAACTAAACAACAGAAGCAGCTAGTAACACTAGTTAACTGGATAAGTGCAGTGATCAGTTCAGCTGACTGGGTCTCAGCCTTTCTCCAGAGCCTGAATTGCTCTCAGGTTCTCGGTTCTACTGTGGGCTCTTCCCACTTCTTGGGTGGTCTGAGTTCCCTACTTGTTCTCAAATTCCTTCTCGGGGGAAGAGGGACCTTCCTGAGAGCAAAGCCCAGGGGCTGGATCCTTCCTCCCACCTGCCTGCCTTCAGATCCCATCATCCTTCTTCTGCCGCAGCTTCCCTGAGCTGAGCACCCATGTTACCATGTCAGCGGATGCCTCACTTCTTCCCTTTCCAAGGCAGACCACAAGCAAACCCCACAGGGCACATCAGACAAAGCCTTTGCTACAGGATAACCTGCTTCACCAGCCCTCAAGAATGTATGGAGATCTCCTTGCAGCTGGCCCAACTCTGCAGGTGTGTCAAGTACCAGAAACCTTCCTGGGTGACAAAGAGATGCAAATTAGAATGTGAAGTGATACTTCTAGAACCCACTTCTTGGATATGACTAGTGAAGGGCAATGTGTTGTACAAGCAGACGGTCACTAACATTTATTTCTACTGTGTATTAATGTCAGTTCACAAACACTGAGCAATGATTGTGCACCACAGGGAATGCTGCAGGGCATAAGATCACCCATCTCTGTACTCAGTAGCACAATGCTTATGGCATGTGGAGCGGGACTGGGGATAAATACAGAGCTAGAGCCTTAGAGAATCTCTGAAAGGTCTTCAGGGCACTTCTTCATCGCCTCTATCAGACCTGTCCTCAAGGAGTTCCTAACTTATTTAAAAGTAACAACACACATCCTTCAAATGGCAAGATAATAAAAAGTCTACACTGAAGAATCTGCCTACCAGTGCAGGTGACAGAGCAGATGCAGATTCAGTCCCCGGATCGGGAAGATCCCCTGGAGGAGGGCATGGCAGCCCACTCCAGGATCCTTGCCTGGAGAAGCCCATGGACAGAGGAGCCTGGTGGGCTATGGTCCATAGGGTCACAAAGAGGCAGACACAACTGAAACGATTTAGGAAGGATGTAACAAGACCAAGATGATTTTATAAGTAATTAAATGATTATAAACTAGAATAATATGGAGTTAGAAGAAACTAATCATGGAATGCATCCTGAAAAAGGGTTTAGGTTAGATGTAATTGGAAATAACACAATAATTTAGTAATACATTAATTTTAGCTTTTTCTTCTATTCTTTTTTTTTAAACTTTTTATGTAACCCATATTTATTTTTTAATCACAATATCATGTTTCACATACAACCATTAACTACAAATAATTGGCTAATTTTTGAGTACTGATAATATTTTCAACATGATCTTTCAGTCACTGATCTCTACAGAATCAAAGCTTAACTCAAAAATCATTGAGGCAGTGACATTATTGTCATATTTTTAAGTGGAAGAGTAAAGTCAAGATGTATTTCAGAACTTTATAATTTTGTAATAAGGGTACAGTGATGAATAAATCTGATAAACATGTCACTTTGATGGCCTAAAACAAGTGACCAAGCCAGCCCAGCAATTGACGAGTAAATTTCTAAAAGTAACTGCTTCCTTTGTGCCCACCTTAATGCTAAAAGTCTTTCTGCCCCATAAAAATATAAAACAAAAACTCCAAAGGGTAAGAGTATACTAACTATATTTCTAAAACAGATCTCTTACTGTAAGGAGACATCAACATATTTTCATATTCCAACCATTTAGTTACCTAGTTAAAACACAATACACACACCTTCACAATACAGGAATGGCAGTATAAAAGGTTCATAACATCATTTACTGTATCTAGCTTAAAAAAATATTAGAATATAGGGAGAAAACTTCACTCACCTCTAAAATGTATGTTTTTAAAGCTCTACAAAACGCATCTGATGCTAAAACTGAAATTTATTTTTCCTTAGCAAAACAATTCTTAAGCTACAGTGCACTTTATGTAACAATTCTACATAATTTGTTTATCTGCCTCCTAAAAATGTGAAATAAGCATATGCATAGAAGGTGAATAATTCTGCAGACTCTTACAATAAGAGGAGTTTGATACAATTTATAAATTTGCAACAATGTAATTACTGCTGGGACTGACAAGTCTGCATATTTGATGTAGGAGTGAGGTTCCTTGGTATTTTTCTGACATTCTTTTTGCTGCTTTTCAAAATCAGAAACAAAAGATTAATGATTTTTTTTCCTGCTGAAGAAAAAAATAAAACCTAGTTAACTCAGTAAATTTTTGAGTTAAGGGTATCTTTTGAAGGTATCTTAAAAATAACTCAAAGCATCCTTTCTTAAAGATCTTTATTCCATATCTATCCAGATACCAACTTTCAAACCAAGAAGCTCTGTCTGTCATCATTGTACAGTGTGTAAATATCACCTGTCCCACCTGGGCATTCGTAAAGATCACAGCTCTCAATTAGATGCTACGTTGTTTGTTGAATGCCACATTTCCACAAGAGGCTATTACCATGTCATGTTATAAGCATTGCTTGGGACTTTTATATATAACATTCAGGCTACTAGCAACTCAGACAGGATCACAGGATGGGACTTGGGAAGCTCTGATATTGACTGTAGGTCTGTAAAAAATAATCTTAAAAATCTGCACAGCTCGTGCATCACACTGTTCCCAAACAGCTCAATCTAAAATCTTCAAGCCTTTCCTCAGCAGCTCACTGAATCAATGCTTTATGCTTTCCAGCACACATGCATACAAATTTTTATCAAGAACAAAACTAAAAAGCTTTTCGTTTTATTTAGGTGAATATCTGAGAAAATAGAAGGGCTGTGATTGTAAATTGTATCATCTGTTTGGTTCTAACATCTTGTTAAGACCTCAGAAGCCAAAATGTTTGGGTGGAATACAAGCTCTCTTCACCTACTTACTATATACTTTGGTTTCTGCATCAGTAAGAGAGGTTAATACTACCGATGACAAAGTAAGTGAAAGCATTAGTTGCTCAGTCATGTCTAACTCTTTGTGACCCCATGGACTGTAGCTCACCAGGCTCTTCTTTCCACAGAGTTCTCCAGGCAAGAATACTGGAATAAGTTGCCATGCCCTTCTCCAGGGGATCTTCCTGACCCAGGGATCAAACCTAGGTCTCCCACATTGCAGGCAGACCCTTAACCAACTGAGCCACCAGGGAAGTCCAATGACAAAGAGTTAAAGATTAAATAGGTGAAGGTGAAGTCGCTCAGTCGTGTCCGACTCTCTGCGACCCTGTGGACTGTAACCTACTAGGCTTCTCCGTCCATAGGATTCTCCAGGCAAGAATACTGGAGTGGATTGCCATTTCCTTCTCCAGGGGATCTTCCCGACCCAGGGATCGAACCCGGGTCTCCCGCATTGGAGGCAGATGCTTTAACCTCTGAGCCATCAGGGAAGCCACAAAGATTAAATAAGATAATACATATGAAGGATCAGGAATAATATCTGATTTTTTAATAAGGTTTCCCTTGTGGCTCAGATGATAAAGAGTCTGCTGCAAGGCAGGAGACCCGGGTTTGATCCCTGGGTTGGGAAGATCCCCTGGAGAAGGGAATGGCTATCACTCCAGTATTCTTGCCTGGAAAATTCTATGGACAGAGGAACCGGGGGGTTATAGTCCATGGGTTCACTATTTTTTATTTATTAAAGAGAGATAAAATACTTAATACTATGGGTGACAAAGAGTTAAAGATTAAATAAGATAATACATACAAATGATCAGGAACAGTATCTGATTTTTAGTGAGCTCCCAAATAAATGCTAGCAATCATCACTTTATAAAAACAAGCATATAAAACTACACCAGAGTAGAAGTGGTTTCTAGAGCTCTTTGCAAAATTATTCCAAGAATATACAGCATTTCAAACCTGAAAATTTGAAGAATATTGAACTTGTCTAAACATCTTTGTTGTCCTGTAGATTTTATGTATTGTCAGTATAACTTACAAGTGGATATGAATATACTCACAGAGGAAATTATGATTGGCATTCTAAATAGGTCAATTTCTTTGACTACAAGGAAAGAAACTATAAATCACCAGATCCACAGGCTATTGGGGGATATTTTCAGGGCTCCTTACCTTTTCCAATCCTACAGGACAGAAGCTATGAATTTTAGACATTCAGGATCAGATCTTATAAACATCTTTACTATTTATTATTTATATATTTCTCCCTTTTATGAGAGAAATAATTTCTAATGCTCTATAAATCTTAATGAAAATATATACTGAAGAGCATAAGATGAAGAAAACTGACCCCCCCCCAAAAAAAAGTCCTTCAAGCCAAACCAATCCTTTGAACACAGTTCTTACTATTTCCTGCTCAGCATCCCGACCATCCACCTCCATCCAACCTGTACAGCTCTATCTCCTGACCACCTCAGGTAAACCTTACTCAGACCTGGACCTAAAACACCTTGAGGTACACAAACCTCAGGTGTGGTCCTAAATTAAGCTTCGCTGTTCAAAAGCACCCACATCCTAACAGGTATTTCTATTTTGTGGTGGAGTCACAGAATAAAAGGGCTTCTCTGGTAGCTCAGATGGTAGAAAATCTGCCTGCAATGAAAGAGACCCAGGTTTGATCCCTGGGTTGGAAGATTCCCTAGAGAAGAAAATGGCAACCCACTCCAGTGTTCCTGCCTGGACAATTCCACAGACAGAGGAGCCTGGTGGGACACAGTCTATGGGGTCGCAAAGAGCTAAACATGACTCAGTGACTAACACTTCCACTTCCACAGAAATAAGAGTAGAAAAACATGGCACTGAGGATGGAGAATATTAGAAATCACACTGCCCTCAAGACATTTTAAAAAACATTCCTTCTCTTCTCTTTCCCTACACACATTTTCCAACACACATATTTTTTAAAGTGCAAATAAACATGCCTGCTGTTGTTACCTAAAAGGATCCTTTCAAATGGAACCCATCGCAAAGGAACCCTGAGCTTTCAGGGTACTTATATATATCCTTTGTAACTTTTTGCTTTTCTACCAGAATCGCCTAAACAAATAAAGCTTTATAAAATTTTTATAAAACTCAGCTAACTCCCTACTTCAGGGATTTTAATATACAATTTTCATGTTTTAACCTTCAATAAAAATAAGCATTGTCACTTGTAACAAATGGTACACAGATGATCAGTGGGTTTCACAGAGGCTTGCCTAATAGAAAATTAAATTTTCATTTACTTGTATTATTCTATTTGAAATCTTCAGGATATTACCACCCACATCTTCTCTCTCAGCCTTTGGCATAAAGGAACATAAAGCAAGGAAAAATATTAAGTAAAATTAATTTAGGAACTATGATCAAAGGGATTATAAATTGAATACATTTAAAAAATCAACTAAATATCAGAAAAATGTAGTTACATGAAATTTTCCTTAATATTTCATACAGAAAGGGCTAATAAAATCAGAAAACTATGGTCTCGAAGTCCAAAATTGTTTTAAGGACATCTGTTTCAACCATGAAGCAAATTTACTTCACTGTTCTATTTTTAAATTTTCACCACTATGCACACACACAGACACACCACTTCTAGTACCAGAGACAAAAGAAGCAAACATGAAAATGGAGATTTTCTTTTATGGTATTAAATTTAAATTAATGAAGTCTCAAACGTAACATTATGATGTTACTGTTATTTAGTTGTTAAATTGTTTCTGACTCTTTTGCAACCCCACAGACCAGAGCCCACCAGGCTTCTCTGTCCATGCGATTTCCCAGGTAAGAATACTGGAGTGGGTTGCCATTTCCTTCTCCAAGACATGTTCCCAACCTAGGGATCGAACTCCAGTCTCCTGCATTGCAGACGGGTTCTTTACTACTGAGCGACCAGGAATGTGGAGCAACATTAAGATGGCTAGTGTGAAAAAACTCTGGTGTGAGTTTTCTGTTTTGATTTAATTCTGAGAGATCTCTTGGGAGTGCTTCAATACACAGACAGTAGACATCCAGCTGACTGTCAGGCAGCCAGGTACTAGGTAAACTGTGTGATAAAGCAATTCAATTCTCTGAGTCTCTCCACATTACAAACCTGGACGTACTGTTTCCTGTTCTATATACTTCCTAGAACTGCTGAAAGGTAGCAAAATATTTTACAGTACTTTGAAAATAGCAAAATGCTAGAAATTCAAAGCAATTGTTGTCATATTCACCTACTTTAAACCGTCCCACATTTTAATCAGCCATAGGTAAGCTCTCCAGTAAAAAGATCATTGTGATAGAATGGGTAATGGCCCTCCCAAAGATGTCTATGCCCTAGCAACAAAAACCTGGGACTGCCACCTTACTTGGTAAAGGACTTTTGCAGGTGTGATTAAGTTAAGGATCTTGCGATGGGAAGATTACACAAGATTATCTAGCTGGTTCCAATGTAATCAGTGTCCTTATAAGAGGAAGGCAGGAGGGCAAGAGTAAGAGTGGGGTATATAACAATGGAGTCTTTCTCTGTGTATATGTCTGTGTGTGTGTGCGTGGGTGGGTGGGGTGCAGTAAGTGTGTGTGTGAGGAGGTGGGGTGGAGGGTGTAGACAACAGTGGAGCCAAGGAGACAAGTGGGAGACGATGTGGGGGGAGCAAGACAATAACAGTGGAAACAGAGAAGCAGATACTGGACATAATCTAAAGGGGAATCAGGAAGACTTGAAACAGATTAGACATGGTATGCGAGAGAAAGAGAGGAATTACAGATGCCCCTAAAGTTTTTATATTGAGCAACAAATGGAAGGACAGAGTTTCCACTTACCGAGAAAGGGAAGACTTAGATGAATCAGGTTTGGACAAAAGAATAAGCATTTGGTTCTAGAGATGTTGATTTCTCTAAGTCTACTGACATTCAAGAGGCTCTGTCAAGCAGACAATTAAAACCTACAGGTCTGGAGTCCAGGGAAGAAGTAGGTACCAGATCTGCGAGTCACCACCAGCTGCTCGATTTTTAAACCAAAGACACTGGAGGAGACCAAGAGAGCGAGTATAGACTGATAAGGTCTGCGGACTAAGTCCCAGGCATACCATTGTTCAGAGGCCAGGAAGATGAGGAGGAAGCAGCAAAAGAGGAGAAAAACCAGGAGAGTGTGGTGTCCGAGGCCAACATGGAGCAATGTTTCAAAGAGGAGGAAGTGATCAATTGGCAAGCAATGCCGTTAAGTCAAGAAAGATGAGCACTGAGAAGCATCTCTAGACAGGTCACAAGGAAGGTATTGAGGACCTTAAAAAGACTAGTTCTGGTGAGCAATAAGGGCAAATGCCTGATTGAAGCTGGTTAAAGAGGCTGGTGCCAGCTCCAGGGGACACCATTTCTATTATATTCTAAGTGAGTGGCACCGCCCAGCTTCACAATGTGAATGTTGCCCCCGCTCCTCCAGCCCTGGTATTATGGAAAGCAAGGCCCCAACCAAGCAAAGGAATTGGAAAGACTACAGCTGCTGGCTTTGAAGACAGAAGGAGAAGCCACGAGCCAAGGAGTGCAGGAGGCCCCTAGAAGCTAAAAAGGGCAAATAAAATGAATTGTCTCCTGGAGCCTCCAAAAAGAATTCAATTGACATTTTGATTTTAAACTTCAACCTCCAAAACTGTAAGATAATAAACATGTGGGTTGTAAGCTAATAAGCCACTTGATGAGGATGAAAGAGGAGAGTGAAAAGCTGGCTTAAAACTCAACATTCAAAAAACAAAGATCATGGCATCTGGTCCCATCACTTCATGGAAAATAGAAGGGGAAAAAGTGGAAACAGTGACAGATTTTATTTTCTTGGGCTATAAACCACTGTGGACAGTAACTGCAGCCATGAAATTAAAAGATGTTTGCTCCTTGGAAAAAAGCTATGACAAACCTAGACAGTACATTAAAAAGCAGAGAAATCACCTTGCCAACAAAAGTCCGTATAGTCAAAACTATGGCTTTTCTAGTAGTCATGCATGGATGTGAGGGTTGGACCATAAACAAGATTGAGCACTGAAGAATTGATGCTTTCAAACTGTGGTGATGGAGAAGATTCTTGAGAGTCCCTTGGACTGCAAAAAGACCAAACCATCCAATGCTAAAGGAAATCAACTCTGAATATTCATCGGAAGGACTGATGCTGAAGCTCCAAAACTTCAGCCATCCGATGTGAAGAGCTGACTCACTGGAAAAGACCCTGATACTGGGAAAGACTGAGGGAAAGAAGAGAAGGGGACAACAGAGGATGAGAAGGTTGGGTGGGATCACTGACTCAGTGAACGAATTTGAGAAAACTCCAGGAGATAGTGATGGACAGGGAAGCCTGGTGTGCTGCAGTTCATGGGGTTGCAGTCGGACTCGACTTTGACTGAACAGCAATAACAAGTAGGAAACTAACATGGTAACGAAAACACAACCACCTGTTATTCCAGGACAGATAAGCAGGATTTTTTTCCTGAAAATACATTGTAAGTTGTAAAATAATGTATTTGACCAGCTTCTGAATCTGTTACCCAACGCCATTCATCCAGACTGGTGGGTCCTTTAGGTCCCCTCCACTGGCACAGAAAAGGGAGCCCCAGCCATGAAACATGGGCCAACTGACAACATGCAGAGATTGTCCATTGCTGTCTTTCCCAGCAGAGGTATTTGAATCATTCTAGATCTAATATGCTTTCTAAAAATTTCATATAGGGAGAAAAGTCTTCTCCTTCCACTAGTAGAAATGCTTCTCACTCTACAACATTTAGAATTAAAATGTTGACTAAGATCTAGAATTCTTTCAGCTACAGTTTTCTTATTCCATCTTTAATACACACAGAAATTAAGAAATGATATTTATATAAGTTTCTTTTAGGTTTTTCTTTCTAAGTTAATGACTACATTTCCATATTCCTTAATGTTTAATTCTAGGTTTCTAAACTTTTATCTATTTTGGATATTACATTCTACTATATTCTGTCTGCTTATGACTTAAAATCCAGCCCCCCCTAAACATGTTGGACAAAATATACTAATCTTTCTTAATAGTGATATACATCATTTGTAAAAGTTGTCTGTGATCTGATAAATAAGATTAGGCAGAGAGGAAGGAGCCCTGGTTTTGGCTGGTTCTGGTTCTGGCCCTGCTGTGTGAACTTGGGTAAATCACACTACTCCTCTGGGTCTCAGTGACATCATCTATAAGCCAGCTTGGACTAAATACCCAGATACAATGTCTTAAAAAGAGAGGCACCATGGAAGCAACCTAGATATCCATCGACAGATGAATGGATAAAGAAGCTGTGGTATATACATAACGGAATATTACTCAGCTATAAAAAGGAAAGCATCTGAGTCAGTTCTAATGAGGTGGATGAACCTAGAACCTATTATACAGAGTGAAGTAAGTCAGAAAAAGAAAGACAAATATTATATTCTAACGCATATATACAGAATCTAGAAAAATGGCACTGAAGACCGTAATTTACAGGGCAACAATGGAGAAACAGACATAGAGAATAGACTTATGGACATGGGGAGAGGGTGAGATGTATGGGAAGAGTACATGGAAACTTACATTACCATATGTAAAATAGATAGCCCAAGGGGAATTTGCTATCTGGCTCAGGAAACTCAAACAGGGGCTCTGTATCAACCTAAAGGGGTGAGGTGGGGAGGGAAATGGGAGGGAGTTTCAAAACCGAAGGGATACATGTGTATCTATGGCTGACTCATGTTGAGGTTTGACAGAAAACAACAAAGTTCTGTAAAGCAATTATCCCTCAATAAAAAATAAATTAATTCAAAAAAGAGAGGCACATAGTATTTTGTTAATTCTATTGAGAAAGTATCACTTTTGGCAAAAACAGTTGATAAGTATTCCTCATTGGCTCCTTCACAAAGATAACACTGGGGGTATTGAGGCTTATTTGTATTTTAACAATCCCAATTCCAGATTGGGAAGGCTCAGTGCTGAAAAAGCCTGAGGGCCACTGCAGACACCCTGAGAAGGACAGGTTTCTGGAGGCTAATGGATGAGAAAGGGTGAGGGAGATGGGAGGCAGAGGGGGGTCCTGTAATACCCAGGTAATGCAGAGCCTCTGAAGGTTCCTGAAAGGCTCTCGTGATCTCTGCAGACACTGACAGGACCCCGGAAGCATGTGAAATGCACTCCGTGGTGGCCCTGAGTAAGCTGTGCCATTGGTCTCCATCTCCCCAGTGCCCAGACACTAGGGCCACCATTTAATAGTTGCTCAGGCAGTGTGAGCTACCTGAGTGAATGAGCCTAAAGAGCCTCAGCTGACCCGTTCCCTAAGGACCGTGTCCTGGGGGCGCTATTCACATCATCAGTTCAGTTCAGCCGCGCAGTCGTGTCCGACTCTTTGCGACCCCATGAATCACAGTACGCCAGGCCTCCCTGTCCATCACCAACTCCCGGAGTTCACTCAGACTCACGTCCATTGAGTCTGTGATGCCATCCAGCCATCTCATCCTCGGTCGTCCCTTTCTCCTCCTGCCCCCAATCCCTCCCAGCATCAGGGTCTTTTCCAATGAGTCAACTCTTCGCATAAGGTGCCCAAAGTACTGGAGCTTCAGTTTTAGCATCATTCCTTCCAAAGAAATCCCAGGGTTGATCTCCTTCAGAATGGACTGGTTGGATCTCCTTGCAGTCCAAGGGACTCTCAAGAGTCTTCTCCAACACCACAGTTCAAAAGCATCAATTCTTCGGTGCTCAGCCTTCTTCACAGTCCAACTCTCACATCCATACATGACCACAGGAAAAACCATAGCCTTGACTAGACGGACCTTAGTCGGCAAAGTAATGTCTCTGCTTTTGAATATACTATCTAGGTTGGTCATAACTTTTCTTCCAAGGAGTAAGCGCCTTTTAATTTCATGGCTGCAGTCACCATCTGCAGTGATTTTGGAGCCCAAAAAAACAAAGTCTATTCTCCTCCTGCCCCCAATCCCTCCCAGCATCAGGGTCTTTTCCAATGAGTCAACTCTTCGCATAAGGTGCCCAAAGTATGATATGATACCTTATGATATCATATTCACATCATACTTGATGGGAATTGTGTCCCTGGAGCTCTGAAAACAGCAGCCCTGCCTCCCTTCAAGGAGGTCTCAGGAAACTGGGCACTGGTGTTTTCTAGACAAGAGAAGATGAAAGCCTGAACTAGTTAGTGATGGCCCGAGGAGTGTAAAGGAGACCCAGATAGCCGCATGAATTATTTTACAGGGGTTTGGGAGATGTGCTGAAATTCTCCTGACAGGTCACAGTAAAATCTTGCCTGATTTCTTTCCTAGTTACCTTTATAGTAATTCAATAACATCTATTATATAAAATTGAAAGGCTTATCACATATCTTCTGTTAAGCACAAATGACTGTTATCATAAACTTCACTCATCTGTAAAAAATTCATATGACCTCATTTTTTTCTACTTTAGGATCTGATACTTCAGCCAATATCAAACAATCTATAGCAATAGTTTGAAGAACCAAAGGAGAAAGAAACAGAGAGTCCCAAGGAACTCTAGGTACTGTTTTTAAGAACATACCATATAGTCAAACTTATAAGCATATTTCTTGAGTCCTATGCTACAGCAACATTTATTAAAATTGTATTGACCACCTGTATTTTATTAATGTTTCCCAAATATAGTTTTAAGGATGATGAGAACTAATGCAATGCAGAAGTCATGTTGATTACTGAAGCAAACAACTGATTCAAATGCTGTATTTTGAAGCTATCTCCCCTTCTATTAATATCCAAGATTCCACTGCAATTCTCTTCTACCAAAATATGTTAAGAAAAAAATCTACCACTACAAACTTTTTGGAATTAGATAGCATATACATAAGTAAAAATAAAATCTTTCCAATTTTAAACATACCAGATAATTAATATTTACAGAAACAGAACAAAAAATTATCAAGGAGCATGTTATAAATTATGTTTGATACCTAACATAAAAGTAAACAGTAAAGGTAGCTAGCTAAAAAAAACCTATATTAGATTTATATTTTATATTTAAGTGTATCACCTTGGGTATTAAACATGCTGCCAGCTATCTCTTAATGAGCATCTGAGCTGTCATTTTTAATAACATACTGACAATTATTATCTATAAGTTGATATTCCCTGAAAATCATCTGTGCAATATTTAGTATAGTTAAGAATAGAAACTTACAGTTCCATTTATTTAAAAAAAGTATTATTTTATAATACTGGGTATAATATTATCGAAAATGACATGAACATATATGTACAATGAAAAATCAACATATTCCAAAATGCACAGACCATTTAAATTCTCTGTAGAACTTTGTACAAAATCTTAATAATGCTTAGAAAGATCATTTGGTCCATTGACACTATATGAGAAAAATATACATTTTCATGACAAAATATAATAACAAACCAAATACTTGGGCCATTGTAATCTTAGTTACTTCTCAAATCAAAAGTAAACATCAAGAGATGAATAACATAAAAACTCAAATTATCTAATTCATCTCCACTATTAATATGTAATACAAATAATCATATAATAGCCTATTGTAACTTATTCATTATAGTATTCTAGAAATTCTATATTATTTTCAAATAGCAAGAAAAAATTTTAAATACCTCTTCCACAAAGCTGTCTTTCTTCTCTAGCATTTCTCGTAAAGTCTGAAGAATTTTAATGCACAATTTTTCTTCTTTTTCCATCAGTTTCTTTGTATGATTAATCAACCTTAAAACAAAACATTAAGCCTTAATAGGAGAGTAATTTCTCTTTAAGCTAATATAATAGCATCATATACCAGAGGGAAAAAATAATCACACCATTACTTTAGAGTATAAAGCAAACTAGATACATGTCATCAAAGTTTTAAAATTATACTCCAACTTATAAACTTATTATAAAAATTTTGCTTTATAGTCAGTATACCCCAGTGCTTCTCAAGTTTATTCAGGTAACATACTTTTAGTCGGACACAATACTCTAAAAAGACCAATGAAACGCTGATTATCTTCAAGTCTATCATGTGAACTAAAACAAGTTTATTAGGAAAGAAATATAAATATCTGCAGTATAGTACACTTTATTATATTATGCCATACTATATTATTTTCCATGTAGTATATCATAGTAACTATATAATAGCAGCATACAACACTGGAGCCTTAGCATTAATGGGATGCTTTCCAGTTTCCACTAATAATAACTGCTATTTTTCACTGCTAGGGCTTGGTAGAAATTGGCAGTTTTCATGATTAGAAGCAAAAAAAAAAAAATCATTTCAAGATAGTCTCTCCATTTACTATTTTTGCTATAATTTGGGCAAAGATTCTAATTAATTTTACAGTGGTGACCTCTGCAGCGAGTTCTGTCAAGAGAAATATTTGAGGTCACAGTTATATAACATCTCCAAGAATTCAGAGTCAAATAAGATGCTGAGAATAAGAATTTACAGCTTAGCACATACAACTCATGTTATTAAAAAGCTGGTTCTCAAAACAACCCTGTGAGATATGTCCTCCTAGAAAAAAACAAAACAATGTAGAATATAATGGAATGATCTGATTTCAGTGACATAACGGGAATCCTATGGGACAGAGCCCCAAGGAAAAGTGAGCTTTCACTAGATAGCGGCTAATCAGTGCTTATCAAGTGTCAGAGTGAAATATGAACACTTTCCATGAATTTTCTCCACTTATCCTGACAGCAAGCCAAAGTCATATGTTAGGTTCTATCAACAAGCTAATTTTGCTAATGAGAAAACAGAGACCGAAAGAGGTAAAGCAACTTTCCTCCAGTTACACAATTGTTAAATTGTGGGATATGGAAATAGACCAGGTCTATCTGACTTCCAGTAGTTATGGATGGATGTGAGAGCTAGACTATGAAGAAAGCTGAGCACCAAAGAATTGATGCTTTTGAACTGTGGTGTTGGAGACGACTTTTGAAAGTCCCTTGGATGGCAAGGAGATCAAACCAGTCCAACCTAAAGGAAATCAGTCCTGAATATTAATTGGAAGGACTGATGCTGAAGCTGAAACACCAATACTTTGGCCATCATGCAAAGAACTGACTCATTTGAAAAGACCCTGATGCTGGGAAAGATCGAAGGCAGGAGGAGAAAGGGACAACAGAGGATGAGATGGTTGGATGGCATTACTGACTCGATGTACATGAGTTTGTGCAAGCTCCGGAACTGGTGATGGACAGGGAAGCCTGACATGCTATAGTCCATGGGTTCACAAAGAGTGGACATGACTGAGTGCCTGAACTGAACTGAACCTGACTTCAGAGTCAGAATTCTGAAGCACCACTCTGTGGAGACAGGACATCCCTCCACTGATGAAGGGAGTCCTAGGTTACATATAGGTGTGTCTTATAAAAATTAGAGCAGAGAGAAAGGCAAAAGTCATAAACTGGACAAAGAAGCCATTAAATTTTGTTGGGGAGCTGCCTAGGGCTGACCAGAGAAGCTTTCAGAAACAATGTAACATTTAACTATGAAGACTTTACCTGGCAGGAAACAGTGGAGAGAAGTGATTTCAAAGGGAATGGAAAAAAGGACAGAGGCAGAAAAGCTGATGTCATGTCCAGGAACTGCCAGCTGACAGTTAAAGACATGGAAAAGGAGAGTGTAAAAAGTGCAGTCTGAAAAGAAAGAAGTGGGAATATTATGCCAAAGAGTCTGGAATTTATAGAAAATAGAGAACCACTGTGTTAAAGGAGCTGTATGACCCTGCCTACCTGTTAAAAAGACGGCAGTGGGAACCAGGGCATGAAGCGTGAGAACAAGTAAGAGGTGAACAGGGCACACATGGGGAAGGGCATAAGAAGCAATACAGAAATAAAATAGCCATGACCTGGCAAACAATGGCATACAGGAAGTGCAAAAACAGAAGGAAGGGAGAGCACAGATGCCTGAAATGTATGAGCTGGGTTAGCAGATGGGCAATGACAGTTTTAAATGACACCTATTTCACGTTGGGAAGGAACAGTGATTTCCTCTTAGACATGTTACATCTGGGCAGGGCGCTATATGTTCATGTGGTAAGGCACATTTGTTGGTCGAAAGTTCTCCTGGCAAGAGACAAAAACCTGCCTCTCTGAAAGAGAGTTATCCAGTCTTTTTTTACAGACTCTACTGTCCTTAGCTGCTCAGTCACGTCCGACTCTTTATGACCCCACGGACTGTAGCCCGCCGGGATCCTCTGTCCATGGAGATTCTCCAGGCAAGAATACTGGAGTGGGTTGCCATGTCCTCCTCCAGGGGATCTTCCTGGCCCAGAGATTGAACCCAGGTATCCTGCATTGTGGGCAAATTCTTTACCATCTGAGCCACCAGGGAAGCCCAAGAATACTGGAGTGGGTAGCCTATCTGTTTTCCAGGGGATCTTCCTGACCCAGGAACGAACCAGGGTCTTCTGCATTGTAGGCGGATTCTTTACCAGCTGAGCTACCAGGGAAGCTCATGAAAATCATTTGGTAGACACTGTAAATTTCTTTTGATATTTTTCTCTCTTAGGCTATTTCTATTTTCCCTAATTCTTCTTTAGATAAAATATTTAATTTACTAACCATTTGAAAATATTGGTGGGAATAGATGAACACTTGCTTGGGATTTATACAAGGTATTCATCTATCAAATAATGTTTGGTTGAATTAGATCATTTGGCTTTCAAATTTTTTCTGTATCTAAGTAAAGAGTAAGTTTCACAAAACAATTCACCAATACAAATACAGAATGTGAGTATATTTATACAATGATCGCAAAAAGTTACCTTTACTATGAGATGCATGCTGATATTTTATATTCTTTCCCAATTCTTTTTACAAATCAATGGTTTCCTCTTCATAAGTTACATCCCCATAATTGGGGAAACATTAAGCTTCTCCTTCATAAGGGAGGAGTAAGTGTGGATATTAATGAACTACATGCAGCCACCACAAAAGCCAATACTCACAATGACCTATTCTCTTCTCTCTCACTACATGTGACTAATGTGAAATCTGGTCCTTTCCTGGGGGTTGGCCCTGACATTCTCCAGCAGACCCATCTGACTCAAAAAGTTTCAGTAATTAAATTCATCTGAGGAAGTCAGAGGCCCCACTTAAGACCTACAGCAATTAACAATACTGGATCCTAATTTTATTATAATAGATATCCTTGCAAATAAAACTCTTGGCTCTTCCGAGAATTATGCAAGAAGTAAACAGATATCCCCGAGCCTCAAGCCATGCTACAGTCACTCACATACAACTGCATAAAAATCCTTTCTTTAACCACTAAACTATGTGTGAGTTTCTCTTCCTCCATCCGAATGTAGTACCTGTGATACTTTCTCAGTATCATGTCATTCTGCTTCTCTCCTTTGAATTTACCTAATATTGCAACAGACTTGCTTCATCTTCAGCACAGGTCAATATTTTCTGACAGTTTGAGTTACTTTACATCAGCTTCTCACACACCTATATCCTTAAGTTCTAGACCAAAATTTTATTTGAGATCATTGAAATGTTCTATAACTGTGCTGTCTTAGTTGTTGGCCAGTAGCTACCTAGGGCTACTGAGTATTTAACATGTGGCAAATGTCGACTGAAGGACTAAATATTTTATCTGTGTTGTAATGAATTTAAGCTTTCATATTAATAGCCATGTATAGTTTTCGTATTGACACTAATTCTTGACACTGAATCAGCAAACTCTTTTTCTCAAGGGCAAAACAGTAAATAGCTTAGGCTCTGGAGGCCATGAAGACTAGGCCACTAGTCAGTTCTGCTGTAATAATATGAAAGTAGCCACTGATGACAATACGTAAATGAATATGTGTGGCTGTGTTTCAATAAAACTTTAGTTGCAAAAATTATCAGTGGCCTGTGGGCCAGAATTTGCCAATCACTTGTCTAGACCATCAAGCCTCTGGGATATAGCTATAGCATCATATGAGTATCCTGGAGTTAAAAATCTCACGTTTATTGCCTACTTTTTAACCTATGTTATATATACGTTGATATATATTCATGGGAGAAAAAGTATATTTGTCAAAGACCCTATTTTTATACTAGACGACACCTCTACTTTTCTTTTCCAGTGGTTTCCACAGCTGGCAGTTTGAGGACACTCTAGACCTCTTCATTTAAAAATGCTTATTAGAAGGCTGGTTAGTACCCAGACAAGCCCACTCCTCCCAGGCTTCTTAAGATACAGTGATTAAGAGTAAAGAATTCCTGATTTTGGCCATAAGGGAGAAACTCCACCTGCTCTTCAACATGACCCCTATAGTCAGTTCTTCTTACCCCATACCTTTTTCTCTCCCCAGATCCCAACTTTAACTGGTAAAAGAAAGAAACACACTTCCTGTGTCCCCTCATCCTTCAATTTCTGCCTCACTATGTCACAGTCAATAGAGGAGGCTTTGAGACCATTTTAACCATATTCTCAACCATACAGAAGGGCTGTGACAAATAACGGCCAGCAGGGTTGCAGCTTCTTCTGACCCTTCATCCAGGTTCTCTCCCCAAGGAGACCACGTACCTCTGCCTGGCCATCTTGAGTCAACATGCAATTACTTGCACAAATCATTCAGTGAAGGGTCCTCAACATTAAGATGCAACTTTCTGGAGCTACCTAAAACTTTCTCTCACAACTGCTTACATTTGCTTGAGAATTGCTCCTTTACCATTAAAATGAAAATATTCTAGGATAACATACCCACTGCAATAGAGCTGACAATACCACAAAAATGCTGAGAGAAATACATAAATGAAAGAGCTTTAGTCGCTCATCATCAAAGCAGCGTGGCTAAGCGCCAGGTCGAGACTTAACAGCTGGTTACTGAAGCACACCTGGGCCTCAGTTTTCTCATCTCTAAAATGAGGCCCAATCTCTCAGAGCATTTGTACAGATTAGATAACATGGGTAAGCATACACAGGACAATAGCCCACACAGTAAGACCTCAATAAATACTAGTTCCCTTTCCCTCCTCTTTCTCTTAAGGAAAATCAGTGACCTTAAACTGGAATCTTTTTAAAGTTCACACCATACATACCATATAGCTATAGAAAGGACTCAGAACCAAGATATTCTTTTATGTGATATTTTGTGCCCAATGATACATTTCATTTTCAGTAAATGTTAATAAATATGATAACCTGGAAATCACCAAAACAAAATTTCCATTGAATCACACTAATGATTTTGGAAGTACATTTGCAGGGATTTTGGATGCTTCACATGCTCTGTGGACCGTCATGAGGCACCAGCAGCGTCAGAAAGCAGGGATGTCAGAGGCAGGCTCAGCGCAGCAGCAGCTGCAGCGTCTCGGCTATACCACTTACTTCGACATGAAAGCACCACATCTTATTCTCGCATCGCTTCCCTCAGGAAACAGCAGTTCTGGGCTGTACAACACATCAACCAACACTGAGAATTCAGCCTGCATCATCGGGCTGAATTGTTGTTCCAAGGAGGCCACACATCCTAAGGAATAAAGCACAAGAGAAGACATGTGAAGACCTGACTCAGGTTTCATCCTTTAAAAATAGGACAAGCTTATGAATACTAACCAGAAATGAGATGTGGGACTTTCAGAGAAGAGGTACCCTACTTCCCAAAGCACTGGATACGTGTGCTTTAAGCAGAGGCTGGCTTTCTGTCTGAACACTTCCTGGATCTCCTTTTTCATTTATATGATAAAGGAGGAGTGGGTAGCTATAGATTTCTAAGAATATACAGGAAGGATAAAAAGTCAGTAAAGCCATTGCTATAAGTACTGCAGTGTCTGGGACTGTAATACTGACAGTACAAAAGTGAAAGTGAAAGTCTCTGTCTCATCCAGCTCTTTGCGACTTCATGGACTAAACAGTCCATGGAATTCTCCAGGCCAGAATACTGGAATAGGGAGCCGTTCCCTTCTCCAGTGGATCTCCCAGACCCAGGAATCGAACCTGGGTCCCCTGCATTGCAGGCAGATTCTTTACCAACTGAGCAACCAGGGAAGCCCACAGACAGTACAGGTATTCATCAAACTGGAGTTAGAGTGTGCTCTGCTACTGCTAAGTCGCTTCAGTCGTGTCCAACTCTGTGCAACCCCATAGCCAGCAGCCCACCAGGCTCCCCCGTCCCACAGCTAAAAAAGACTTCATATGTGTCACTGGTCACCTGAAACGGACCATTTTTTTCCAGTGGGGGAAATTCCCTGATATATTACCTGAAGCAGTATTAGTACTATTCAAGGGTTTGATGGCATTTGGTAATATTTTTAAATTATACTTTTTGGTGGACACTACTGATCATCTACCAGTAGCCTTTCCTCATCCTTTTCCTTGCTAACAGAATCTCCATGCTTTTTCTCAGTCAGGCAACAACATTGTTGGGGAGAGTAGCCCCTGCACACCTCCCCTAGAGTCAAGGTTGATTGATTTAAGCCAGTCATGGTCATTCCATTTCCCCTGCCAACAACTGGTTAGGCGTGTGATTCTGTGACACAGTCTTGACAATGAGACACCAAGTGAAGTCTGCTGAGTGTGAGGGTGTGTATGGAGTTGGGGAGTGGGCAAGGCAGATTCTTTAGAAACTATCTATGGCTTCTAAGATAGCCTCAGAGTGTGAAAATTCAAAATACAAGGCAGCCCTCAAAGGACCTTTGAAGACCAGCCGTAAGCTGAAAGTCAACAGACTAATGTGGTTGGGACCCCGACCAATGAAGCTACTGAAGTAAACACCTCAGGAAGAGCCCTAGTTTCAGATTTCTTGTGTGTGAAAAAAGGTATTTTTCATTATTTAAGCCACTTTTGCTGTTAATTATAGCTGAAAGCAGTCAGCTGACATGTTTCTTAAATTAACTATAAGCAATGATAATATATTGAACATTATTTAATGATGAAAGCCTCCCCTTTTTGTTTTAAAATTAACTAAGAAAACAAACTGAAAAACAAACAAACAAACAAACACTCACATAAAGCAATACTTTATTCGCCCATAACTGTGGCTTTATTCTGTTAAGCAGAAAACTGACCGCCAGTTGCTTATTGTTACTCTCAGCATATATTTTTAAGTTATTTTGTTCCTGGTAGTTTCTTGATTTCTTTTGACTAGATTCCAGGAGTTAAAGTTTATTTAACTCTTTCCTTCTCTTTTAGCAAAAGTGGTAATTTCTCCTTCAATTACTAAATAAGTTTTCTGAGAAATTCCTCATAATAGTTGAGAGAGACTACCAGGGAGGAAAAAAAAAATCCCATAAATGGAAACTAGATATTATACAAAGGTGAGAAGACAATATGGTTATCAGATGTGACCACAGTTATCGTAGTTAAGAAAACATCACTATAACATGCCTCTCTTTCAGATTACCTCTCAACTTCACTTCATTCTCTAAACAAACTGTCCAGGCATCTATGATGTGAGTCTTTATCTCCTATTTCAATCATGGGTCAACTATGCAATCTCTTTAATTCACTGTTTCCCCAATGTGAAAACCCAGGATAATGATACTAGCAATTACATAGGCTTGCTGTGAGATTAAAAGTAAATACATACAATAGCCTCTACAACATTTTGTAATACCCTATAATGGAAAATAATCTGGAAAATGATCACTGATATACACCTGAAGCTAATACAACACTGCAAGTTAACTATGTGAAATAGCTGCTTAGTTATGTCCAGCTAGCTCTTTGGGACCCCATGGACTGTAGCCCAACAGACCCCTCTGTCCATGGAACTCTCCAGGCAAGAATACTGGGGTGGGTTGCCATTCCCTTCTCCAGGGGATCTTCTGGACCCAGGGATGGAAACTGGTTCTCCTGTATTGCAGGCAGTTTCTTTACTGTCTGAGCCACCAGGGAAGCTCTCACTACCCCAAAATTAACTATGCTTCATTTTAAAAATGGCTTAAAAAACTAAAAAAGAAAAAACAGCCTCTAACATGTATTGCTGCTGCTGCTGCTAAGTCGCTTCAGTAGCGTCCGACTCTGTGCAACCCCATAGACGGCAGCCCATCAGGCTCCCTCCTCCCTGGGATTCTCCAGGCAAGAACACTGGAGTGGGTTGCCATTTCCTTCTCCAATGCATGAACGTGAAAAGTGAAAGTGAAGTCGCTCAGTCGTGTCCCACTCTTCGCGACCCCATGGATTGCAGCCCACCAGGCTCCTCCATCCATGGGATTTTCCAGGCAAGAGTACTGGAGTAGGGTGCCATGGCCTTCTCTGCTAACATGTACTGGCCACTCCTTAATGTAGTAATCATCGAATACCAGTTAGCTGCAATCATCACCATGTTGCTAAATTCAGTGGTTACTTTTCTGTCCTCATCTTACCTAAGCATTTTACATACTGTTCCTGATTCATCAAACACTTTCTACTCTTGGTTCTGTAACATCACATTTTCCCTTGTTTTCCATCTATGTCCTGACTACTCCTTTCCCAAATTCCTGGTCCTTTCTCTTCTATATCTACAGTTTCTTGTGAGGAACCTCATGAAATTGCATGGTTTTGACATCATATGTGTGTTGAAAATTACCACATTTATATTTCCTGCATTGTATATTTCCAAACCACCCCAGACCCATACATCCATCAGTCTGTTTGACACATCCATATAGATACTGAAATAGGCATCTCACACTTAAGATTCTCCATACAGAATCTCTTGATTCCAACTCTCCCATCCATCCTTACCTTAGCAAATGATCTAATCATATTGTACCAAGGCTCATCTTTGATTTATCTTTCAACATCCCACAACTCTCTCATCCATCCACCAAGCCCCAGTGGCTCTAGAACCAACTATATCCAAAATTTATCATCTTCATTGCTATCACTACCCGCTTAAGCCAAGCCACCGTTACCTTTTACCTGAATTAATGCAATAACTAATGATCTAGACTCACTGCTTCTGTCTGGACCCAATAGTCAATTCGCCACTCAAAATCCACAGTGTTTTTTAAAGATAAACTGAGTCATGCCTATTTTCTGCTAAAAATCCCCAATGATGTTCCATCACATTTAGAATAAAGCCAAATACTTTTATCATGCATGGCAGTCTCTACGTGATTTGGCTCCTTATTTCATATACTCTCTTCCTTTACTCACATCTGCCCCAATGGGATTCTCTTGGTTTCTCAAATCCCCAACCTCATTCCTGCCAAAGCATCACTGCATTTACTCTTCCTTTCCCGTAAAGCTCTCTTTCAATAGACTCTTCCTCCTCATTTGGGTGGCAACGTCTTCTCAATGGAGAAGCACTCCCTCACTACAGGATCACTCTCCCAGTGACTCTTCATCATACTGTTATCATGATTTATTCACAGCAGTTTTAATGATCCAACATTATATCATTTATTTAATGGGTTACAATGCCTTTTCCATGAGGACACAGACCTCATGGTTCTATCTCCAGTACTTAACACAGTGGCTGGTAAAGAGTATTCATCAGATTTATATTCATCCAGTGATTGCCACTGACTATGCTGAAATAAGTTGAAAGCACGCCCTCTCTATGCTGGTGGACATGACAATCTCTCCCCTGAAATGTCTGCTCCCCTGTCTCTCATAAACCTGCTTGCTCCTTTCTGACTGTGCCTTTTCCCCCTCATTTTATTTGGCCATTCTGCAACTTCTGGCAGCCTAAAAAAATGTTCTTTGTTTTTCCTATCACTATACTCTTTCTTTTAGCAACACCAACCAACTATTACCTCCAAATATAGACCTACCTTCCAATACATTCAGTAGCCAATAAATCTAATTCACTGTGTGTTCAATGAGCACAGCCAAGATCCTTTTACTGTATTCTCTCCTTCCTTCTGACAGTCCAGGGACTACAATGTCACCTAGTCTCCAATCACCATGCCTCTTCAATGTCCCTCATGCTTCCTCTCTATCTCCACCTAAGAACCACCAGGTCTGTTGACCCTGCCTTCATTTTTTTTATAATTTTATTTAGTTAGTTATTTTTGGCTGTGCTGGGTCTTCATTGCTGTGCATGGGCTTTCTCTAATTGTGTCAAGTGGGGGCGACTACATTCATCTATTAAAACTGAATCTTCACCAAGTAATCTACTCATTACCTCTTATAATATCTATTCCAGTTCATCTTGTGACCATTCTCCATGCCAAAAACTTTCCTCAAGCCATACTCCAGCTTGTGCCATGATATCTTTCACTGACTATGTGAGTGGTAAGGTATCTCCTATGGGCCAAATTGTGTCCCTCTCAAAATGATAAAGCCCTAATCCTGGTGCGTTGAGGCCTCCCAGATGGTGTTAGTGGTTTAAAAAAAAAAAATCCACCTGACAATGCAAGAGATGCAAGAGATGTTCAATCCCTGCACCAGGAAGATCCCCTGGAGAAGGGAATGGCAACCCACTCCAGTATATTCTTGCCTGGGAAATTCCATGGGCAGAGGAGCCTGGCAGGGCTACAGGCCCCGGGGCCGCAAAGACGGACACGACTGAGTGGCTGAGCACACAGCACATACACAGCGATGCTTCAGGATGTGACTATATTTGGAGCCAGGGCCTTTAAAGAGGTAAGTCAAGTAAAATGAATTCATATGGATGGGCTCTACTTTGGAATGACCGGGCGCCTCCAAGAAGCAGTTAGGACAGAGGAGTGTATGTGCACAGAGGGAAGACCACACGAGGACACGGTGACAGGCATGCCCCCTGCCAGCCAAGGAGCGACCTCGGAAGGCAACAGACCTGCCAGCGCCTCGACCGTGAATTTCTAGCGCCAGAGCCGTGAGAAAGGAATTTCTGTCGGTTAAACCACCCAGGCTGTGGTATTTCATGATGGCAGGCCAGGTAGATTAATACAATGCCTCTCTTTAGTCAGTGTCCCAGAATGTCCAGGCCAAACACAGGAGTGGGATACTGCACAAATAATTTGGGAGTAAAGGTGCTCACACCATTCTCATCAAAGGAATATAAAAGGATATTGACACATGAACTGAAGCAAGGTTGTAAAATATTTATTACATGGGTCTTTACAGTAAATTATTCCACCAAATGTATTACAGTTATTATTTTGATATTAAGACCCATTACCTCACTGTCAGAACACATTAAATAATACCTACTCAAAAAGAAAAAAAGAAAAAGACTCCCAACAACTTCTATCTGGAAGCAATGTTTTAAAAAGGATAGTGTTGGTTGGACACTGGAAAGCAAAGCCTGGTACCCAACTAGAATCTGATAGTTTTAACCACAGTTTATGTAGCCACATATATTAAAATTATAATTTACAAAATATTAATGTCATTTCATGCCCTTATAGTACCTGTAACTTTTCAATAATATTTCTGTAATCCCAAGAAGGCCCTCCAAGAGCTTCCTTAAAGCGTGGTCCAGAGCGAGCTGATAGTCTCCAGCCCATGGCCGCTCTCTGCACCATATTTGAATGACTCTTCATGAAAAGAGTATTCACTTGGCTGTCCAAATCCACTGGAATGGCAATTCCACGATTCTTTGCTGGAAAAGAAAGATTTAAACACTTTCTTCTTAATTTGACTAAAGTTACTTTCCTGGTATCAAAACAATTAAGATAGATCAAATACAAAAGAAAAAAATGAGACAAATTCTGATATGTAATGTAAAGCATGGTGATTATAGTAGCCATACTATAGCGTACATTTGAAAGTTCCTAAGAGAGTAGACCTTAAATGTTCCCATTATAAGAAAAAAAATTATGACTGTGAGATTATTAACTAAATTTACTGTAGTAATCATTTCACAATACATACATATATCGACAATATTATATGCCAATTATATCTCAATGAAATGGGGAAAAAAAGAAAACTATCAAACCTTCAAGTTCTGCCATTAAATTACTTTACACAACTACAAAAGTGTTTAACTTGAAAGTGTCTTAGTTTTTAAGACCAATGATTAAAATAAACTCATTAAACATTCAAAACCTTATTTCATTTCTTGATGGTTAATGTTTAAAATATACTTTATACAGCATCAATATGGGAAAACACTGTGAAACAGTCATATATATTTGCACCTTCCTAGATGCAGAAGACAATTAAAAAGCAGACAGAAAATAAATGACAAAATCCTGCCAGTCCATTTTGTAAATATAATTCTTGGGTATATGTATATGCACACACATGTAAAATGCACAAAACTGCATATGGTAAAACATCTGAGACAAGAAATAAAAAAACTGAAAAGTATGAGAAAATATGCATTGGAAAATAGTACACAGTACATGTTCTTTCCAAGATCCACTGAAATTTATATTTTAATAGACATAGTTTTTCCTGGGTGGCTCAGATGGTAAAGAATCTCCCTGCAACGGAGGACACCCAGGTTGAATCCCTGGGTTGGGAAGATCCCCTGTAGAAGGTAATGGCTACCCACTCCAGTATTCTTGCCTGGAGAATTCCATGGACAGAGGAGTCTGGTGGGCTACAGTTCATGGAGTCGCAAAGAGTCAGACATGACTGAGGAACTAACACTTTCACTTTCATTTCATACCACAATACTGAAAAACAAGACTGCTTGCCAAAAAAAATACAGAAACGTTGAGGTATTTTTGCAAGCAGAATGAAGATGAGATTCGTCCATCAGAGAAAGAAGAGAAGAAATTGCTTTGCAAGAGATTAGAGTTAGAACAGGCCTTCCAGGTTCCCAGCCAAACAATACATAGAGTGGACACAGGAGGTGGGATAGTGAGCTGGCAACTCCAGAAAGAACATCTGAATAGCTGGGAAGTTCAAGCCCTCCTCTCTCTGACGAGCATAAACAGAGTGACAAGCAGCAGAGGCTTTTACCCAGAGGATAAAGTTAGAGAAATGCAGAAATGATCTCTCAAGAAACAAGAATACCTGCTTGGAGAGGATGCCAAATGAAGGCATTAGGGATTGACAGAGAAGCTGAACAGGGCTGGAAGTAACTCCAAAGATCCTGATCAAATAAGAATAATGCACGGGAGAGAGGCGGTAACCCCAGTAAAAAGAGAAAATATATCAAAGATTTCAACCCATGGGGAAAAATCTCCTGATTTTAACACTTGTTATACTTCCAGCTTGTTTCTCTCTCTCTCTCTCTCTCTCTCTCTCACATACACACGTACACTACAAGAAAGCCTGTGTATCATTTGGGGGGGCTTCCCTGGTTCATTTCCTGAGTGAGGAAGATACCCTGGAGAACAGAATGGCTACCCGCTTCTGTATTCTTCCCTCACCCAGAATTCAGGGTAAGCCTTGTCATTTACATGAGAAAGCTAGTAGAGAAACAGACTCTCAAAACTGCAGTGGAAGCCCGTGCAGGTCATTTATAGATCTTTGTAAATATGACATATCACCACGAATCACAGGGAAAAGCAAGAACATTAGAATAGCCCTGGGACTTCTCTAACGGTCCATTGGTTAAGGGTCTGCCTTGCAGTGTGGGGGACACCAGTTTGATCCCTGGTCCAGGAAGATTCCACATGACTCGGAGCAACTAAGCCCATGGCCACAACTACTGAGCCTGCCCACCTAGAACCTGTGCACTAGAGAAAACTGGTGAGAAGCAACAAAAACCCACAACAGCCAACACATAAATAAATATTTTTTAAAAGAGAAAAACAAGTATCACATATTAATGTGTATATGTGGAATCTAGAAAATGGTACAGATGATCTTGTCTGTAAAGCAGAAATAAGGCACAGATGTAGAGAACAAACATACGGACACCAAACGGGAAAGGGAGCGAGATGAATCGGGAGACTGGGATTGACATGTATGAACTTCTAGGAATAAAACAGACTATCTAATGAGAGGACTCTCTGGTGACCTAAATGGAAAGGAAATGCAAAAAAGAGAGGGTATTTATATACGTACAGCTGATTCAGTCTGCTGTACAGTAGAAACTTACACGACACTGTAAAGCAAGAATACTCCAATAAAAACTAAAACAAACACAAGGAAGCACACAAAAAAATTCAAATAATTCTAATTATTGTCCTCAGAAATTGTGAGCACACACAACATTCAAAAAAATAGAAAATAAAAATAAGAAAGCAATCTTGAAAATTAAAATGACTGCATAGATTGTACAAAAGAAATTTCAAAATTGGCTGGAAAAGATAGGAATAAGGACTCCCTGGTAGCTCAAGTGGTAAAGAATCTGCCTGCAGTGCAGGAGACCCAGGTTTGATCCCTGAGTTGGAAAAATCCCCTAGAGAATGGAATGGCTATCCACTGCAATATTCTTGCCTGGAGAATTCCATGGACACAGTAGCCTGGCATGCTACAGTCCATGGGGTTGGAAAAAGTCAGACACGATGGAGCAACTAACTAATACTTTAATAACTTGGAAAGTCAAGGAATCTCCCACAACACAAAGCATAAAAGAGTCAAAGGGACAATACAAAGAGATGAAAAGATGGAAATACTTTATTAAAAAAAAATAGTACATCTAGAATTACTGTGGTGCTAAATGGAATAAGCCTTTGTTATCTAGAAAATTCACTCATGTGAAAAGACTTGAAGACTGATAATAATAGATGAAGTATTAGACCATATTTTAAATAAAATGTGTAAGTGTTAGTCGCTCAGTTGTGTCCAACTCTTTTGCGACCCCCTGGACTGTGGCCCACCAGGCTCCTTGGTCCACTGGATTCTCCAGACAAGAATACTGGAGGGGGTTGCCATTTCCTTCTCCATTAAATAAAATAACTATGATAAAAATGAGTCCAAGGGAAACTAGAAGAGAGAGAAAATGAAATAGGGAGGGTCATCCAGGAAGTCAAATATCTATTAAATGTAAGCTCCAGAAAGAAACATCCGAGACAATGGAAGAGAAGAAATGATTAAGAAAATATAGAAGACACTTAATTACTTTGAGTTGAAAAAAAAATGCAAGTCTTAACTGAAACGGTCTACTGTGTGTGTTAAATAGGATTAAATAAGCATATTGTTCATATTCTAATTGGACTTCCCTGGTGGCTCAGACAGTAAAGTGTCTGCCCCCAATGTGGGAGACCTGGGTTCAATCCCCGGGTCAAGAAGATTCCATGGAGAAGGAAATGGCAACCCACTCCAGTATTCTTACCTGGAAAATTCCATGAAGTGAGGAGCCTGATAGGCTACAGTCCATGGGGTCGCAGAGTCAGACACGACTGAGCGACTTCACTTTCACTTCGTATTCTAATCAACATGTATAATGCTATTATCAATTGAATTGTGTCTGCCAAAAAATATGTGTTGAAGTGCTAATCCCAAGTACTTGGAAAGGTGACCATACTGGGAAATAGGGTCTTTGCAGATGGAATCAAGTTGATGCCAGATTAGACTGGGCTCTAATCCAATACAACTGTGTCCTCATAAGAAGAAGAGAAGGGAAGCAGAGAGCAAGACACTAAGGGAAGATGGAGGGAGACTAGATTTATGCATTTCCAAGCCAGGAACACCAAAGGCTACCAGCTGGCACCAGAGGCTACGAGAAAGGCAAGAACGGATCCTTCCCTAAAGTCTTCAGAGAGAGCACTGCACTGCTAACACCTTGATTTCCAACTTTTAACCAGCACTGGGAGACAATACATTTCTGTTGTTTTAAGGCTCCTAGGTGTGGTCATTTATTATGGCTGCCCTATGAAATCACTGTAAATGACAATAAGCAAAAAGAAAAAGGCAAATATTTTCAGAGAGAAAAGAGGGTTTCTACAGAAATTCAGACTGGCATCAGACTTTTCATCATCAATACGGATGCTTTAAGTCAGTAGAATAATATCTTTATAGACAGACTGCTAAGCAAACCAATTAGTAGCTGCCACTGGGAAAAGGGAAGTGGGGAAAGACAGGGGTAGAGCAGAGGATTATACATACATGCAGTTAAGACGTACAAATGACTGTGTAGAAAATAAATAAGCTACAAGGCTATATTGTAAACACAAGGAATATAAGCCCATATGTTATGATGATCTAAATGGAGTCTAGTTTATAACAATATTGAATCACTATGTTATACACCTGAAAACAAAACAATATTGTAAATCAAATATACTTCAATTTTAAAAGTGATAAAGAGGCAAAAAAAAAAACCAGTGGATAAAACCAGATTTTTTTAGGTGTTTATAAACCATCTAAATTAAACATCAACAGTGATACCTAAATAAAAACATTTCAGAACAAGCAAGGCTCATCAATTTTTTCTTCAGAAAAAAACCTGATTTTTAAACATTATCAAATCCTGAAAGATGATGCTGTGAAAGTGCTGTACTCAATATGTCAGCAAATTTGGAAAACTCAGCAGTGGCCACAGGACTGGAAAAGGTCAGTTTTCATTCCAATCCCAAAGAAAAGCAATGCCAAAGAATGCTCAAACTAACACACAATTGTACTCATCTCACACGCTAGTAAAGTAATGCTCAAAATTCTCCAAGCCAGGCTTCAGCAATATGTGAACCATGAACTTCCTGATGTTCAAGCTGGTTTTTGAAAAGGCAGAGGAACCAGAGATCAAATTGCCAACATCCGCTGGATCATCAAAAAGCAAGAGAGTTCCAGAAAAACATCTATTTCTGCTTTATTGACTATGCCAAAGCCTTTGACTGTGTGGATCACAAGAAACTGTGGAAAATTCTGAGAGAGATGGGAATACCAGACCACCTGACCTGCCTCTTGAGAAATCTATATGCAAGTCAGGAAGCAACAGTTAGAACTGGACATGGAGCAACAGACTGGTTCCAAATAGGAAAAGGAGTACGTCAAGGCTGAATACTGTCACCCTGCTTATTTAACTTACATGCAGAGTACATCATGAGAAATGCTGGACTGGAAGAAGCACAAGCTGGAATTAAGATTGCTGGGAGAAATATCAATCACCTCAGATATGCAGATGACACCACCCTTATGGCAGAAAGTGAAGAGGAGCTAAAAAGCCTCTTGATGAAAGTGAAAGAGGAGAGTGAAAAAGTTGGCTTCAAGCTCAACATTCAGAAAACGAAGATCATGGCATCTGGCCCCATCACTTCCTGGGAAATAGATGGGGAAACAGTGAAAACAGTGTCAGACTTTATTTTGGGGGGCTCCAAAATCACTGCAGATGGTGACTGCAGCCATGAAATTAAAAGACACTTACTCCTTGGAAGGAAAGTTATGACCAACCTAGATAGCATATTCAAAAGCAGAGACATTACTTTGCCAACAAAGGTCCAACAGTGAAAACAGTGTCAGACTTTATTTTGGGGGGCTCCAAAATCACTGCAGATGGTGACTGCAGCCATGAAATTAAAAGACACTTACTCCTTGGAAGGAAAGTTATGACCAACCTAGATAGCATATTACAAAGCAGAGACATTACTTTGCCAACAAAGGTCTGTCTAGTCAAGGCTATGGCTTTTCCAGTGGTCAAGTATGGATGTGAGAATTGGACTGTGAAGAAGGCCAAGCGCCGAAGAATTGATGCTTTTGAACTGTGGTGTTGGAGAAGATTCTTGAGAGTCCCTTGGACTGCAAGGAAATCCAACCAGTCCATTCTAAAGGAGATCAGTCCTGGGTGTTCTTTAGAAGGAATGATGCTAAAGCTGAAGCTCCAGTACTTTGGTCACCTCATGCGAAGAGTTGACTCATTGGAAAAGACTCTGATGCTGGGAGGGATTGGGGGCAGGAAGAGAAGGGGACAACAGAGGATGAGATGGCTGGATGGCATCACCAACTCGATGGATGCGTGTCTGAGTGAACTGCAGGAGTTGGTGATGGACATGGAGGCCTGGCGTGCTGCGACTCATGGAGTCGCAAAGAGTTGGACACGACTCAGCGACTGAACTGAACTGAACTGAAGATATGGAAACATCCTAAGTATTCACTGAAGGATGGATAGGTAAAGAAAATATGGTACACATATACAATGAAGTATTATTCAGCCATAAAAAGAAGGAAAACTTGCAATAACATGGATGGACCTTGAAAGCATAATGGTAAGTGAAATAAGTCAGAGAAAGAGAAATGACATTTAATCTTACTTATATATGGAATTTTTCCCAAAAAGCAGTTCATAGATTCAGAAAATAGATCAGTGGTTGCCCAAAGCTAGGTGTGTGGGATTCGCAAAATGGGTGAAAGTGTCAAAAGGCACAAACTTTCAGTTATAGATAATTCCTGAGAATGTAGAGTTCAGCATAGTGACTATAGTTAGTAATACTCTATTACATATTCAAAAGTTGCTAAGAGAGTAGATTTTTCAATCTTTCAAGAAAAAAATTATAGCTGTATTTGAAATGGATATTAACTTGGCTTATTGTGATAATTTCACAATACATACAAATATATTGCATCCTTATGTTGTACGCCTGAAGTTGTTTCATATAAACAAATTTGTTACGTGTCAATTATATCTCAGTTTTTTTTTTTTAAAGAAGGCAGAGTATTGCCTTATTCAACCTCAGTTGGAACATAGTGACTATAGTTAGTAATACTCTATTACATATTCAAAAGTTGCTAAGAGAGTAGATTTTTCAATCTTTCAAGAAAAAAATTATAGCTGTATTTGAAATGGATATTAACTTGACTTATTGTGATAATTTCACAATACATACAAATATATTGCATCCTTATGCTGTACGCCTGAAGTTGTTTCATATAAACAAATTTGTTACGTGTCAATTATATCTCAGTTTTTTTTTTTTAAAGAAGGCAGAGTATTGCCTTATTCAACCTCAGTTGGAAATATGCACTTTGGGCAACTTTAAATTTTCACAACTCTCTATATGTGAATGACCATGACAGTGCTCAGATGCTGATTTGGGGTGACAAATAAATTTTAGTGAGGGGGAAAAATTTGAAAACCCAGAATCCACAAATAATAAAGATCAACTCTGTATTTGTCAAGCTAGAAAGACAGAATATCTTATTTAATAGTTCATTGGCTTGATTTTTAACTTTTAAATATTTAAACATATGGTATCAGGAGATCCAACCAGTCCATTCTGAAGGAGATCAGCCCTGGGATTTCTTTGGAAGGAATGATGCTGAAGCTGAAACTCCAGTACTTTGGCCACCTCATGGGAAGAGTTGACTCACTGGAAAAGACTCTGATGCTGGGAGGGATTGGGGGCAGGAGGAGAAGGGGACGACAGAGCATGAGATGGCTGGATGGCATCACTGATTCGATGGACATGAGTCTGAGTGAACTCTGGGAGTTGGTGATGGACAGGGAGGCCTGGTGTGCTGCGATTCATAAGGGCTTCAGTTTGACTCTTACTCAGCCTCACAGCCTCCACACCCTAAGAGCTAGAATTGTGAAACAGGCCAGATTTTTGTGGCTAATGCCTTTAATACATACGTTTTGGCACATGTAATATCTTATTTTAGATCCTGTCCTTCTATTCAGATATTACATTGCCTCCTTGTGTTAGACACACACACACACTCCTTGATTTTTTTCAGCAACTTCCTGTACCCAGAATGGAAACCACAGCTACCGAGAAGAGAACACTCTAACGTAAGTTGCATCTCATTCCTACATGAAAAACTACCTGCCACTATCTCATCCCCTCAGGATCTTTTAATATGATTGATGAGATAATAAAGATGATCAAATAAACTCTTTTATTATAGGGGGCTATTTGACTCTGTTAAACTATGCCAATGTGCTACCATTCCCAGGTGATAGCAAGGCTCAACTAAAATTTTTTTTTTCTGGAAACCCTTGAATAATAACTTAGGGTTTTTAGAGGATGGCTATAGATCCTTCTGGAAGATATCTGAGGATTACACAGTACTATTGAATCATATCACCAAATTAGAATCTGTTCCATGGGACACTTTAAGTATTAATGTGATCCTTCTCCCTAGTGCTCAGCCAGAAATATCATTAGGAGGAACAGGAGACATCCCTTCTGTGTCTTGAAGGAGAATGGACAGGCCATTAGTCAGGCGGAAGTGCAAACATCAAAGGACATAAGCTATGAGGGTGGACACAGACCACAGCTCTGCTGGGCCAAGTTCACTGTGTTCTTGGAGAAGCAGGTTCACACAAGAAGAAACTGGGTCAATCTAAGGGCAGATGAGGTCTAAAGAGAAACAGTATATGTGGGAAGGAAGAGCTGAATGAATCTAGAAGCAAGGAGCTTTAACCACACCTCTTCTAAACAACATTTCTTCCCAGTCCCATGCTTCTAGGAAATCTATCTTTCCTTGGAACACCAAAAAAAGTGGTTCCTACACTTTGAAATTTCACCAATTACACTTAATTTTTGAAAATCAAGACCCAAGAATTGCTTTTTACTTTGCTGATTGAATACAGTATTTTTAAACTAATATTTGCCATTACATTATATATATATATATATATATATATATATATTACTTTACAATATTGTATTGGTTTTGCCACACATCAACATGAATCCACCACGGGTGTACACGCGTTCCCAATCCCGAAACCCCCTTCCACCTCCCCCCCGACACCATCCCTCCAGGTCATCCCAGTACACCAGCCCCAAGCATCCTGCACCCTGCATCGAAACTAGACTGGCAATTCGTTTCTTATATGATATTATACATGGTTCAATGCCATTCTCCCAAATCATCCCACCCTCGCCCTCTCCCACAGAGTCCAAAAGGCTGTTCTATACATCTGTGTCTCTTTCACTGTCTCACATACAGGGTTATCATTACCTTCTTTCTAAATTCCATATACATGTGTTAGTATACTGTATTCATGTTTTTCTTTCTGGCTTACTTCACTCTATATAATCAGCTCCAGTTTCATCCACCTCATTGGAACTGATTCAAGTGTATTCTTTTTAATGGCTGAGTAATACTCCATTGTGTATATGTACCACAGCTTTCTTATCCATTCGTCTGCTGATGGACATCTAGGTTGCTTCCATGTCCTAGCTATTATAAACAGTGCTGCAGTGAACATTGTAGTACACGTGTGTCTTTCAATTCTGGTTTCCTCAATGTGTATGTCCAGCAGTAGGACTGCTGGATCATAAGGTTTGTACAGGAAAATATTATGAAATCAAAATAATAGAAAGATATAATTACAAAATAAAAGCAAGTATTTCCCATTCTACAAAGAATAGTTAATGACCCAACACTGATGCCACAAGAATCATAGTGGGCCTTGTTGTTTCTGAAAAGTTGGCTTAAAGCTAAACATTCAGAAAATGAAGATCATGACATTCGGTCCCATCACTTCATGGGAAATAGATGGGAAAACAGTGGAAACAGTGTCAGACTTTATTTTTGAGGGGCTCCCAAATCACTGAAGATGGTGATTGCAGCCATGAAATTAAAAGATGCTTACTCCTTGAAAGGAAAGTTATGACCAACCTAGATAACATATTCAAAAGCAGAGACATTACTTTGCCAACAAAGGTCCGTCTAGTCAAGGCTATGGTTTTTCCAGTGGTCATGTATGGATGTGAGAGTTGGACTGTGAAGAAAGCTGAGTGCCAAAGAATTGATGCTTTTGAACTGTGGTGTTATAGAAGACTCTTGAGAGTCCCTTGGACTGCAAGGAAATCCAACCAGTCCATTCTGAAGGAGATCAGTCCTGGGCGTTCTTTGGAAGGACTGATGCTAAAGCTGAAACTCCAATACTTTGGCCACCTCATGCTAAGAGTTGACCCATTGGAAAAGACCCTGATGCTGGGAGGGATTGGGGGCAGGAGGAGAAGGGGAAAACAGAGAATGAGATGGCTGGATGCATCACCAAGTCGATGGACGTTAGTTTGAGTGAACCCTGGGAGTTGGTGATAGACAGGGAGGCCTGGCGTGCTGCAATTCATGGGGTTGCAAAGAGTCAGACACGACTGAGTGACTGAGCGGAACTGAAGACAGAACTCAAAGCCTCAGGGCAGGATAGAATTGAGGAAGAAGTCCTCAGACTAGGTGTCACACCTTGTGATCTACATCCTGGCCAGTTGTCCTGTTGGTCACTTTCCAACCTTGTGATTAATGGCCTCAAAGCACACCTCACTGATAGAACAATCCCATCAGTCTAGCCATTAACTTCCAGTTTCCTCCCCACTCATCTCAAAGACAAACAAGCAGCAACACATAGACAGCCAGATGTTTCATTTGTCAAACCTCTTTGGAATGTTGTTTATTATTGAAAATTTCAAACATATGGAAGAGCAGGAAAAAAATGGTATCATGAACACTTATATCACCACCTAGATTTTTTAATTGTTAATATTTTGCCATATTTGCTTCAGTTTTCTTATGCTGAAGTATTCCAAAGTAAATACCACACATTATAATATCTCACTCCTATATATTTTAGGATGTACTTCTGAAAAGCAGGGCTTCCCTGGTGGCTAAAAATGGTAAGGAATCTACCTGCAGTGCAAGAGACTTGGTTTCGATCCCTGAGTCAGGAAGATCCCCTGGAGGAGGGAATGGCAACCCACTCCAGTATTCTTGCCTGGAAAATCCCATTGACAGAGGACCCTTGTGGGCTACAATCCATGGGGTAGCAAAGAGTCAGACATGACGAAAAGACTAGTACTTTCACTTTCTGAGAAGTAAGGACCTGTTTCTTCTATGTGATCATAATAGTATTTTTCACACCTAACAAAATGCATGATAACCTTCTAGAATGACTGAATATCTAATCTGTATTTGAATTTCCTAGCTACTCCCTCCTCCAAAATACCTTTTATAGCTGGTCAGTTCAAATCAGTCTACAACTGAGTCTCATAGCCTAAATTTGGCAAATGTGTCTCTAAGTCTCTTATAAATGAGAATAGCCGCATTCCGGGTATGTCTAGTTGCTGGTTTTAATTTTTTTCCCTGTGTCCTTTGTATTTCTTAGTTAGATCAAATGGCTTAATCAGATTCTGGTTAAACATTTTAAGCGAGAATATTTCATAGATGATGCTCTGTGTGTCACCCTGCATCCAGAGGTCACACATGACATCCAGTTATCCCACCACTGGGATACTAATTTGATCATTGGGGTAAGGTGGTGATTACCAGATCTCTCCACTGTAAATTCTTATTTTTCCCCTGGGGACCAACCCTGGGTCTGGGCAGTGATATATATGACTATCCAGTTTTCAACTCTTTTGGTTTTAGCCGGCATTCTTCAGTAGAACATTTGCTTAAAAACCAAAACAATGTAGTTAAGATCCACATGTGTACTTGATTCTTTCCCTTTAGTTACTCATATCGAGAGTAATTACTAATATCAAGAGTAAGAAGTTGCTGTAGCAGTGACCCTCAATAATTAGTAAACAAGGTTTAGATTGTTTAGGATTTTGCTCAATATGATTAAAGATTAATTGACTTTTACATGTTTATATGTTTTAATCATGTATAGTTATTCTTTTTGATGCTCAGGTTATCCCTGCTTTGGCCAGTGGAAGCCCTCCAAGCTTGTCCTGAGTCCTTTAGACATGATCCCACACCTCTTTGGGTGCTCACTTGCTTTCTACAAAACAAATTATTCTGGGATCATCTTACATATTCTGTTGCCCAGACTTAAAAATCAGCCAATCTCTCAAGATTTGTTACCTAACCAGGTTCATTTTGCTAAATGCACAGCAAGCCAAAGACTGAGATACCAAGGTTTGCATCAAAAAAAGAATTTATTTGCAAGGCAGCTAACTAGGTACACAGGACAATGAATCTCAAGTCCACTTCTAAAGACAGACCAGTTCGGGTATTCATGGGATAACAGGATAAGTGGGGTGGTCTGAGGTGTGGGAAGTGTGGGAAAAGTGATTGGAAAAGGTGACATAATTAACTTCTTTGCAGGTGTAACTAAGCTGCAGGCCTCTGAACATTCAAAGGGTCATCAATCAGACACTCACACTAGTCCAATTGAAGAGTTGGTGGTCTCATCCAGTCTTAACCAGCTCAGCTGCACTAGACACAGCTGACTCCAAGTTTCCAAAAAACAACTTGGACAAACATTGTTTAGGCTATGTCACACTTAGAGGACATGCAAGTCTTAAAACAACTTTGATTAGTGAAGACAGATGAAGTAGGTGTAACCCAGTTTTAGGTGTCCTGTTCTTTTATATGAAAAATGGTATTGATAAACCAAAATCTGGCCACTGAGGGTACTCTGCTACTAGAATGTCATTATGTCAGTTCAGTTCAGTCTCTCAGTCATGTCTGACTCTTTGCAACCCCATGGACTGCAGCACGCCAGGCCTCCCTGTCCATTACCAACTCCCATAGTTTACTCAAACTCATTTCCATTGGGTCGGTGATGCCATCCAACCATCTCATCCTCTGTTGTCCCCTTCTCCTCCTGCCTTCAATCCTTCCCAGCATCAGGGTCTTTTCAAATGAGTCCATTCTTCGCATAGGTGGCCAAAGTATTGGAGTTTCAGCTTCACCATCAGTCCTTCCAATGAATATTCAGGACTGATTTCCTTTAAGATGGACTGGTTGGATCTCCTTGCAGTCCAAGGGACTCTCAAGAGTCTTCTCCAACACCACAGTTCAAAAGTATCAATTCTTTGGCACTCAGCTTTCTTTTTAGTTCAACTCTAACATCCATACATGAATATTGGAAAAACCATAGCCTTGACTAGACAGACCTTTGTTGGCAAAGTAATGTCTCTGCTTTGTAATATGCTGTCTAGGTTGGTCATAACTTTCCTTCCAAGGAGCAAGCATTTTTTAATTTCATGGCTGCAGTCACCATCTGCAGTGATTTTGGAGCCCAGAAAAATAAAGTCAGCCACTGTTTCCACTGTTTCCCCATCTATTTCCCATGAAGTGATGGGACCAGATGCCATGATCTTAGTTTTTTGAATGTTGAGCTTTAAGCCAACTTTTTCACTCTCCTCTTTCACTTTCATCAGGAGGTTTTTTAGCTCCTCTTCACTTTCTGCCATAAGGGTGGTATCATCTGCATATCTGAGGTTATTGATATTTCTCCTACTCTAACATCCATACATGAATATTGGAAAAACCATAGCCTTGACTAGACAGACCTTTGTTGGCAAAGTAATGTCTCTGCTTTGTAATATGCTGTCTAGGTTGGTCATAACTTTCCTTCCAAGGAGCAAGCATTTTTTAATTTCAGGCTGCAGTCACCATCTGCAGTGATTTTGGAGCCCAGAAAAATAAAGTCAGCCACTGTTTCCACTGTTTCCCCATCTATTTCCCATGAAGTGATGGGACCAGATGCCATGATCTTAGTTTTTTGAATGTTGAGCTTTAAGCCAACTTTTTCACTCTCCTCTTTCACTTTCATCAGGAGGTTTTTTAGCTCCTCTTCACTTTCTGCCATAAGGGTGGTATCATCTGCATATCTGAGGTTATTGATATTTCTCCTGGCAATCTTGATTCCAGCTTGTGTTTCTTCCAGTCCAGCGTTTCTCATGATGTACTCTGCAAAGAAGTTAAATAAGCAGGGTGACTAGAGATAGTTATAGTAGAAAATTTTTCCCAAAATCATGGTGTTCCTTTCAACAGCTAAATGTGTTTCCTTTTATTTCAGAAGATTTTTCTTGAATTATAATTTTTACATATTAGTTCTGCTTTTCTGTTTCGACTTTTGGTTTCCTTTTCCAGGGTCTCCAATTCTATAGAAGTTGGATCTTCTTTGTTTTTCTTGTAAATATATCACTTTCTGTCTCTCTTAAGTGCACCCTCCCCTTCCAGAGGGCTTCCCATGTGGTGCTAGTGATAAAGAACACGCCTGCCAATGCAAAAGACCGAAGAGAGCTGGTTCAATCTCTCAGTTGGGAGGATCTCTTGGAGGAGGGCATGGCGACCCACTCCAGTATTCTTGCTTGGAAAATCCCATGGAGAGAGGAGCCTGGTAGGGTATGGTCCATAGGATCATAGAGTCAGAGACGACTGAAGTGACTTAGTATGCACACATCCATCCAGAGCCTCTCAAACTTTTTCTTCTCTCTGCAGAGGTTGCTTTTCTATGACTGCTCCATAATTATCTTTTGGGACTTCCCATTAGTGCTTTTCTAAACTGGATCCTCTAGTTCCTGGATACTATATATCTTCCTCTTTCTTGGTTTATTCCCTTGTTTCAGTGAAGCAGCACATTCTCTGGCAAGTTACTAATAAAATGTACATACGTGAGTTGTACTAAGTCACTTCAGTCGTGTCCAATTCTGCGACACTATGGACTGTAGCCTGCCAGGTTCCCCTGTCCATGGAGATTCTCCAGGCAAGAATACTGGAGTGTATTGCCATTTCCTCCTCCAAGGGATCTTCCAAACCCAGGGATGGAACTCCTGTCTCCTATGGCTCCTGCATTGCAGGTGGATTCTTTACTGCAGAGACATTGGGAAAGCCCCAAAATGTACATGTTAAGTAAAATTTTTGAGAACTGGCATATAAAATTAAAATTTTAAATTAAATTTAAAACATTTTAACTTCAGTCTAGCTTCACACTTTGACCAAATAGAACATTCTATTTTCATTCAAATCTTCATTTTTCCAAATGTTGAGGTTAAGAAACAGAATACTATTCTTATTCATTATCTCTTGCTTATGACTGTTTATTTTCTCTGGAAAGTTTTTAGAATCACCTAGAGTAATACTCTAAAAATTTTAAACTGATGTTTCTCACGGTCCATCATTTTTATTGCTTGCAGGGACATTCAGTCATTTAAATCTGGACATATACTCCTCAATTGTTAAAGATTTTCTCACATTTTAAAATAATTTCTTCTCCCTCAACTTAATTTAGAAGTTTATTTTCTGCAACTTGTATGTCAGATGTTGGACCTCATAATTTAATCCTCTAATTTCCTTGGTTTTTCTATCTTGTTTTTCTTGTCTCATTGTTCTATCTCTGTGATAGTTCCTCAATCATCCTCCAATCTTTTCACTGAACGTTTTATTTTAGTTATCCTATTTTCATCTTCCAGGAGTTATTCATGATCTCTGATTATGCTTTTATGTGGCACCCTATTATTGTTTATTACTGCAACAAATTTTGGTACCTCTTTAATAATATTTATTATGGTTTCTTTGAAGTTTGACTGTGTCCCTTGCATTATCACTTTTCCTCTAGGTCCTTTTTCTGCTCATTATTTCTGTTGTTGTTGCTTTCATGTTTTGATTTCCTTCATAGTAAGGTCTTTATTTTTAATGTCTGTGATTCTTTTATTTCCATTTACACATGAAAAAGGCACAGTATAAAACGTAAGTAAGAGTTCTTGGGTGCATGAGCAGGACATGATTGTTGGAAGGCTTCCTTGTGAAGTGATCATGTAACTAGCCCACTATTTCACTGAAAAAGAACCAGTATTAGTTGTTGTTGCCTCTGAAAATGTTAGTATTTCCAGAGAGGTCTCTTCAAAACTCCTAACAGATGCTTTCTGTGAGCCAACTTTAAAAAAAAAAAAAAAAAAGGTAATGCTGGTCTCACCATAGGAATCAGATACTCATTATTCATCTTTCTTTCTGTTTGGCATTTCCACTTTGCCTTACATCTTCAAGTAGAAAGACTCTCTGATTCAATTTTTCCAGAGATTAGAGCTTTTGACTCTTGTGGGGTGGGAGATAATCTACCAAGAGTGAAATAAGAGGTCAGGGAAACAGTGGTATAAGCGTTCCTTTTGCAAACTAAAAAAAAAAAAAAAAAAATTACCTTGTGAACTTGGGCCAAGGTGTAGCTACTGGGAAAATCATTCTCTGATGACCAGAGTCTAGCCCTACAGTCAGGCCAGGGGAAAGCAACAGCTCTATGACTGTACAATAGTCACCTTAACTCCTGGGAGGATAAGAATTAAACATCATCTTATGCAGAAAGCCTTTTGACAAAATTCAACATCCATTTATGATAAAAAAAAAAAAACTCCAGAAAGCAGGCATAGAAGGAACATACCTCAACATAATAAAAGCCATATATGATAAACCCACAGCAAATATTATCCTCAATGGTGAAAAATTGAAAGCATTTCCCTAAAGTCAGGAACAAGACAAGGATGCCCACTCTCACCACTACTATTCAACATAGTTTTGGAAATTTTAGCCACAGCAATCAGAGAAGAAAAAGAAATAAAAGGAATCCAGATTGGAAAAGAAGAAGTAAAACAATCACTGTTTGCAGATGACATGATCCTCTACATAGAAAACCCTAAAGACTCCACCAGAAAATTACTAGAGCTTATCAATAATACAGTAAAGTTGCAGGATATAAAATTAACACACAGAGATCCTTTGCATTCCTATATATGAACAATGAGAAAACAGAAAGAGAAATTAAGGAAACAATTCCATTCACCGTTGCAATGAAAATAATAAAATACTTAGGAATAAATCTACCTAAAGAAACAAAAGACCTATATATAGAAAATTATGAAACACTGATGAAAGAAATCAAAGAGGACACAAATAGATGGAGAAATATACCATGTTCATGGATCAGAAGAATCAATATAGTGAAAATTAGTATACTACCCAAAGCAATCTATAGATTCAATGCAATCCGGATCAAGCTACCAACAGTAGCTTTCAGAGAACTAGAACAGATAATTTCACAATTTGTATGGAAATACAAAAAACCTCGAATAGCCAAAGCAATCTTGAGAAAGAAGAATGGAACTGGAAGAATCAACCTGCCTGGCTTCAGACTATACTACAAAGCCACAGTCATCAAGAAAGTATGGTACTGGCACAAAGACAGAAATATAGATCAATGGAACAAAACAGAAAGCCTAGAGATAAATACACACACCTATAGATACCTTATCTTCAACAAAGGAGGCAAGAATATACAATGGAGAAAAGACAATCTCTTTAACAAATTGTGCTGGGAAAACTGTTCAACCACTTGTAAAAGAATGAAACTAGAACATTTTCTAACACCATACACAAAAATAAACTCAAAATGGGTTAAAGATCTAAATGTAAGACCAGAAAGTATACAACTCCGAGAGGAAAACATAGGCAAATAACTCTCTGACATAAACCACAGCAGGATCCTCTATGACCCACCTCCCAGAGTAATGGAAATAAAAGCAAAAAAAACAAATGGGACCTAATTAAACTTAAAAGCTTTTGCACAAAAAAATAAACTATAAGCAAGGTGAAAAGACAGACAGCCTTCAGAATGGGATAAAATAATAGCAAATGAAACAACTGACAAAGAATTAATCTCAAAAATATACAAGCAACTCCTATAGCTCAATTCCAGAACATAAATGACCCAATCAAAAAATGGGCCAAAGAACTAAACAGACATTTCTCCAAAGAAGATATACAGATGGCTAACAAACACATGAAAAGATGCTCAACATCACTCATTATCAGAGAAATGCAAATCAAAACCACAATGAGGTACCATCTCACGCTGGTCAGAATGGCTGCTATCCAAAAGTCTACAAACAATAAATGCTGGAGAGGGTGCAGAGAAAAGGGAACCCTCTTACACTGTTGGTGGGAATGCAAACTAGTACAGCCACTATGGAGAACAGTGTGGAGATTCCTTAAAACACTGGAACTAGAATTGCCATACAACCCAACAATCCCACTGCTGGGCTTACACACTGAGGTAACCAGAATTGAAAGAGACATGTGTACCCCAATGTTCATCACAGCACTGTTTATAATAGCCAGGACATGGAAGCAACCTAGATGTCCATCAGCAGATGAATGGATAAGAAAGCTGTGGTACATATACACAAAGGAGTATTACTCAGCCATTAAAAAGAATACACTTGAATCAGTTCTAATGAGGTGGATGAAACTGGAGCCTATTATACAGAGTGAAATAAGCCAGAAAGAAAAATACCAATACAGTATACTAACACACATATATGGAATTTAGAAAGATGGTAACAATAATCCTGTATGTGAGACAGCAAAAGACACAGATGTAAAGAATAGACTTTTGGACTCTGTGGGAGAAGGGGAGGGTGGGATATTTGAGAGAATAGCATTGAAATATGTATAATCATATATGAAATAGATCACCAGTCCAAGTTCAATGCAAAAGACAGGGAACTCACGGCTGGTGCATTGGGATGACCCTGAGGGAAGGGATGGGGAGGGAGGTAAGAGGGAGGGTCAGGATGGGGAACACATATACACCCATGGCTGATTCATGTCAATGTATGGCAAAAACCACCACAATATTGTAAAGTAATTAACTTCCAATTAAAGTAAATTTTTAAAAACATATTAAACATCATCTTAAAATTCCTTATCTGGTGATAAAAGAGCCTCAATAAAAACATGTAATCAAAATAATACCATATTCTATAGTTCTGGACATTAGGTATCAAATTACTATAATTTCAAATTTTCCCCAAATCTGATACAAATCCCCTGAACAATTTAAAAGGATTGAATCTCTGTGGCTTTGATAACAAAGTTTGCTCTAGCCATACTTTGGTTTGCTATGATAGACTTGGGATATCTGTGGTTGCTGTGGAATATAGGAAGGAAGTGGATACCACATGGGGCTTCTCTTCATTGAATAGGCATGTCAGGAATATTCTTTTTTTTTTTTTAGAACTAATTCTGGCCCCTTTCAAGTTTTGACCCAGAATCTCAAGATGGTTCCTCAAGCTATGAGCTTAGCATGTGCCTTGTGCCTAGAGAGGCCAAATGCTAACAAATCCCCAGTTCACATATATTGTCCTGGAATAATGATTGAGAGGACTTTTTTTTAACTCTCAAAATTGGTTTTGATGACAGATCACACAGTAATTCTATGTATATCATAATGCCTTAAGAAGACAGTTAAAGGAAAGGGGGAAAACCCTGAGCCCCATTCCCTCAGTAAGAGAGTGCTGTGGGAGAATCTGACTTTAAAGTTTCATTTTGGAGATTCTCAAAAAGAGTGGGAGAGGAGGTTGGAGAGGCAGCTGAAGTTGTAATCTTTACCCTCCAGGAGTAGAGAGCAGTGTCAGAAACATCCACAGGCCCAGAGCCATTGAGAAAGTAGTCTAAGACTTCCATTTCCAAGATTAATGAATTAGTAGGAGACATCAAAGAACATGGGTTTCCCTGGTGGCTTATCTGGTAAAGAATCCACCTGCAATGTGAGAGACCTGAGTTTGATCCCTGGGTTGGGATGATCCCCTGGAGAAGGGAACAGCTGCCCACTCCAGTATTCTGGCCTGGAGAATTCCATGGACTGTACTGTCCATAGGGTTGCAAAGAGTGGGACATGACTGAGCAACTTTCACTTTCAACTTTCATCAAAAAATTGGTTGTCAGTGGCATGATTTCTGATCCCACAGCCCACATAATTCCCCCCTTTTTTATAACAAAAGTCTGAAAAATAGAAATTCATGGAATTCTTGATTCTAAATAGATGTGTTAAATTAAACCAACACTACATGTTTGTGCACAGGATGCCTAGTAGAGTATCAGATGTCTTTAACTCTGAATTTGAGAGAGCACACATTCATATTCCTTTGGCTGAAACAGAAAATGTATCTTATCTGTCCAGTGTGGTTGTACCAATGTGAACAAATGTATATACGCATTCTGTGAGCACATAACATTCAAGAGGCCAATGAAAGAAATGACAGAGACACAAATTACCTAAAGGTACTAGTTTATCTGGATGACAGAGTTGTATCATGGAAAAACTTGAAGAAGCACAAATAAGAGCTTCTTAAATTTGGGGATCATTCAAAAAACACAAGCCAGAAACTATTTCTTTTTTTTTTTAATATAAATTCATTTATTTTAATTGGAGGTTAATTACTTTACAATATTGTATTGGTTTTGCCATACATCAACATCATGCAGAAACTATTTCTTAACAAAAGGCAATTACCTCAATCCTCAGTAAAACATACTAAATGGACAATATTGTAATAGAGGATATGCACAGATCTTGAAAAAATCTCTACTTGTGTAAACTGGCTAATTTCCCCCAATTTTAGACAATTAGAGAAATTCTTGGAATTTCAGAATAGTAAATTCTTTCAATGATATGGGCCCTTCTGTGATATAGGCAGAAACTAGGACATTCCTTAGGAAAATCCAGCAGTTCAAGTGTCCCAAGAACAAAATATTGGCCCAAGCCTCACAACTTTCTAACTTTATGATGACCAGTAAGGAGAAGTGCAAAGAAGCACTCACAGCATTGGACTGCTTATATTGCATTTCTATGCCAGCAATTTCTGCCTCTGATAAGCTCTGTTTTAAAGTTATATGCCACTTTTCAGGACAATGAAGGTATATGAAACCAGGGAAATGACACCTATGTCTTTTAATTCTCAAATTAGAATTTCTGGAGCTAAGTGAATCAAGTCCAAGGACTTCCCTGGTGGTCCAGTGGCCAAGATTTCATGCTCCCAGTGCAGGGGGCCCAGGTTAAATCCCTGGTCAAGGAACTAGACCCACATGCCACATCTAAGGGTTTGCATGCTTCAACTAAAGATCCCAAATGCCACAAATAAGACCCAGAGCAACCAAATAAATAAATAAATATTTTAAAAATCAAATTAAAATAAAAAAAGAAAACTTATGTGGATAGGGTAAGTTTTCAGGTGTAAATGGAAAAGAACCAACTTACCAATGAGTTTTCTAGAGTCAATCTAGGTGAAGCTTAGAAGAGGCACGTATCAGTTCATAAAACTAACACTTCCTTACTAAGATTTGAATTTGTAGGGTTTAAAATTTAGAGAGAAATAAAGTATGTGACAACAACAATGCAGAAGCAGGAAGGGGTTATATCAAAGTAAGTATTCCAAGACTATTTTTTTGAGGAAATGGTAAAAGTCATCACTTAGAGTACAATAAGTCAAAGATGTGTATTATAATCTCTATGGTAACCACTAAAAGAATAGTAAGAGAACTCAAAACAAATTAATAAAGATGATGGGGGTGAAATAATATTTTTTTATTAATCCAGAAGATAAGAAAGGAAATAAAGAACATACAAACAGATGGATCAAATATAAAACAAATAGTGAAATGATAGACATAAACCCCAAATTTGCCCATAATGTCATTATCTGAAAATTGACTAAATCTAAAAGACCAAAAAAGATCACATTGGATTTTTTAAAAATCTACATGCTACTTGTAGGAGACATTTCTTAAATATAGGGTGACAGAAAGATTGAAAGTGGAAAGTTTGGAAAAGATACATATGCAAGCACTCAGTATACATATATCAGATGCAATACACTAGAAGTTAAAAAAATATATAAGTAGAGAAAAAAAGGAACACTTAGCAATGAAAGGAGAGCAATTCACCAAGAAGATAGAACAATCTTAAATATATATGTATACAATAATATAGCATAAAATATATGAGCAAAATTTTGCAGAATTACAGAAGCCCACAGATTTAAAATCATAAAGAGATATTTCAACATATACCCACTCCAGGACTCTTGCCTGGAAAATCCCATGGACAGAGGAGCCTGGTAAGCTGCAGTCCATGGGGTCCCTAAGAGTCGGACATGACTGAGTGACTTCACTTTCACTTTTCACTTTCATGCACTGGAGAAGGAAACGGCAACCCACTCCAGTGTTCTTGCCTTGAGAATCCCAGGGATAGGGGAGACTGGTGGGTTGCCATCTACGGGATCGCACAGAGTAGGACACGACTGAAGCGAATTAGCAGCAGCAGCAGTAGCAGTTCTTGCTAACTGACAGAACAAGCATACAAGAAATCAGTAAGGTTATAAAAGATTCATATAACATAATTAACAAATTTAACCTCACTAATATACAGGACATTACACCCAATAATGGCATTAAAATTTTTTCAAGTATACATGGAATACTTGGCAAAATTGAACATTTGCTGAACTGTGAAGAAAGTATATTATTTTTCTAGAGCTGCTGTAACAAAGTATCTCAAACTGGATGACTTAAACAATGGAAATTTATTATCTCACAGTTGTGGGGGCTAGGAGTCTGAGACCAGAACAAGGTGTTGGCAGAATTGATTCTTTACGTGGTCTGTGTGGGAGAATTTGTTCCATCTCCCTCTCCTAGTTTTGGTGGTTTGCTGGCCATCTTTTGTGTTTCTTGGCTTGTAGATGCAGTACCCTAATCTCTGCCTTCATCTCCACATGGGATTGTGCTGGTATGTTTCTGTGTCTTGTGTCCAAATTTCCCCTTTTTATAAGGACACAGTCATATTGGATTAGGGCCCCCAGTGACCTCATATTAACTTGGCCATCTGTTAAGATGGTATTTCCAAATAAAGTCGCATTCATAGATACTGAGGATTACGACTTAAAAATCTTTCAGTTCAGTTCAGTCACTCAGTCGTGTCCAACTCTTTGCAACCTCATGAACTGCAGCACACCAGGCCTCCCTGTCCATAAATGGATGTGAGTCTGAGTGAACTCCGGGAGTTGGTGATGGACAGGGAGGCCTGGCGTGCTGCGATTCATGGGGTCGCAAAGAGTCCGACACGACTGAGCGACTGAACTGAGCTGAACCTAGAGGCTTGTCAAGCCATTATCCCCTTTTGATTACACAGAGTCACTGTTGCCTCTAACTGGTTTCCCTACATTCATTCTGGTGCCACTCTCATCAACCAAGTCCCTTCCCCACACAACAGTCCCAGAGATCTCAGCAAAAACAAAACAAAACGAAACAAAACAAAACAAAACAAAAAAATCCAAGGGGAAAGCAAGCTGACAAGCTTTCACTGGACTCAGAATGGAACCCAAAAGAGCCTATCAAGGCTGTGCAGACCTGCTGCTGCCCACCTGGCCAGCCACCAGCCCCTCACTCCCCACACTCCTAGCACACTGCCTGTCTCAGAATTCTTCAAACACCCAATTCTTTTTCTGCTAACTGCCTTCACACATGCTATTGCTTCTTCTTGAAATGGATTTCTTCTCATTCTTTATCTGCCTCCTACTCATCCTTCAGGTCTCAGCTCAATCTCACCTTTTTTTCCTCCCCTATGTGGAAGTATGAAATATTAATTTTTTAGATATCAGACAAGAACAGAGCTAAATCCAATTTTATTGAAGCACTGTAAAAAAAAATCCCTTTACCACAGTGTAAGATTTAAATGCATATGCACAAGGGTACATATGATATAAAATGTGGTAAGGTGGCTGCTGCCCTGCCAAGTACTTCCAGTCCCTACTTAGATCCTATTGTAATATTGGTCAATCTCACTTTCTTAATGGGGTTCTGTGACCTACCTACTTAAATTAGATCCCCATATTATTATCATGTCAGAGTGCCCTGTATCTTCTTTCATAGTGTTTACCACCATTTGTACATAAACATTTATGTGTATTTTTATTTATTTCATGCTTCTCTCCCTAACTGGATAATTAGTTCCATGAAGACAGGGAGGGCCAGGTTATACACGTGTGAACAGATGAATAAATCAATGAGCATTTTCTTAAATTCTTTATCTCTATAAAATTATACAACTGCAGAGGAATTCAGTATATCATGGTACCTTATAATTAGATATGGACTTAGTCTAGAATCTTTTTTTAAAAATGGAGTATAGTTGATTCAAGGACAGCCTCGAACAACATGTTCATGGAGTTAGAAATTATTTTAGCAAAGGAAAGGCAATGTCCCACCAGTTTCTAAATGTATTGATCTGTAAATGCATCACCATATTCTGCAACTAAAAGCTCTGAGGCTTTTAAAGGGTAAAATGTTTCTGAAGAATTACTCTAGACAGGAAAAGGTGCTAGAACAATGTGATAAAAATTATCAATTTAAAATCATGATGAAATTAAACAGAACAAACTTAACACAATTGTTTGAGATGATATCACAGGAAGAAAAAAAAAGAGATATATCCTACTGACCTTGAGGAAGCTGCAGCACCCCTGTGCTTATGCCTGAGACCAAGTCACCTAACACATACTCCTTGAATTTGTATGCAGGCAACCACTTGGTTATGGGGAGGAACATGTAAATGATATTTCGTATTTTCTTAGGAGTACATCTGGAAGGACAAAGAAACAGATAAATGAGAATTATCTGTAGAATTCACATTAAGGCATTTTCCCTTCCTTATATTTTGGAACAAAAAGGAAAAATTCAGATTGGTGATGAGAGTGACTTTTCTATTTTGCAGAGGTCAGAGAGAACAGCTGCTTATTATTTTTTTTAGACCACTCCAATGCTCCACAACTGACCATGAAAAATAAGAAAAAGTTAGCTTCAAAATTGTTGAGATATCCCAGAAGCCATTATTTCAATAGGTGAAATCTTTAATGTGCTTTCTGTGTTGATGTAAAGTATGGAAAGTACTTACCCATTGAGTTAACTTTTGATTGTGGAAACACTGACCAGCACCTACCCACTTAGTTTTCCCTTTTCTTCTTTTTCAAAAACATTTTTATTTTGTATTGAGGTATAACCGATTAACAATGTGTGATAGTTTCAGGTGAACAGCAAAGAGACTCAGCCAACAAATATATCTAAGTTTTCCCTTATAAAATGAAAGGAATTCACACAGGCATTATGAGCTTTATAAACATGTGTTCAATGCTTTAGGGTCTTTGATTAGGTAAACTCAAAACACCATCTGTAACTGTAGCTGAGTCTATGCCTGGCTGTCTTGGTTAGGTGGAACACCATGGTAATAAAATCAAGGCATTGTATTTAATCCCTGGATACTTTAATTAACTTTGAAACAGAGACTATATTATGGGCTTTGGCCAGTCCTCTTGCTAGTCGATGCCTGTTAAGAGTATAGACAGATGAATTCCATTACCACTGTGACAGTCTCAAGTCCTCCTGGTGACAAGGAAGCAATTTATTCCATTTAAAAGGATAATGCATTATTGTGAAGTGTTAGTTGCTCAGTTGTGTCTGACTCTTTGGGACCCCATGAACTGAAGCCCACCAGGTTCCTCTGTCCATGAGATTCTCTAGGCATGAATACTGGAGTGGGTTGCCATGCACTTCTCCAGGGGATCTTTCCTACCCAGGGATCGAACCTGAGTCTGTTGCATCTCCTGCATTGGCAGGTGGGTTCTTTACCACTAGTGCCACCTAGGAAGCCCATGCATGGTATTTTATATAGTGTCTTTAGTGATTAAAAATACTCGGTAATTAGATGTGGAAAGATATTGGAAGCAAAAATGTAAGGCAACTATGACAAGAGCAATGAATCTGAGTAAAACAAACTAGATTTGATAGCAGTCTCCCTGTTTAGAAAACTGAGATATTAATAATAGCTACATTTATATAGTGCTTTCCATGTGCCTTGCACGTGCATAAATTAATAGATTTTAACCCCAGTAACCCAATGATGTAAACACTATTACTATTCCCATTTTTCAGAGGAGGAAACCAGTGCACAGCTGATAGGTAGTTGGGATCGGGATTAAAACTCAGGTAGTCTTGACCCAGTGTATGTATTTTTAACCTCTCATGATGTCATACCTAGAGCACAGAGTCACTGCGAAGCTTAAACGAACACAGCACGGAGCTGTGGTCTCAATGGTTCAGGAGGCAGCAATCAGATAGTTTGCACAATGAGGTGTGCAATCAGGCACCAAGGTATTATCAGTCTTAGGCCTGCTGCATTACTGTATCTGTGTTTTCAAAATGAAAAGTCACAAGACACTGAATGTCTTTGATAGCTTCAGCTAGGGACTTACATTCATAGATTGTGGGGACTTACATTCATAGATTGTGGGGACTTACATTCATAGATTGTGGGGACTTACATTCATAGATTCATACATAGAATAGAAGCAGGAAAAAGACTAGAGTGGTTGGAACATTCCTGAAATGGAAGAGGTGGATATTTTTTCAGTAGGGGGAAGGATCAAGCGATTTTATTGGGGGCTTTGGAGGACAGTTGACAGGTTAGGAAGACGATGAGATCCTATGTTCTTCTCCTGGCTGGGATCTCCCCAGCTTCACAGTCACTGAAAGCAGTGGATATTTTAAAGGTGTGTGGAGAACTGAGAAGTGAATTGTTTATATAAACCTTTATATGACATAAGGCATAGTTGGAATTTCAAATGGTGAAATGCATAATAAAGCTTGTGTTGCATCAAATATCTACCAGTGAATGTAGATGTGGACATCTGAATGAACCATGTGGACAGCTCTGCAAATCACGAGTGCTCATCATTTGCTTTTTCCTCCACATCACAGATTCTCTTTGTACATTTGACCTTGCTTCTCTCCTAACTGAATGACAGAATAAAGGAAACAGGCTGAAAGAACATACGTGAATGCCTGTTTCAGCTTATCCCCGATGGAATCCGAAACCTTGTCCTTCTTGTGCAATCTTTCTTGGAGGACCGGATGACTAAAGATAGGTCTTTCCACATAGTACCGCTGGGTTGCTCCAAGGATTTCATTTTCTTCAGCATGATCCATAGTACTCTGAAATTATTCATCAACAGCAGGAGACAAGCATTTCCTGAGTGTCACTAAGGGAGAAAATAAAAACTCTATTTCAGATGCCAAACTCTTACAGATGATTGTTTCCTCCATCTCTTCCTGGCAGTGTTCTTGTAAGTTCTCTAATGACTTTTTCATCTTTCAATACCCAGAGCACCGAACCTAGTGATCTGGACAGAGTAGGCACAAATAAATGAAAGGAAATTAAGGTCAATAAGAAACATATGACATTTCTTCCCAGGGCAATTAGTGGGTAACGTGTATACTTTAAACAAAGGATTGTATTAAATTCAGTGGACAAATATTGCAGCAATTGACTCTAAGTCAATATTAACGAAACAGTGAATTAGGCTGACTCTAACAATTTATGTGTCAAATAAACAGAAAAAAGAGCAAGACCAGTCCTTAAACTGACTCCAAGTTTATTGAAGGTGCATTAGCCTCCTTCCCAATTCTGTGCTTACATATGGTTACTCCTTACATTATTCTGTGGTTCAGAGTTGAGGCTTATATGCGTAAGACTATTAGGATGACTGATATTTCTATGCCTACATCTATCCATCTACTTATCTACATAATGAATACTACTCATATGAGTAAAAGAAATGTTTAAGGAACAAAAACCCAATATGCTTCTGCACAGAGGAATATGTTAACTGCAGCTTTATGACTGAAAAATCAGAAAAAATGTAAATGTCTACATAATTTTTTGAATAGTCATAAATTGAACACTACACAGTAATTTTAATAAATGAACTAAATCTATATATGTCATCATCATAAACCTCAAAAACAAAATTTTCAATAAAAGTGTAAGGCACAGATGGGTGCTTCAAGAATGCAATTACTTAAAGTTTAAAAAACTTACAAAGCAATTATATATTTTGTTTATGTGCACACGTATATGTAGTAAATGTATAAAAGCATGCATGACAATGATAAACACTAAGATCAGGATGGTGTCACTTCTGGAGAGAAGGGGAACAGAAAGGGAGCTTCAGCTGACAGTATCTGCAATGTTTAGTTTGTAAAAAAGAACTGGCACAAATAGAGCAAAATGTTAAGATTTGACTAAGTTATGTGGTAAGTAAACTGGTGATTGTGGTTGGTAATGATTCTTTGCAGTTGTAAATTTGAAAGATATATTTTATAATAAAAAATAAGTGTACAACAACTAAGCCATGGGTCCCTACTGAAGGAAGTAAAGGGCAGAGCGGTTGGGGGTTAGCATGCTTATGCTTAGTCGCTTCAGTTATGTTTGACTCTTTGTGACCCCACAGATTGTAGCCCACCAGGTTCCTCTGTCTATGGGATTTCCCAGGCAAGAATACTGGAGTGGGTTGACATTTCCCTCCCCAGGGGTTAGCATGAGTTAATGGTTAGGTGCCAGCGTGGTAACTGCAGGTGCGTGCTGATCAATACAATGTGCTCATGGTGAAAAGTTCAATATTCATCAAACTGAAATTACACCCAAATTTAAATCATGTTTGTGTGACCAACCAGAAAACATCACACAAAACAAACGCCTAGGTCCAAGGAGGTTGAAAATTTAAAAGTCTAGAATAAAGAGGAATTCTAGCAGCCAATGCAACCAAGTATCAGTACTGATGATATGGAAAGATAAGCCTGAAGAAAGAGGATTCTGCAGCACAATTGGACTAAGACTGTACATCTTTTGTTTTAGACTTAGCAAGACTGGCTTCTCATCTAACTTTTTATTTATTATTCCAGGAACTCATCATAATACACAAGAATGGCTCGGCTGAGGTATGTGGGTGGGTTTACAGACAGCAACACTGCCATTCTGCCTCCCTTCTGCCCCCAACTCCTCCAGAACATCTTGCAACGGCAACATAGAACCATCTGCAACTCAGGCCACCTACCAGGCTGCTTCCAGCCTCTGTGTCTGTGCCCAGAATTCCATTCACTCTGACAAGGAATGCTGTTTCTTTTCCCTCACTCTGCTTCCATTTTCCCTACATCCTAATCATCTTTCAAAAGCCAGGTTTTGTTCTTTGCTTTCCTGAGTCCTTGCTCACCTCTAATCTCCCATGAAGTGGGTCTCTACTCACTGTTATGTATAATATCCTATCTCTCCCCACTATACAATTATCGGTTTCCTCTTCCAGACTGAAATCCCTCGAGACAATACCCTGAATTCCCAGGACCCAGCTCAGTCCCCGTCTCACTGATGCACACACAGTCTTTGTACTGGTGCATCATGATTACTGATAGTGTATGTCATGCTTCCTCTCTATACCTCACGTCACAGAAGACTACGAGTACTCTGACATTTTTATTTAATTATTTTTCTGGAGACCCCTTCCTTGATCGCCTTCTAACCTGCCATAGAAAGGTAACTTCTTCCTTCACATAGCCAAAGAGAAAAAGACCAGGTAGATCTGAGGGAGGTCTCATAATATGAATCCCTGTTGCAAAAATCTAGTTTTACCATTGATTTTACTGTTACTCTTCTTGAATTTGCCCAGTTGTCAATGGGATGAATTGCAATGAATTAGGATGTATTATTGTAAAGCGCAGTAGTGACCAAACCTGCCCTCTCACCACAATGTTCTGGGCAAGGTTTTAAAGGATTGGTGTCTGGCCTTAGTCGGAGCCTCCTGAATTAGGGTCCCATAGATGGGGCCTGGACAGTGAGCATTTACTTCACATGGGTGTGGGCATGCATCCCTGTACCTGAGTACAGCAAATTGCTTTGAAGCTTTCAGTGCAACACAATAAGTCATGTTAAAGTGTAGCAGAAGAAATTAAACCTTTCTAAAATATTAGCCATCCTTATTTTTATTCTCAAAAGTCCTTTGGTTCCCCCCAACATAAATTCCTCATTTACACCTTGAAGGTCATTTATCATTCCCTCATTTCTCTACTTCCTAGAACCTCAAAATTCTTTCTACCTCCTTAAGCAAGGACAGAGGAGCCTGGCGGGCTACAGTCCATAGGATCGCAAAGAGTCAGACACAACTGAGCATGTATGCAGGTTCAGGTTCATTAAGCAGGGAAATTATGTGCATGTTTTAAATGTCCCCAGGAAGATTCAAAACATCTTTTGAATCTGGCTTTCAATTCTCCCTAAACTTGGAATCTCCTCAGGTGCTTTTTAAAAACTTCAATGATTGGGCTCTACACCAGACCAATAGCACAGAGCCTCCCGGCAGAGCCTCTGGGAGGTGGGGCCCAGGCCTCTTTTTTAGAGCACCTAAGATGAATCTAATGAGCAGATAAAGTTAAGAAGCACTGGTTTTTAACCTAAGAGAGATAAGTATATGAAAAAGACGTCGGAAAACCACAAAGGAATATTTGAAAACAAAGCCAATTATAAGCTTTTAGGAAATTAATAATGAATCAGTGACATGACTAAAGACAGAGGAGATTTTTTTTAAGTAAATTTTATAAAATGACATGTTTGCTGTAATTCAGCATAACATTATATATATATATATATATATATATATATATACACACACACACACATACACCATGATACACTTGCTGAAAAATACATGAAGTAAGTTATGAAGAGGAATGTGAAATATAAGGAGATATGATTTAGTAGTAAAAAATGTGTCTTTGCATTTGCCATTTTTGTTCTGGGCACTGGTTCTCCTGCACACTGGAATCATCTGACTCTACTGCCAGTGATTCTGATTTAATTGGTCTAGGAGGCAGGCAAGGATTGAGATTTAAAAGCTCCACAGGTGATTCTTAATGCACAGTCAAGGTTCAGAACCACTGACTTAGGAGATAGCAATATATACACTCACACCTATCAAACCAAACAAAAAGAAGGAAATTGAATAGGGTATAAATAAATAGTGTGCAATGCATTATATTACTATCTTTGCTTATGTGTATATTTGAAATATTTAATAAAACCTTACAAAGGAGAGAATTATCAAGCTTGGGTTTCTACAGAAAAGTTTTATTTCTATTCTTATATTCTCACAACAAAAGGGAATTATGTGCAGGTGAGCAGTGCAAATGCTAACATTTTATGAAAATGCTAAAGAAAACTGAAATCTTAGTTATTACAAACATTCAAGTTTTAAATTAAGAGCAAATATTAAAAGAATTTAGACCCCAAAACATTAGATGAACTAGGAAAGCCTTAGGGTATGTACTCTCTGTAGAGTTGCCAAATAAATTATAGGATGTCTAGTAAATGTGAATGTCAGATAAGTAACAAATGGTTAGTGTAAGTATCTTCCAAATATTGCATCCTTATACTAAAATTTTATTCTTTATCCCAACTTGGTTGCAGTTGAGTATCTTATATTGTCCTTTGCTAAATCTGGGAACAATAATAACTCTCTGTAGGTCAGGAAGAGACACAGAAAAGAGGGGATTCTCAAACTCTTTTGAGGTTTTAGATCTTGGCTACAATTTTTGTCCTCGAGATATCTATTCGGAAGTTCAAAGATGTCTCAACTGAGAAAGGAAAGGACTGCTGGGAAGAGTAAAGGAGAAGAGGATGTTATAATGAAAGACTGTCCTTCAGGGGAACTTTGATGCTCATCATAATTAAATAACTAAAGCCTTGAAAGCTATCAATAACCACTTTATCAGAAGAAGAGGTTATATATCAGAAGAGAGGCAAAGCAACAAAGGGACCAAGGCAGGAGATCAAATGACCACATGATTATCTGACAGATAATGAGCTTCCAGTATTTCAGTTCAGTTCAGTCGTGCAGTCGTGTCCGACTCTTTGCGACCCCATGAACGCCAGGCCTCCCTGTCCATCACCAACTCCCAGAGTTCACTCAGACTCATGTCCATTGAGTCTGTGATGCCATCCAGCCATCTCATCCTCGGTCGTCCCTTTCTCCTCCTGCCCCCAATCCCTCCCAGCATCAGGGTCTTTTCCAATGAGTCAACTCTTCGCATAAGGTGCCCAAAGTACTGGAGCTTCAGTTTTAACATCATTCCTTCCAAAGAAATCCCAGGGTTGATCTCCTTCAGAATGGACTGGTTGGATCTCCTTGCACTCCAAGGGACTCTCAAGAGTCTTTTCCAACACCACAGTTCAAAAGCATCAATTCTTCTGCGCTCAGCCTTCTTCACAGTCCAACTCTCACATCCATACATGACCACAGGAAAAACCATAGCCTTGACTAGACGGACCTTAGTCGGCAAAGTAATGTCTCTGCTTTTGAATATACTATCTAGGTTGGTCATAACTTTCTTCCAAGGAGTAAGCGCCTTTTAATTTCATGGCTGCAGTCACCATCTGCAGTGATTTTGGAGCCCAAAAAAACAAAGTCTGACACTGTTTCTACTGTTTCCCCATCTATTT
>SJXQ01011800.1:219860-322282 GCA_006408695.1 Aepyceros melampus | reverse complement strand
GATCACTTTCTAACCCCATACACAAAAATAAACTCAAAATGGATTAAAGATCTAAACGTAAGACAAGAAACTATAAAACTCCTAGAGGAGAACATAGGCAAAACACTCTCTGACATAAATCACAGCAGGATCCTCTATGACCCACCTCCTAGAATATTGGAAATAAAAGCAAAAATAAACAAATGGGATCTAATTAAAATTAAAAGCTTCTGCACAACAAAGGAAACTATAAGCAAGGTGAAAAGACAGCCTTCTGAATGGGAGAAAATAATAACAAATGAAACAACAGACAAACAACTAATCTCAAGACTGAATCTTAGTACTTTATTTATAAGTGGTACAACCTTGGATAAATTAGCTAATCTGTTTAAACTTTGATTGTCTAATCATTAAGGGTTCATTATTATCATCATTGTTTACATCATCATATGATGTAAATTTAAATGAGATAATACAGGTAAAAGCAAAGATCAGGGAAACGTGGAAGAGAAGAAAGATAATTGATTTCAACTGAGAAAATGATAGAACGCTTTGAATTGTCAACTGAGACTTCATTTATACATACAAAAGACAACACTATTTAATGGGCTCTTTCCTTTCTTCCTCAACTAAAAAAAACATTTATGTGGGACCTATCATTAAAAATGCATATTTAGAGATCTTTAGGCTGCAAAGTTTATAAAATTACATCTGACTGCATAAAATGAAGAAATGGAAAACATGAATTTTTGAAAATTCAATTGCTTCTTGAATTTGTATTAAAGAAACCTCAATGTGTTTAAGCCATTCCAATATCCCATAGCACACATTTGTAAATAATATAGTCCTTTATTTATCTATGATGTCTATTCTGTTTTTCCATTTTCATCTGTTAAATGTCATCTATTAGCTCATAAAACAACACAGTGGCAGCTACTATAACTTTCTCTGTGACCTTGTAAAAACATCTTATAAAAGTGCAGCTAGCACGCTTAATAAACACTGTTCTAGTAGCAAGAAGTTCTTGCTGCATTATTAACCTAATTGTGGATTACCATAACTTTAGTTTGGATTTTCCTTTCAAGCCTAGTAATCCAAAGAAGACAGGCTACTACTTACTGTTCAAAAAATAAAAATATTTGTATGTATTTTTAAATTTAGATTTTTATAGTTAGTTTAGTAGCTTTCTCTTCCTTAGTATTTCAAAAGGACTGAATTTCATAGCTCTATTGAGCAAAAAAACATCCTGATGGTACTCTAAAGTATATTGACATAATATACAGTGTCTGAGGCTGGCAATGTATATACAAATTATTTCATGTATTGGTCTCCAGAAGAATGCATTTCTATTCTGAGTTACATAATACATATTATTGAAATATTCTGGAGTCTTAGGAATTGTGACATACACAGACTTTCTTGTACAGATAAAAATCTATCTTAAGAAACCTGTTCAAAGATTTTAAAAGCATCACCAGAGAAATACTAACACAATTTTTACTATCTCTTCCAATATCTGATGTCTAGAACATGCGCCGTTACTTAGCATCTAAGAAGCTTTCTATTGGAAGAAGGTGATAGAAATCTCAAAATTAGAGGTGTGTCTCTACCTGAAGAGGTTCCCTGGTGGCTCGGGGTGAAGAATCCCTCTGCCAAGCAGGAGACACAGGTTTGATCCCTGGGTCAGGAAGATCCCCTGGAGAAGGAAATGACAACCCACTCCAGTTTTCTTGCCTGTGAAATTCTATGGACAGAGGGACCTGGTGGGGCTAGAGTCCAGAGAGTTGCAAAAGAGTAGGATACAACTTAGCACCTAAACAACAATTCCACCTGAAGCCAAGGGGAGCAGACAGTAACCATGCAGAGCCCTGAAAGCTTGGGCGTGGGCATATACTATGGGCTATGGGCCAGTAATAGATACCATCCCACTTTGGACTTTTGTATCTTAACACAGTGGGGCTAAGCTGTAAGGAAAGCGAGTGATTATTCTGAGCATAGGAAAAGAGGTGTAAGTGTCAAGATCAAAGTCCATTGACAAAGGTACCTGCGGAGGAGTTCTACGCATACCATTCCCTTATTCTGCCTGGTCTAGTTCTTTATTCAGCTGTCCTGGCCTCACTCAGTATTCAGCTTCCCCTGACGTCTTTCTCAATCTTGAATTCAGCATATTTGGGGAGTTTTTTGGTAACTTTCCAACACATCATTAAAAAAAAAAAAGTTCCCTAGAGCAGGTTTCTGTTGATTGTAATCTGGAACTATGTTTCTATGCATCATGATGGTTTTTGATTTTTAAATATACATGCTTCTATTACAAAAGCAATAACTTTATATTCTGTGTGTGTGCATGGCACCTATAAACACAAATACTGAAATTAAAATAATCACCTTATCAGTACCTCTCTACCGTCTAGTAATATTCTAAAATTTTGTTTGATAATCCTTAACTCCTATTTCCACATCTCATTCTCAATTATTGCTATCTCCCAATATCTCACTTATGCTTTTTAACAAAATGCCACCATAATATTGCCTTGAAATTTGAATTTTGATCTAGTATCTTATCAAGTTTTATAGAAATGGAAGGTTTTTCTTTGACAGGATGCATAATATTTCCTTAAATGAATATTCTATAATTAATTGTATAATTTTGGCCATTCAGACTGTATGCTTTTTCCTTCCCATTATATTAATAAATAAATCGATAAGGAAGATCCTTTATATGAAATTTGGCCCCAACTGATGTCTCTATGTATTGTTTTGTTTGTTTGCTTTTGTCTAGGGGGTGCTCCGGTGAATACCCCATGAATAACACACCTGTGATGAGGGTCATTTGCACCATTCAAGAGAGTCTGTCGGTTTAGCCATTCAAGCCCTTTCTATGTTACCAAGAGGTTTATCTCCCAAGCTTGAAAAAGGACCAAAATGTAACCCGCTTATAAGAGCACAGGACAGCCCTCTCGTCTCAGAGCCGGTAGCTTTTGATTCTCTCAATCATTCAGCCCTGCCCTAATATTGCTTCCCAGAAAAGCAAATTGCACAGACTTGCTGCATGAAGTGGTACTGGCAGTTTTACAGGGAGGGACGAGGCTTGGCAGGCGACCAGCCTGGAATGGCGAGGACAGCCAGAGAGAGGCTCTTCTCCATCAGTGCTTTCTCAGTCTCTTCCGTGGAGGAATCAAGCCCACTCGGAGCGGCTATGGCATCACTGACTTATTTAAGCCAAAAAAATGGCTACTTTTGTACATTTCTGAGACAAATTATTCTTTATAGAATTTGACATGGGAGTACTTAAAAACCTTACAGAGGACTTACAAATCCTTAATAGTGTATGACTTTTAAAATTTCTAAAAGATGCATTCAATGTTAACATGAGTTCTTAACATATAACTATTATTTCTTTGATCTAGCCAACAACTGATGCTTCAGTTCTATCTCAAGCCCACCTTCTAGTTTGTTTTGTATTTAATATGCATCACCATGATGAAACAATCATTTGAGAAGCTAATCTGATCAGATGGGCAAGTGCATGTGTTGTTAGGTAGCCGGGGGTTTTAACACAGATTATATTATTAAGTCTAGGTCCAACTTTATTCTGTGATGTTCAGGCTAAAGCTAGAGTCCTGACTATAAACAATAATTGGAATTATATTCAGAAGATAGGAGGGTAAAGAAATCAAAGCCATGACTCATGAAAAACTGCCTGGAGCATAGAGGGTGTGAAAAGTGAAAGTGAAGTCGCTCAGTCCTGTCTCTTTGGGACCCCATGGATTCTAGCTCCCAGGCTCCACTGTCCATAGGATTCTCCAGGCAAGAGTACTGGAGTGGGTTGCCCTTTCCTTCTCCAGGGAATCCTCCCGACACAGGGGTGGAACCTGGATCTCCCACATTGTAGGCAGATGCTTTTACCGTCTGAGCCACCAGGGAAGCCAGAGATGGTGTGGGAGTATGAATAAAACCATTTTCAAATACTTGAAAGGCTGTTGTGTGGAATATGATTTGTTCTGTCTAGCCATGAGGGGTTGGGCTATAGGTTGAAATACAAGAAAACATTTCAACTCAATAAAAGACAGAAGTTTCTAATAAAGCACGGGGTCAGTTAAAACTGTGTTGAGAATTTATACTGAGACTGTGAAGAGGTTTTCCAGTTTATATTACTAGAAATAAATGAGGTAGCAAAACAATACTTAAACACAATGGCTTTATAAGTAGTAAGTGCAGAGGCTTGGACAGAGAAGAGAGTTCTAGATGTAATTAAAAAGGGTTTTCATAGTTTCAGTGGATAAAACTAACCAAGGCACTTGTAAATAAAGAATACTATGCTCCTTCTCCGGAGAAGGCATGGCACCCCACTCCAGTACTCTTGCCTGGAAAATCCCATGGATGGAGGAGCCTGGTGGGCTGCAGTCCATGGGGTCGCTAAGAGTTGGACACAACTGAGCGACTTCCCTTTCACTTTTCACTTTCATGCATTGGAGAAGGAAATGGCAACCCACTCCAGTGTTCTTGCCTGGAGAGTCCCAGGGACGGGAGAGCCTGGTGGGCTTCCGTCTGTGGGGTCGCACAGAGTCGGACACGACTGAAGTGACTTAGCAGCAGCAGCATGCTCCTTCTCTATGTACAGGAATAGGAAAAGAAAACTGTGTAGATCAAAGGAACAGTTCAATACTAAGCAATAAACTAACTATATCTGCTGGCCCATAAACAAAAACATAGAAGAGAAATGAATTTAACTGGACTGAACTTCGGAATTAGAAAAAGAGATATATCACCTAAGGAATGTTGGTTTCAATAGTCGAATGGGAGCCCTCCTCAAGTATTATTTATTAAAAAAGGAGTTTTGAATGACCCTATTTGCATTACCTGTATCATCACTTACTCATATAAGATATTTGGTTTGGCCATGATTCCAATATTACTTAATAGAAAACCACATAGTTGGCTAAATAATTTATTTAGACATTTCAATGAAACTAAATAAGAGACTCTGACTCAACAGACAGGTCCTATACATGATTTCAGATCTTGTCTGGCTGGTTCACTTGGAGAGCTGAGCTACCTTATTTATTTATTTATTTTTTTAAATAAACAACTGCAACCCAAATCTTCCACTGGGTTTCTTTTCCCTTAGCTTTTCCTGTCATATTTTTGCACAGTCTACCATTTAAATTAAGATGCTGCTGTATAGCACAGAGAGCTCAGCTCAGGACTCTGTGATGACCAAAAAGAGTGGGATGGAGGCTTAAAGGGGTGGGAAAATATGTATACATATAGCTGATTTAAGGAGAAGGCATTGGCACCCCATTCTAGTACTCTTGCCTGGAAAATCCCATAGGTGGAGGAGCCTGGTAGGCTGCAGTCTATGGGTCGTTAAGAGTTGGACATGACTGAGCAACTTCACTTTCACTTTTCACTTTCATGCATTGGAGAAGGAAATGGCAACCCACTCCAGTGTTCTTGCCTGGAGAATCCCAGGGACGGGGGAGACTTGGGGGCTGCTGTCTATGGGGTCGCATAGAGTCGGACACGAGTGAAGTGACTTAGCAGTTAGCATAGCTGATTCATATTGTTGTACAGCAGAAACCAACACACCATCATCAAGCAATTATACTCAAAAAATAAAAAGGACTATTTCATTTAGACCCAGAGACATCTGATGAAATTCTATAATAAAACATCTCTAAAACATGGCATAATTAAATACCAACATGCTAAATGTAGGCTTAAAAGTAAATCAGTTTCTGTCATATATTTGGGAATCTTTAAAAATATAGAGAATTTGAGATGTAAAATGATTAGCAAAGCCTGAAAACCTGTTTAAAACATAATGGTTCTCTTTCTTGATAAGCTAATATTATTTTTTATAAAAGTATCTATGGTAGCAATTTAAAATCTTCAGTGCAATTGCAAAAGGACTTAAAATAACTCCAGAATTATAGTCAGCATGAGTAGAAGAAAGAAATGATTTTGAGACTTAATTTGACAGAATTTGTTGTGATGTCAAATGAGAGAAAAATGGCAAGAAAATAAACTGAAAATACCCTATAAATATAGTAACAAAATAAGAGAGAAAAAAATTTCCACAAGTGCATTTCACAAACTGCAAACAGCAAAAGTTATAATTTTGAATGTTGGGCATTAATACTAGCTAAAATACCTTCTATGGCAATCCAATTTTGTTTCTTTTTTCCACCATTAGCTTATCCTAATTCTAGTTTCTTTTCATACTGTCTCACAGGATTCTCAACATTATGAACAAAGATAGTGGAGGTGATGGAATTCCAGTTGAGCTATTTCAAATCCTAAAAGATGCTGCTGTGAAAGTGCTGCACTCATGCCATATAACTTGGAAAACTCAGCAGTGGCCACAGGACTGGAAAAAGGATGTTTTCATTCCAGTCCCTAAGAAAGGCAATGCCAAAGAATGCTCAAACTACTGCACAATTGCACTCATCTCACACGCTAGCAAAGTAATGCTCAAATTTCTTCAAGCTAGGATTCAACAGTACGTGAACTGAGAAATTTCAGATGTTCAAGCTGGATTTAGAAAAGGCAGTGTAAACAGAGATCAAATTGCCAACACCCTTTGATCATAAAAAAAGCAAAATAGTTCCAGAAAATATATCTACTCTGTTTCATTGACTATGCCCAAGGCTTTGACTTTGCAGATTACAACAAACTGTGGAAAATTCTGAAAGAAATGGGATTACCAGACCACCTGACCTGCCTTCTGAGATCTGTATGCAGGACAAGAAGCAACAGTTAGAACTGGACATGGAACAATGGACTGGTTCCAAATTGGGAAAAGAATACGTCAAGGCTGTATATTGCCACCTTGCTTATTTAACTTATATGCAGAGCATATCAAGAGAAATACCAGACTGAATGAAGCATAAGCTGGAATCAAGATTGCAAGGAGAAATATCAATAACCTCAGATGTGCAGATGATGCTACCCTTATGGCAGAAAGCAAAGAGGAACTAAAGAGCCTCTTGATGAAAGTAAAAAAGCAGAATGAAAAAGCTAGCTAAAAACTCAACATTTAAAAACTAAGGTCATGGCATCCTGTCCCATTACTTCATGGCGAATAGATGGGGAAAGAGTGGAAACAGAGACAGGCTTTATTTTCTAGGGCTCCAAAATCACTGCAGATGGTGACTCAGTTCAGTTCAGCCACTCAGTCGTGTCCAACTCTTTGTGACCCCATGAACCATAGCACGCCAGGCCTCCCTGTCCATCACCAACTCCCGGAGTCCACCGAGTCGGTGATACCATCCAACCATCTCATGATCTGTCATCCTCTTCTCCTCCTGCCCTCAATCTTTCCCAGCATCAGGGTCTTTTCAAATAAGTCAGCTCTTCACATCAGGTGGCCAGAGTATTGGAGATTCAGCTTCAGCATCAGTCCTCCAATGAACATCCAGGGCTGATCTCCTTTAGAATGGACTGGTTGGATCACCTTGCAGTCCAAGGGACTCTCAAGAGTCTTCTCCAACACCACAGTTCAAAAGCATCAATTCTTCAGCACTCAGCTTTCTTTACAGTCCAACTCTCACATCCATACCTGACTACTGCAGTGGAAAACCATAGCCTTGACTAGACAGACCTTTGTTGGTGAAGTAATGTCTCTGCTTTTTAATATGCTGTTTAGGTTGGTCATAACTTTCCTTCTAAGGAGTAAGTGTCTTTTAATTTCATGGCTGCAATCACTGTCTGCAGTAATTTTGGAACCCCCCAAAATAAAGTCTGACATCTTTTCCCCATCTATTTCCCATGAAGTGATGAGACCAGATGCCATGATCTTCGTTTTCTGAATTTTGAGCTTTAAGCCAACTTTTTCACTCTCCTCTTTCACTCTCCCCTTTCATCAAGAGGCTCTTTAGTTCTTCTTCACTTTGTGCCATAAGGATTGTGTCATCTGCATGTCTGAGCTTATTGATATTTCTCCTGGCAATCTTGATTCCAGCCTGTGCTTCCTCCAGCCTAGTGTTTCTCATGATGGACTCTGCATAGAAGTTAAATAAGCAGGGTGAGAATATATAGCCTTGACGTACCCCTTTTCCTATTTGGAACCAGTCTGTTGTTCCATGTTCAGTTTTAACTGTTGCTTCTTGACCTGCATACAGGTTTCTCAAGAGGCAGGTCAGGTGGCCTGGTATTCCCATCTCTTTCTGCAGCCATGAAATTAAAAGACTTTCCCCTTGGAAGTAAAACTATGACAAACTTAGATAGCATATTAAAAAGCAGAAACATTATTTTACCGTCAAACGTCCATTTAGTCAAAGCTATGGTTTTTCCAGTAGTCATGTTGGATGTGAAAGTTGGACCATAAAGAACATTGAGCACTAAAGAATTGATGCTTTTGAACTGTGGTGCTAAAGAGTCTTGAGAGTCCCTTGGACTGCAAGGAGATGAAACTAGTCAATCCTAAGGAAATTAGTCCTGAATATTCATTGGAAGGACTGATGCGGAAGCTCCAATACTTCAGCCATCTGATGCAAAGAACTGACTCACTGGAAAAGACCTTGATGCTAGGAAAGACTGAAGGCAGGAGGAGAAGAGGACAACAGAGAATGAGATGGTTGAATGGCAATAAAGACTCGATGGATGTGAATTTGAGCAAGCTCCAGGAATTGGTGATGGACAGGGAAGCCAGACGTGCTGCCGTCCATGGGGTCTCAAAGAGTTGGACACGACCAAGAGATTGAACTAAACTGAATTCTAGGTTCTTAAAAAGGCCAGAAGTTTTATCATTGCAACTTGTGGTTCTCAATCTTGGCTATGTATCCAAATCACTTGGGTTTTCAATATTGTTTTGAGGGTCCTACCTCAGACCCACTGAATCAGAGTTATAGGAGGGACCTGGAAATTAAAATTGCTGTTTAAAAACTTCTCTGTAGATGCTTCTGCAGCAGGGATGCTTGGGAACCGTGTGTCTATTATTAAAATAGTCCCCTAGCTGTACTTCTATTTGCAGAAATCACTCCCTGTGTTCTAGCCAATCCAGTTTGAGACACCACTTGGATCTTCCTAAAGGGTCTCTTTAATGATAGTACCATTTGATTCTAAAACTTTCAATAGCTCATATTGATATCCAGTCTATCTTTTTCAAGATATTACCAGTCATCTTTCAAGGTACATCTCAAAAGGCACATCCTCTAAGATGCCCACTTTCACAACTCATGATAAGTTATCACTACTTGTCTGGAATCCCCATTCATTCTGTATTACCCATGGGATACTTATAACCTTCACTCCTATATTATGTATATACATGTTGTATTTTTGCATTAGATGACATGTAAATTAAGGATAGTTACAATATATTATGCATAAATGATTCACAAACATAGATATTTGTTTGTATGAAATAATGTATGAAAAGACATAGAAAACAAAATAGCATTCTTGACTCAGAGTGAAATTCAGAGGTTTCATAAGCAGAAAAATAAAACTGTCTCTGGGACAGCATTTGAGTTCTATATATCTTTAAACAGATATCACAAAGTATATGGAACCATACACTATCGCACATCATCCTCAGAGCTATAATTTATATGCCTATTTAAACTTATGCAAATGAGGACATTAAAGTAGAAACATATACATAACATGTACATCAATAAAAGAAAACAAATTATAATTTGTTGCTGTTAAAGTAGGCTTAACTTGTTAAACTGCATAGTGGCTAAGACACATGAAAACACCTGCTGCAGATGGTCACAGGTTATTATCACCATAGATTCCAGGAACAAACCCAGGAAACAAAAATCCTTTTCTTTTTGTTTCTAGTCCCCCACTCTTCAATATGAACACAACTCTTTCTTCACACCCATGGAGATACTTTTCAGGGTACTTTACTAAAGTGTCCATTTCTTCAGACCCCCCCTAATCATTTCCCCAAAATCTTTTTGAAAAATGACTTTAATCTATTTTCTCAGAATTTTATTCAGGGATGCATTTTATAGGGGAGCAAAAGAATAATTAATTGAAGATTAGTGCCATCTTTCAGTGTTGAAAAAGTTACATAAGTTGTCTTATTTAAGAATTAGAACAATATGCATGATAAAGATTATCTGTATTTTGCATATAAAAATCCAAAATAAGATGAATTGATATTCCCAAGGTTAAGTCCAGTTTACTGCCCTTTCCAAAATACCCTGTTTTCTCAAAGATATTTAAATTTTTAGGGAACTCTTACAGACACAATATTTTTTAATAGGAATATATTACACCCTTTCAATCTCCCCACTTAGGTGACTAGTGATGCATAAGGCTAATTTATTCATCATCTAGATTACTGATTAATAATTAATTTCAATTATTGTAAGTTTAATCACTTTCTATATATAATATCATTGTGAGTCAAGTAAATCACATATTTTGCCAGATCAAATAAATATTGCAAAATATTTGATTATTATTCAATCAAAGCAAAAAACCAAACAGTGACAATAACAAAAACTCCTAAAACCGCATACTGGCAAAATTTACTTAAAGACCTGTCTGGAACAAGGAAAGAAGGAAGACTTCTGTGTTTAACAAAAATCATAACTACCAACAGCTGAGGAAATTTTTCAAATAATCTGGAAAATGTGTATAATACAGCATTATGAAAGCAAGCATACACTTAAAATTATTATGAGATCTAGAGAGAAAATACATAAAGTTTCTCATATATCAGTAAAATATCCAATATTATGTTAAATAGAAATTTGATACTCTTTTGAAGAAATATCATTCTTCAAACTTTAAATTTCTTCTCACGTGTTTACTCAGCTAATGCAGAAAAAAGAATATGGTTGACTTATGCTAAATTTTTTCTTTTGGCCACACCATGCAACATACCTTATTTCAGTTCCCAAGCCAGGGATCAAACCTTGACCCCTGTAGTGAAGCATGGAGTCCTAACCATTGGACTGCTAAGGAATTTCCTAGTCTAAAATTATCTAATAATTCTTGGTCATTGTTAGATCTTGAAGTAAGTAGAGACTGATCTAAAATGAATATGATTACAAACTGTATGAAAAAAAAGGAAAACAGTAGATAAATAAAACCTATCTTTAAAGGATAAAGAAATGAAATTTAGAATTTGGTTCCCTAAAAAAGAAGCCATCACTCTTAAGATTTCTATGGGAATCAAGATGAATATGACAAAGTTAAGATGTTTTATTTAAGTCATCTGAGAACAGACACAGGAACACATCCTGAGAATAAACAACAGGATTTTACTTACAATTAAAAGTAAAATTTCACTTTCCATTCTGATGTAAGTTAATATACCTAAATAGATTTGCAACATATTTTCAAGCAATGGACTTTCTCACTTGTCTTTATTAAATCAAGGCATATGTTAAAAAATGGCAGTTACTGAGTGGGCCTTCCCAGGAAGTACTGGAGGAAATGTTTAGATAGCTACATGGTAATTCTACACGTTTGTATTTTTTCTTCCTTAGTATATATGTGCTTGGATGTCCTGCCAATACCTGATACCTATATGTTGCAAATTAAGCTTTTACTTATTAAAAATATCTCCCTCACAAAGTATTTTGCACGTAAAGCTCCTTTTGACTTCACATCTGACTGCCTTTCTCTGTAGCATATCCCCAGTGATTACTGAGACTTGAGAATACTTCCATGGCCTAATATATCTTATTTATGTTTATTTCCCAAAGTCAAGGTCTAGGATCATTACAATAACCAGTGTCTCTTTATATGTTTTTTCCAGTGGTCATGTATGGATGTGAGAGTTGGACTGTGAAGAAAGCTGAGCACCGAAGAATTGATGCTTCTGAACTGTGGTGTTGGAGAAGACTCTTGAGAGTCCCTTGGACTGCAAGGAGATCCAACCAGTCCATCCTAAAGGAGACCAGTCCTGGGTGTTCATTGGAAGGACTGATGCTAAAGCTGAAACTCCAATATTTTGGCCACCTCATGCGAAGAGTTGACTCATTGGAAAAGACTCTGATGCTGGGAGGAATTGGGGGCAGGAGGAGAAGGGGATGACAGAGGATGAGATGGCTGGATGGAATTACCAACTCGATGGACGTGAGTCTGAGTGAACTTTGGGAGTTGGTGATGGACAGGGAGGCCTAGCTTGCTGCAGTTCATGGGGTCACAAAGAGTCGGACATGACTGAGCGACTGAACTGAACTAAGAACTTCTAGAATAATCTCTAAGTTTATTTTCTTAATAATGTTCTATTCATCACTACATCACAGCCTTGCATTCAGAGATATCTATCACTTGCATTTTCTTAATCCCATTCTCTTCAATCTTGTCTTTCTTTATTCTGATATAGCTATTCTGTTTTATCAATTTCAGTGTTTTTAATCATTATCTCTTCATTACCTTTACTACCTATCAGCAAATACTTTGCGTATTATAAAACAAACATTAGGTATTAACTTCTTAAAAGAGAAAGAAATAAGAAAAGAAATAAGGGAAGAAGGGGGGATGGAGTAAAGTATAATAATAAACCCATTCTCATTTTCTGAGATATTATAGCTGACTCATATTAATATTCCATCCCTCATATTACCTTTCTTATGTACCCCAATTCTAAATTCTCTTGCATACATTCCACATAGGAAACTCAGAAATATCATAGAAACTTACCCAGGAAATCATGGAATTAGGAAGTCAGAGATAGATGTCATCAATTATGCTGTACTTTGAGTCTTGTAGACGACTTTGTGATTCTATTAATACAGTCAGTATACTGGGCAAATATTCATCACATTTAATAAGTTAACAAAGTGGGGATACACTCTAGGGCTCCATCATCACTAATTTGTTTAGAATAAAGAGGGAACAAGAAATAAGGCAATGGCAAAGGGGTTTCCTGGAAATTAAGTCGCCTTACTTTCCCAGAAAGTCACCAACTTCATCATCACACAGCCTTAGAGAGGTTAAAGCTGTCTACACTTATATTTATTTTAACTTTCACTTACTCCGCACCCATCATCCTGACTTGTGGTCTCTTAAGTCCATTGAAACAACCTTTGCTCAAATTCCCAGTGATTTCCATTGTCACTAAATCTAATCAACATTTCTCAGACTTTTAGGTGATATAACAGCAGTTTTTCACACAGACAATGTCTTCCCCCACTTTCAAAGCATGTTTTTCGCTGCTCGTCGGTCACATTGGTCTTACACTCCTACCTCTGTGCCCCCTCTTTGTCACCTGCAGGTCCATTTGTGTACGTAGTTCAGTCACCAAGTTGTGTCCGACTCTTTTGCAACCCCATGGACTATAGACCACCAGGCTCTTCTGTTCATGACGTTTTCCAGGCAAGGATACTGGAATGGGTGGCCATTTCCTTCTCCAGGGGATATTCTAGATTCAGGAATTGAACCCACATCCCCTTCATGCACTGGAGAAGGAAATGGCAGCCCACTCCAGTGTTCTTGCCTGGAGAATCCCAGGGACAGGGGAGCCTGGTGGGCTGCCGTCTGTGGGCTCGCACAGAGTCGGACACGACTGAAGCGACTCAGCAGCAGCAGCAGCAGCCCCTTCATTGGCATACATTAAACAGTGAGTACCTCGAAGTTCAGATTTAGGCTTTCCTTCTTTTTATTCTATGCTCTCTTTCACTTCCACAGTTTGAAAAATGACCTAACACAAATGATTTCTTCTGAGCTCTACGTCAATATATTCAATTTCCTATAAGATATCTCTTCTAGGATTTATTTCCAAACACACATTCACGTCTGAAATAAAATTCACAATCTTCCCACCCACTCGGTGCATTTTCTATCTCGATGAAGAACACCCACATCCATCTAGCTGTACAAGCCAGAAAACTCCTCTAGGTGACAAACTAATCTATCCACGTTCACCTCAGTGTCCCTTTAGTTTCCTCACAACACTGCAGCTTGGACGATCATTTAAAAATGAAAATCTGATCACCTCCCTCCCCTGTTCAACCTCTCTCAGTGGCCTCCTGTCACTCTTGGACAAATCTCAACACGTTCTAAAAACCTTCATGGTCTCTATTTCTTTAATCTTTTCTTATAGCATATTATTAGGTACCCGTACTTTAGCAGCATGGCTTTTTCAGTCCTTTGCCCTCTTGCAAGAATTTGCCAGGATTCTTTCACCCATATGTATCACAAGTTAATTTCCGCTGTGTCCTCTAGCTATCAGCTCATGTGTACCTTACTCAGGAAACCCTGGCTTATCCAGAAAGACAAAATGTGCTTATAATAACCTCTCAGAACACTATATATCTTACTTTCTCTTGTAGCATTTTCCAGAGTTGTAACTTAACATTTTCTGTGATTATGATGTAATTACTCTTTCTGCTTTCCTAGCTTACAGTTTTCATGAAGGCAAAGGCTGTGCTTGTTTTTGCTTCTCTTTGTATCCAAAATGCCTATCACATAGCAAGAAATAAATAAACACCAACTGAATAAATGAACAATGAATATTTGTGATCTGAACTGGACGAGTTTAAATATCTAGGGAGTAATGCTAGTATGAGGTATGTGTGTGGTATTTAACACTGTAAAGACTAAGTTAAAATGACATACTATCAGACTATAGAAGAATCAAAAGTACTAGATTATATTAAGGTACATGTTAGTTATGGAAGTACCAGCTTGATGATGACAACATTCAAGAATAAATACTATTTAATGATGATAATTATCTGCATTTTTCTTCAGTGAGGATAATGAAGATCAAATCTCTATGTGTACTTATATCTGTATATCTAATTGGCAGAAATTACAAAAGGACTGATATTTAACTATAAGGAAATATGGCAGCAAATAAATCTGGTTAGAATGATTCTTGTAACGTTCTCTAGGGATACAAGGATAAAGTATATATATGCACCTGGATTTTTTTTCCCCATGTGTAAAGCCTAAGCTTGTATTCATGATTTTTGGTATAGTCAGAATTTAGATTCTTAACAGTATAAAGAAATTATATATTCTGGAAAAATTTGAAGGCAAAATCAGAAAAAGATTATCTTTTTTACTTGAAAAACAAGGAAATAAATGAAGCACAAACAATTTAGAAGCAATTCACTCTGAGAGATGTATTGTAAATGAGTGGCTGATAAGAAATAATGGCATATTCTAATCCCAGAAAGCCACTAAACCAATCGTATGTTTATATAAAGTAACTGCTCACTTGGGAAATATTTATAAGTTAACAAAATTGTGAATGGAGGCATGGAATCTGCCTGGAGGCTAAAACAGAAGAGAAATATAATGTATGCACTGAAGGTTATACCAGTAAGATAATCATTTCTTTGTCATAAAATGCAGTTTCCAAGTTTTTTCTGTCCTGAAGAGAGTGTGAATAGTTTTGGTTGACTGAAATGGCTTTAATTGTACGTTAATGAACTATGTTCAGATTTTAAATCAATTATTTCTGAAAATATTTACTATTGCTCAGTGTATCAGAAACTGATTGATCCTTAGGTCAGTTCAGTCACTAAGTCATGTCCAACTCTTCATGACCCCATGGACTACAGCACACCAGGCTTCTCTGACCACAACTAACTCCCGGAGCTCACTCAAACTCATGTCCATTGAGTTGGTGATGCCATCCAACCATCTCATCCTCTGTTTCCCCTTCTCCTCCTGCCCTCAATCTTTCCCAGCATCAGGGTCTTTTCCAATGAGTAAGTTCAGGTGGCCAAAGTATTGGAGCTTCAGCTTCAGCATCACTCCTTCCAATGAATATTCAGGACTGATTTCCTTCAGCATTGACTGGTTGGATCTCCTTGCAGTCCAAGGGACTCTCAGGAGATTTCTCCAACACCAAGTTCAAAAACATCAATTCCTCGGCGCTCAGCTTTCTTCACAGTCCAACTCTCACATCCATACATGACTACTGGAAAAACCTCATGATTGATCCTAATGAAGTATTAAAACTGATTGCCTAGAAATGCAGGGTAAGAGATCCAACCCAGACATGTAGTGATTCTTCTAAGAGCCAAAATAGTAGACTCTGCCCTCAACCTAACCATGAGTCCTTCTTAATTTATTATAATCTTAACATTTTCTTAAGCCTATTTTATTTATAGAAATAAGGAATAAAACAGGGTAAATTGGAAACATTATAAAATAATGATTGGAACATGGTATAACTATATTTTAGAGAAATTAGGGGGAAAAATCATGGCTTTACATTAGGAGCGATAGACCAAAATGATTAACACAAATTTTGGTCTAAGAATGAACTGTTGAATTCTGTTCAGCTTTGTATTGCTCAAAATTCTCCAAGCCAGACTTCAGCAATACATGAACCGTGAACTCCCTGATGTTCAAGCTGGTTTTAGAAAAGGCAGAGGAACCAGAGATCAAATTGCCAACATCCGCTGGATCATGGAAAAAGCAAGAGAGTTCCAGAAAAACATCTATTTCTGCTTTATTGACTATGCCAAAGCCTTTGACTGTGTGGATCACAGTAAACTGTGGAAAATTCTGAAAGAGATGGGAATACCAGACCACCTGACCTGCCTCTTGAGAAATCTGTATGCAGGTCAGGAAGCAACAGTTAGAACTGGACATGGAACAACAGACTGGTTCCAAATAGGAAAAGGAGTACGTCAAGGCTGTATATTGTCACCCTGCTTATTTAACTTATATGCAGAGTACATCATGAGAAATGCTGGACTGGAAGAAACACAAGCTGGAATCAAGATTGCTGGGAGAAATATCAATAATCTCAGATATGCAGATGACACCACCCTTATGGCAGAAAGTGAGGAGGAGCTAAAAAGCCTCTTGTTGAAAGTGAAAGAGGAGAGTGGAAAAGTTGGCTTAAAGCTCAACATTCAGAAAACGAAGATCATGGCATCTGGCCCCATCACTTCATGGGAAATAGATGGGGAAACAGTAGAAACAGTGTCAGACTTTGTTTTTTTGGGCTCCAAAATCACTGCAGATGGTGACTGCAGCCATGAAATTAAAAGGCGCTTACTCCTTGGAAGAAAAGTTATGACCAACCTAGATAGTATATTCAAAAGCAGAGACATTACTTTGCCGACTAAGGTCCGTCTAGTCAAGGCTATGGTTTTTCCTGTGGTCATGTATGGATGTGAGAGTTGGACTGTGAAGAAGGCTGAGCACAGAAGAATTGATGCTTTTGAACTGTGGTGTTGGAGAAGACTCTTGAGAGTCCTTTGGACTGCAAGGAGATCCAACCAGTCCATTCTGAAGGAGATCAGCCCTGGGATTTCTTTGGAAGGAATGATGCTAAAACTGAAGCTCCAGTACTTTGGGCACCTTATGCGAAGAGCTGACTCATTGGAAAAGACCCTGATGCTGGGAGGGATTGGGGGCAGGAGGAGAAAGGGACGACTGAGGATGAGATGGCTGGATGGCATCACAGACTCAATGGACGTGAGTCTGAGTGAACTCCGGGAGTTGGTGATGGACAGGGAGGCCTGGCGTACTGCGATTCATGGGGTCGCAAAGAGTCGGACACGACTGTGCGACTGAACTGAACTGAACTTCTATTGTTAAAATATGTAATCACTAAAACTAGCTGAAATGATAGCCTGAGTTTCTGTTATCTTTGAAGTTGTACCAGGTGCCCTAAAGGCAACACTATATTTAGAAATTATATAACTGGCAAAAGAAAGCACTTATCCTCAAATTCTCCAAGTTTAAATATACTATTTCAATCAGAATAATGGAATAAGACAGAGTCCATGGGTTTTGATATTACACATTCCATGAATATTAGTTGAATGAATAAATAGAATTTTTACAGAATTATGAATATTGTAGATATGAGGAAAACCAAAGTTAAGAAGGGTAAAGTAATTTACTACAGATTGAACCACCAGCCTGCGAAGTCCAAAGAACACTTGACAGATTCTCTTCTTTGAGTTTCTGAAAACTCTGGCTTTCTATCACTTGCCAGGGGCAAACTGAATTTATGCATATATAAAGAGAGAGTGATTTATATAAAAGTATAGGTGTCTTTGCATAAACAAGGAGATTAAGGAACTAAAAAAAAAAGACTACTGTGTCTAAAAATTTCTACTTCTAATAAACTCAATTACTTATACCTTTGGGGCATAAAATTAATTTGGATATTTTCTATGAAATGTGGCTATTGGCCTAGTAATTCCAGATATTGGAGTCAGACTTCAAGAAATGGTTGGAGAAATGCCTTTCTTCTCTCTATAGCTGAGAGGTAATTCAAATTATTCCTTCCTTTCAAAGCATTACACACAGAAATAGATCAATGTTTTATGTAAGCAGCCATCTTGATCATTTTGCTTACGCCAAGAACTTGTGATTTTGATACTGCTTCTCTGGCCGTAAGGCACACACAAATTCACATTTTTATTTCATTTGACAAATAAAAAGTAGCTTCATGACAGTAATAACTGTTAAGCAAATCAGAGTTTCTGACCTAACTGCACACGGTATTGTATATTTTGGCTTCAGACAACGTGCCTTTTGAGACTTCCATCAGTACCTAAAAGGAGAATTTAGTACTTAATACTCTAATAAGTATGAAACTTCTAGAAAGGAGGACTTCTTTGAAGATGTAAATCTCTAAGCATTATCACCTACACTTGATCATTTTGCTAGGATCTCTTGGTCCTTTTATCAGAGAAATGTTGTTCCAAATACACCTACATAGTATTATCTTTTGATTTTACACATCCTCATATAATTTAATTAATTTTCCATATGATACAGGTAATTATGATATCATCAAGCTACTAAGTGAATCTCTCTCATTATTCAGTCCCTAAGTCATGTCAGAGTCTTTGCAACCTCAAATACTGCAGCATACCATGCTCCTCTGTCCTCCACCATCTCCCAGAGTTTGCTCAAATTCTTGTCTATTGAGTCAGTGATGCTATTTAACCATCTCATCCTCTGCCACCCCCTTCTCCTTTTGCCTTCAATCTTTCCCAGCATCATGGTCTTTTCCAATGATTTGGCTCTTCGCATCAGGTGGCCAAAGTATCAGAGCTTTAGCTTCAGCATGTCCTTTCAATGAATATTCAGGACTGAGTTCCTTTAGGATTAACTGTTTGATACCCTTGCTGTCCAAAGGACTCTCAAGAGTCTTCTTTAAACCACAATTCAAAAGCATCAATTCTTTGATGCTCAGCCTTCTTTTTGGTCCAACTCTCACATCTGAACATGACTACTGGAAAAACCGTAGCTTTGACTATATGGACTTTTATCAGCAAAGTGATGTCTGCTTTTTAATATACTATAGAGGTTTGTCATCTCTTGGGGTGGCTTTTTAATATAGCATATCTTGACAGAAAGAATAAATGAAGACTTAGTCTTTTCTGCTCCTTGCCTACTCCATGAACTTGGATACCATTTTCTCCAGTCATGAAATAATCATAATAAGCAATTTCTGGGAATATATTCTTGAGTTTATGAAGCCCCTACCCTAGAACCTGAACACAAAAAGGTTTAATTCCTATTCTGAGAGCACTGTACCATAAATATATGCTTTAACAAATCAAAACATGAAAATCTAACCTTTAAATAATTTATTTCAAAGAGTCAATACCAGTAGGTAGCATTAAAGTGCCAGAATTAAGCTTTTCATGTGCAGTTATGAAGTCTTCATCATCTTTGTATTCACAAGATGCAACATAACTCCTGGCATAAATAGGCACTCAAATCCAAGCTTAAGAGATGAGATGTAATGAAATGGCAGAACGGCCTGGGGGTGGGGGGAACACTGTGTGCTCTGGCAGAGTGAGAACGGAGTCCAGAACACAGCTTTCTCCTGGTAGGGACCCTTCCTGAACACTCCCAGTCCGATCACTACCTGCATGAAGACACACAGAGCTAATTCTGCTTGTTCTAATTGCACTCCTATGTGATTCCTGTTGCATGCTAATTTCAGTATGAGTGGGTAGCCAGGGACAACTCACACTCCTGCTTCCCCTTTTTTTCTCAGTAGCAATTTTGCCATTGGACATGCTCAGTATTTTATTTTTTAGTATATCTGTCTGCCTTTCACATTAGAATATTAACTCCATGAGGGCAAACATTTTTATCTGTTTTATTCACTTCTATATCTTTAGATGCACTCTGGCACCTCACAGGTGCCCATAGCTATTGGTTGAATTGTTTCAGTAAGTTTCCACTCATCATAATTATTTTTACATTAAGTCTCCTTCTATTCTTTGGGATATATATACAAATGCCTAGAATAAAATTAGTTATCAGCACTTAATAGGAGTAATGTTTAATCTTTTTTTCCTACAGTTTAAACATCTTAATATTATTTAATATAACTGAATTCATTCCCTATTTCCATGAAAAGAAACACTTTCTATAGTTGTAGTTTCTAAATATACAAATTTCTTTATTTAATTCATATCTTTTTACTCAGTGGCTTGATTGAGAGTAAACTAAAAACACTGCTTTGAGTTTTTCAGATTCCTGAAACACATTACAAAGAGGAGCACTCCTAAATTATGAATATTTTTAACTTAATTCAGCAAAGGAAAAACTCATCAGTGTTTAAAAATTATGAGAAACCTCCCTAGAAAAATAAAACTTCCTGGATGCAACATTTCATATAATCAGAACTATTTTTTCTATATTAGAGATTTAAGTAGGTTTTATGTTATTTACAACTTTTTATAGCACTGAGAAGTGCTGTAATTTTTAAATCATTTAAATAGATCAGAGAATCAATTTTTCCTTTTCCAAGGTCATTTCCCTTAAAAAGAATAGGATTTCTACATTCATGCATTTATCTTTATTTTGCTGAAACTGAAATTATAGCAAAGCAAACTTAATCTACATTAGGTGATATATATTAAAAGATCAGATATAAAAATGAGTGGTTTACTCTTCTTCAAATTGTTCTTACTTTGAAGATTTTAATGCATAAACTGTTCTTTAAAAATGTTTCAATAATTAATAACTGACAATATCATTTTCAGTTTGCTTAGAAAATATATGCATAAGGCTTGAGGCATTTTACACTTAAGCATAACATATGAAGCCTAGAAAGTTTCATAAACAATTTTCAAGCTTCTTGAAACTGGTTTTAGCAATGATGTTTTTGGGTTTGATGCCAAAAGCAAAGGCAACAAAGTAAAAACAAACAAGTGGAATTACATTAAACTAAAAAGCTTCTGCACAGCAGAGGGAACCACCACCAAAGTGAAAACACAATCTACCAAACGGAAGAAAATATTTGCAAATCATGTATGTGTAAAGGGTTAATATTCAAAATATATGAAGAACTCATCCAACTCAACAGCAAAACATACAAATAATGTGATTAAGACATGGGCAAAAATATGAATAAACATTTTTCCGAGGAAGACATATAGATCACCAACAGGCACACTCCAACATGCTTAGCAACACTAATAATCAGGGAAATGTAGAGCAAAACCACAATGAGGTACCAATTCACACTATAAGAAGGGCTATTATCAAAAAGACTAGAAATAACAAGTGTCAGCAAGGAAGTGGAGAAAAGAGAACACTTGTGTACTGTTGGTGGGAATGCAAATTGGTGTAGCCACTTTGGAAAACAGCATGGAGGCTCCTCAAAATATTAAAAATAGAACTAGCATATTATCTGGCAGCGCTACGTGTGGGTGTTTATCCAAAGAAAACCAAGACACTAAACCCAAAAGATCTGTGCACCCTCATCTTCATTCCAGTGTTGTTTGCAATAGCCAAGGTATGGAAAAAACCTGTGTCTAGCAATGGACGACTGGATTTAAAAAAAAAAAAATGTGATACCCACACACAGAGAAGATTTTGTATAGCTGTATAGCATTCAGCTACACAAAAGGTTTTGCCATTGGAAACAAACTAGTTGGACCCTGAGGTGTTATATTAAAATAGGTCAGAGAGAGACAAATCCTATATGATCTCACTTATATGTGGAAATCTAAAACAACAAAACTAGAGCAGGAACTGGCAACCCACTCCAGGATTCTTGCCTGGAGAATTTCACGGAGAGAGGAGCCTGGCGGGCTTCAGTTCATGGGGTCACAAAGAGTCGGACACGACTGAGCGACTGACATACACACACAGAAAACAACAAAAGCAGGAACAACAAATGGATACAGCAAGCTAATGGATACAGAGAACAGATGGTAGTTGCCAGAGGCAGTGGGGTTTGTGGGAGAGTCATTATGTGGGTGATGGGGGTCAAAAGGTAGAAATTCCAGTTATAAGATTAATAAGTTCTGGGGATCTAATGTACAACATGGAAACTATAATTTGGTAGACCATCTTAAATACAAAACTTTGAAGTCCGTTGCATACTTTCAGCCATTTAGTCTCTTGGCACAGTTCCATAACTTAACTATTTACTTTGTATAATATAATTTTACATATTTATTGAATATATTTTACTACATACAAACACAATTTCTTCAAAATCCAAAGTTATTTTCTTACAGCCTCTTCTCAGTTTGGGGATGAGTGAATAATGTCTCTATGTTCCATACTTTGAATCATTCTCTAAATATTAATCATATCTTTTTTCAACTTTTGTGTTCTAGGATGGATCCCTAATTTTTGGAGTTTCTGAATTAATATTTCCATGTACCATAAAATCTAACTAAATTCTCTCTGCACTAAAGAAGTTGCCTTTGGTCTTAAAAACTTACTTTAGGTCACTTTAAAAGGAGAGATACTTTTCTGTGAGTGCAACTCTTTCACCTTGGGACCTCACCATTAACAATTTTCTACTCAGAGAAGTTTCCCTTCCTAATGTACTTTATATTTTTAAGCCAATTCTCCTATAGCAAAGCATCCATCCCCACACAATAGACTCAAGTTTTGTTTTTCTAAATTAAATAATTTCTGGGTCAAATCCATATTGTAAGCTTTGTAAAAGTTAACATGCAGGTTAACTTTAGATATCATTTAGGTCCTGCTAGATGAAGCTGTTGTGGAAGCAAGCGTCTATCAACAATAAAAACTACTGACATACAGCTTTATCCTGCGAGTCTCAAAAAGCATATTTTTAAGCAAATATATGGAATATTCTTGAGTTTCCTTCATCAATAAATTCTAATAAAAGAAATAATTTAATTTACTTTTTGACAATTATATTTTCAGGTAAGCAAACTTTCAAAGAATATGATGTTAAAAGCTGATCTATGGAGAGTTTTTTGAGGCCCTATGAATGGCTGCAGAATTTATCACCATATATGAACAATGTTTCTAACTAAGAAACTAACCAAGTATCTCTTAATGTGAATTTAGTATAATTTGTGTTTTTTTCTTGTCATTTAAATATTTTTAAAAGTACTTAAAAACCTGTAAAAGTGATACTTTTATACTTTAAATTTCATCACTGATGAAAACACAAAATTTTTGGACATAAATGGATTAGTTTATTACTCTGTATAGAAGATATTATACAAAAATCTTGATTATAAAGGCAAGTAAAATAATATTTTTTTAAAAAATCTCAGTAAAAGAGATACAAAGAGATACTATCAAAGTATCTAATACAAAGTATCTTCATCAGCTAAAATTTGACACTTTTGTTTTAAATTAAAAAAGAATCAGAAGCTCAGAAGCTGGGGATGCTGAATGATTACTCTCCTTTCCCAGACGCTAAACAACTTTGGGAATCCTTAAAGAGTAACTATCTTTGAGGAAACAATTGTTCATTTTTTATATGTAGTAAAGGCCTAAAGTTGTTCCCAAATTCATAGGACAGAAAGGAAATTTAATGCCTAACTAATAGATTAAAGGTTATGCTGAACCTAACCACTATTAAGTGAGTGATAAATTTCTTTGAAAATCTCCATTATGTTTTACCTTTAAGTATTGAAAATAGACTTATTTTACTTATAATTAACACTTTAGTCTGCTTTTAAATTGGAAGTAGACAGCAACTTCTTCCTCTGTTATGGTACTTAAAGTACCTAATTTGTAGAGAAATGAGACAATTATCATCTTTTTTATGACTTTTAACCTTATTTTGCTACATTACTTGCGTTATCTCATCTTATGTGTTTCTTTCTGGTAAAAAAGAAAAACAAAAATGGATCCATTAATTCTTCCATTTTAATAATGTAAAACATCTGAAGAACCTGTAATCTTCCTTTAATAAAAATATATATATATACTGTATTTTATAAGATTTCATTAACCCGAGGAGATTTATAGAAATATATTGTTAATTATTCCAAATTTAAGAATGTAAATAATTTTCAAATGTCTAATGAGAAATTATTCATAAAAGATTTAGCCAATTTGGGGGAAATGGATTCTTTCTTAGACTGACATATGCAAATTGAACTAATTGCAATGTATGAATGTTACCCTAGTTTCGAAAAAGGGTTCAGCTTTACTTTGGCATTCTTTGTCTCGTGTGTTGTGTGTGTGTATGTGTGTGTGTGTGTTTCTTACAAAATGATCAGCAGTGAGTTTATAGCAGAACCTGCTCATGGAAAGTGCTCAGTGAGTGGGCAATACTCATCATTCTCATTATTCGAAAGTTAAAACAAAAACTGAGTTAAAATACAGCTCCACTTAAACTAAAACTCTCTTTTCTTCCAACATTCCCCAAATATTTGTGGAATTCTGTATGCTTGTCAAATGAGAATTAAAACTGAGTATGGTAGTTCCTAATTCATAGCACCACATACACCTACTACTTACAGTTTTTTAGAATAATGTGTACTATTAAATAAATGCACAATGTTCACATTTAGATTCACTGATTTATTTACTACAAGTCAAATATAATGATTTTCCCAGAATAGGTAGGCATTAAACACTTAGCAAGCAATTAATTTTTATATTTTTTATGGGGTAGTGGTCACTCTCTTCAATTCATCTAATTTGCATAAGCTTTCCAATGGACGAATCACACTGCAAACTAATACACAATTAACTTAAGGGCTCAGTCTCCTTCAGATAGTGACTGATTTGATATTTTATAATAATTAAAGGCAAATTTATCTAAGGAATTTATCTAAGAAAAGATAAATTAAAACATAATACTAGCATTTCCTATCTGCTTTCCAAATTGCAACATGAAAAATAAAGTCAATAAATCCATTTATACCAATTTTAGTTAATTAGGATTCTGACACTATTATGATGCATAATTATTTATTGGTAATTTATTATTTTTTTACTAAATATACTATTTATTGGTGCAATTAATCAGATAAAGTTTTTTATCATATAATTTAGGGATATATTTTGTGATTCTTTAACAGGAATAAAGATAAAGTGGTATTTTAATGGCCACTCAGCTTAAAGAATACAAGAAATTGTTTTTGTGGTTAGGAGACTCTAAAAAGTTCTTGAAATTTTTATATATAAATATATGTATACTTATTTACATTATATATTATAATTAAATTAACAATATATAAAATTATAGGCTATTTATCATACAAGATTATGAGGACTGCAAATATATATATATATATATATATACACACACACTCATGATCTACATGTAAAAACGTTCCTGCAGGTCAGAATATCCTAAACATCATTTCACTCAGGAATTCTTAAAATTCTTATATTTGTGCATCCCTTTAACTAATTAAAACTGCAACAAATTCAGAAAGTATTAAAAAAATCACAATATCCTATAACACAAGTATTACAAATAAAATATTAAATATTTAGAGATGCTTTCCTACTTTTTTGACATAAAATGCCAAAGATATATCCATGTTTACCTTTAAAGATTTACTTGAAATATAATAATTGTATATTTTACTTCCAGCTTAGAATTAATATAAAGTCTAAAGTAAAGGGCTATTATCACTGTGGCTTTAATTTTGGCTGTCTATGTCTTCTTCGGAAAATGTCTACATAGAGGAACCTCAAAAAACTGAAAAGAAAACTACCCTATTTTCCAGCAATTCTACTCTATCCAAAGAAAACAGAAACACTGATCCAGAAAGATATATGCACCTCAATATTCATAACAGCTTTATTTACAATAGCTGAGAAATGGAAGCAATCTATCAACAGATAAATATAGAAAATGTGGTATACAATAGAATATTACTCAAGCATTAAAAAAAAGAGAGAGAATGAAATTCTGCCATTTGCAACAATGTAGATGGATCAGCAGGGCATTATGCTTAGTGAAATATGTCAGACAGAAAAGGACAAATACTCTATGTTATCTCTCATGCAATCTAAAAAATAAAATAAACAAATGTATATAACAAAACAGAAACAGACTCGAGATATAGAGAACAAACTAGAAGTTTCCAGTGGGGAGAGAGAAGGGGATAGGGGCAAGGTAGGGCTGTGGAACTAGGAGATACAAACTACTGTGTATAAAATACGAAACAAGGACATATTGTACAGCACAAGGAAATAGTCATTATTTTGTAATAATTTTAAATGGAATAAAACCTATAAAACACTTGACAAAAATAAAGGGCTATCATCAGTTCTTTCAGTTTAAAACTCTCTACAATTTAGCTAACAGTATTTCTAACCCCATCTCAGCTCCTAGTAACATATATTACTAGGGTTTAAATAGTAAGATCTGAATTTCAAGGTACCTGTTTTATGGTACAATCCCACCAGTTATTTTCAAAAAAACCGAAAACATCTAATGTTTTATACTATTTATGTATCCAAAGATTTTTTTTGAAGCTTCAAATTGTCATCAACATCTTGTGATGAGTCTTTCAGAACGGCTACAAATTCCACAACTGTCAGAGGACAGAATATTATTTTTCTGAGGGATCAAGATCAAGCAAAAGCAAATAATCCGTTATATACATAATGTTAAGATTGTTTTTGTTAAGTTGTTAAGTCATGTCCGACTCTTTTGTGACTCCATGGATTGTAGCCAGCTAGGATCCTCTTTCCATGGGTTTTCCCTCCAGAGTAGGATACGGGAGTGGGTTGCCATTGCCTTCTCCAGGGGATCTACTTGATGTAGGTATCTAACCCAGGTCTGCATTGGCAGGCAGATTCTTTACCAGTGAAGCCAATGTTAAGAATAAGTATCCTCCACAGGTATACACATGTTCCCCATCCTGAACCCCCCTCCCTCTTCCCTCCCTGTACCATCCCGAATCATGTTGATGTATGGCAAAACCAATACAATATTGTAAAGTATTTAACCTCCAATTAAAATAAATAAATTTATATTAAAAAAGAATAAATATCCTTACATGATCAAAGTTAAAGATTGGTTATAGCATAGAGCTAAAATGCAAAATACACTTTCAGACAAAGAGGTAAAGAACAGCACTCATATTTCTTTTATTTTAAAGATGCTGTCTCAAGAATGGATGACGGGATTTGATCACATTAGTACTGTGAAGGCTAAATACTTAGCAACAACCAACTGGTGCCTGAGAAGATTAGCTTGGACTGATGATCACCATTTTGTTGACAACAACATGAACAAATATTTGGACATATTTTCACAACAGCAAATTTTCTCCTTCAATTACCCTCCAATTTGTACTTGTGCTAGTTTTAACAGCTAGATTGTCTTTTTGCACAAATAATAAAGGCCTCAACCACTAAAATGAAATTCAGAAGGAGGGAAAAGCTTAGTTTTATTAATGCTGAGACAGAAATGTTAATTACAGAGGATAATGAAATATAAAAGAACTCCCTTTGCTGTCTCCAATCTCTTTTGAACTTCACAGGGGTTTAAATATAATGTTTGCTTGGCAGTTATTCATGTCTAGAAAATAAAGAAAAGGGAAAATACTATACCAAAATAAAATCTCAAAAACTCACTAGCCAACTCTAATCTTTATTAATCAAAGAAGATTATTACCTTTGGGAAAAAATTCTTTTAAGAAGTCCAAATTCAATTTGAAGTTTCTTTTGCTAGAAAACACAGAATTTTTTCATCATAAAAAATATTGATGGGCTAAATGACTGAACAGAAAACACTATTCATGACTATTCTTCCTAGTTAGAGAAGTAATGAATTAATGTCAGCCAGGTAGACATACTTATACATATACCCTTAAAAATAATGTGTGAAGTTTCTGTATAAGAAAAATACAGCTAAATAAATGGATTGGGTCTTATTTAATTGAAATATCTTATTATCAAAGAACTTTAAATGCAGTTGTGCAAATGTATTAAAAGGAAAATAGCATTGCCTAATGATTTTAATTGCCTTTCTAGTGCTCTAATCACATTAAGTTAAAAATTATGTGCATTTTGACAGTGTTGAGTGTTTATATTAAGTAACAAGAATGCATCACTAACAGAGATGTAAATGTATGTAACTTTAAAATACAGACAAACATTCTTTCACATAAGATTTTTTTTTCTAAAATTATACAGAAGAGCCTGACACTATGCTGTTTCCAATTTTCCACTGTGCTTGGAGTACATCCCAACCCTTTTCATGGTTTTCACAGGGTGTTATTTAGAAACACCTAGCATTCTCTCCTCTCCTTTCCCTAGTATAACATGATTGAGTCAAACATACCTTGTTTCCATCTCTCAAACACTCCCTTGGGGGCCTTTGGCTCCTCTGCCTAGACATCGGACACATGGCTGGCATCTTCTCATTTCAGTTCAAATAAGACTTTCTCGACTATTCACTCAGAATTAGCTGTTCTCTCTCCACAGTCTATGTCTAGACTGTTTTATTTTGCTCTGCACTTAAATCTAACATACTTCACCATACTGATTTACTCATGTACGTATTAATGGCCTTCCCGGGTGGCTCAGTGGTAAAGAATCGGCCTGCAATGTAGGAGACCCAGGTTTGATCCCTGGGTCAAGAAGATCCCCTGGAGGAGGAAATGGCAACCCACTCCAGTATTCTTGCCTGGAGAATCCCACGGACAGTGGAGTCTGGGCGACAGTCCATGGGATCGCAGAATCAGACACGCCTGAGCTTATTAGCGCTAGTCTTGTCCTCCTGAACGTAAGTTGCAAGACAACTGTATGATGCCTACTTTATTCACCAGTTGAGCTCTGGTAATAGAAGGGTGCTGCGCACAATGTGCAAATTAACATTTGCTAAATGAAATGATTAAACTAAGCAAATAAACATCCTTCCAGTTATTTTCCCTATCAAAACATTTTACCAGAAAACTACCAAAATACAGCTATCCTTATCTACTGTCTCTCTTGATCACTACCAAAGGATCTATTAACAATTTTCAATGACCAGTTATTCGATTAACTTGTTTTTTTCACATTTGTGCTTGGTTATACCATACTACAATTACAAGGTAATTTTAATTTAGATAAGGAGTCTATCTATTCATATAATTTTCTTAACCTGTGTTTTGAAAGGCATGAGATAAAACTAGGAGCTAAATTCAATTATGTAACAAAATTAATGACTTCCTTCAAAAAGCCTTCCTATAGCAAGAATATTCTGTTTAACTTATAAAAAATATTGTCTAAAATTATTTTGGACTTTTTAATTACATTAAAATGAATTGATAAAAAATATAAAGCATATTGAACTAAGTATATTAAAGAGAAAGTTTTCACATAGTGTTTTAAAAACCAGATTAAATACAAACCCAATCATGTTAAGTTTGTAGATTGAATAGAGAGAATAGAAGATTTTTAAGAGCTACATTAAATTGCAAATAGAAAAATCATCTGGGATAAGAAAAAAGCCTAAAAGGACAAATCTTCTTTGGGGAAAAATGTTAATATTTTATATTTTTGAAACTATAAAATGATATGTTTTATCCATCTTTACATATACATTTTACCTATATTAATATATGTTTAGTATGCAATAAATATAAAGAAAAATTGTATCTGGAGAATTTCACATAGATTTTGAAATTATAACCTTTTTTCCCAGGGTTTGTAGCTTTTCATCATTAACTTCAGTTCCCCTAATTGGCATCCTAGATTACTTAGATTTTCATATTTATTCACTCAATTATTTATTGCATTGCGCTTTTAAATGTGTGCCAGGCACTGTTCTAGTTCCAGGAATACACCGGAGGATACACAAAGTCCTTCACTAGAGACACTCATGAGGAATTCATCGATAGTCTTAAATATTAAGAGAGCGAAATGAGAAATGGAATGAATTTTATTTTAAAATAGAGATATTTAGTGAGCATTGTCTAGAACTAGCCCCGTATAAGAAACAATAACATATCAGAAGTTGCCAATTCAAAAACACCAAAAATGAAGTGAAGTCATCTAAGATTAAATGCTAGACACACGGTAAGCACTGCCTATTGAAGAGATGAATAAAAGGAATGAATGAAACATTTTAGTATCAACAATTTTTACCATTTTGTTTCTTAGTGAATCTGCAGTTAAATGTTGGAAAACATCTCATATTATAAATAACAGTTTTAGCTGATGATTTACCAGTATCCATTTGGAAAAGATAACATATTTAAAAATTGCATTTTTCAACGTTAAAGATATAACTTCACTGCATGTGAAATTGTTGTTAAAGGTTTTCTTCTTTATCGTAAACTGTGCTCAAATTGGCCTGCAGAATCAAAAAAAATCTGTTCTCCTATTCTCCAAAACCCAGAATACAGTAGAAAGCCAGCTGGCAGTGCCCACTGGCAGGCTGCCATTCTCATCTATGGTTGCAATGCAATCCTAGGGGAAAAACAATCATGAATTCTGTTTAACTAGGGCCATAGAATGACAGTTGTTTCTTGATGGGCTGCGGGTCTATTACTAAGACAAACTCGATGAAAGCCATTCAAATCCTACTCTCTGTGACTCTGGGAAGATCAGAGGGCTGAGGAAGTTTTGAGAATAGAGATTATGCTGTTTGCTATTCTTTAACACAGTGATAAAACAATCAAACAGAAAGGAAAATGAGTTCCAGCGCCAATCCATTATTTGACAAACACCATTTCCCCCTCAAGTTGACTGAATTGTCTTGGTATGGTATAGGATCAACCTGTTTATGAGGAAATAACAACAAAATGATAACAATCATAATAATTAGCAGTTATTGTTACCTTTTTCCAGGCATTTCTCCAAGAATAATGGTGTTTATTAAGTTACTGAAATACTCCAAACAAGTCTATAGGTAGTTGTATTCTTATTCACATTTTACAGGTAAGAAATAGGAGAAGGAAGACTAAGTAATTTACTCAGGGTTAATTTGATTCCATATAACACTTTTTCAACTGTACAGACAGGGTAAGGATTTATAAACTACAGTCACTGACATTCAAGCATTCGTGAATGCCTTAGTAAATTCTTGGTTATTAAAGATAGGAATTTGGTTAGTAGGATTTTTCAGTCCGAGATGTCCCACCCCTTTGAGAGTTAAAGATGAGGAGGAAGGCTACCTAAGCACAAGTTCCAAATGAGCTTTTATACTATATTCAGTTCATTTCCTAATTTGAATTTCAGCTTTGCCCATGCAGAAGTGTTGTGTGGATTAACTCGATAAGATAAAATAACATCATTTTTATGTGGAATTTAAAATATAATACAAATGGGCATATATACAAAACAGAAACAGACTCACAGGTATAGAAAACAAACTTGGGGTTACCAAACAGGAGACGAAAGAAGGGAGGGGCAAATGAGGGCTATGGGGTTAACAGGTGCAAACTATATGAAACAGCCCAACAAGTATTAACTATATAAGACAGGGAACTAGACCCATCTTATAATTACCTATAAATGGATGTCATCTATAAAAACACTGAATTGGTAAGCTGCACACCTGAAATCAACTATACTTCAATAAAAAAAAATAAAAGTACCAGAGCCTCATCACACTATTCATATTCCTATTCCATATCTGAGAAGAAAAACTTTCCCCTACCATATTTTTATCTTGTAGTACACACTTATTAATAGGTAAGTATGATCTTTGTGTGATGGTAGACGGAAAACTTCAGGATAGGGTGTACTCTGTGGCACAATAAATATATAGATTCTTATTAGTTACAGAAAGCAAATCAGTAGATAGGATCTAATTAAATCAGTACTAGAGCATCAGTTGTCTACTCTCTTAAATGATCAAAACAAACTGCTTCATATGCCTCAACACAGCAGTCTTGAACTGCCATTTTTTTCATGCTTACAAAATTTTCACAGTGATAAAGATTCACCTCTGAGACTGGACAGCGTCCAGGTCTTGGTCTAATAAAACAAGTTTAACTTCTATTCACTAAACATTTCATCTTTGCCCAAAGTACTCTAAGGATAGTTTATTAAGTACTATTTCTATGTTGATACCATTGAACTACAGAAAAAGGAAAGTCACTTTTCTCTTAAGCTCCAAAATCATTTGACATTTGATAGAAAATAAATTAACCTGAATATTTTTTCAAATGATATTTCAAGGAAACAAAGTACAAAAGCTATTTTGTAATACATTTTAGCTTAACCAGTGTGAAGGTACTAAATATTAAATGCATGGTCTGCTACTTCTAGAGTTTATATGTAACAAATTTAAGAAAAATTAAAAAAAAAACTTAAACATCTTGTTATTTAATTGACTGCTGATATTGTCATCAATCCCCTTAGATACTACATATAGGTATTGTCGCAAATCTATTTAGGTATTATACATAGGTCAAAGGACTAAAGTACATTCTTCTGAGGAGGATTCAGGATGGGGAACACGTGTATACCTGTGGTGGATACATGTTGATGTATGGCAAAACCAATACAATATTGTAAAGTAATTAACCTCCAACTAAAATAAATTTATATAAAAAAGAATATTTTTTGGTATGAATTTTTCAATTAAAGACATTTTTGGTAAAACAAAAAAATTTAAGGAAGATAAATATTCTAATTATAGGTTTTTGTTATTTGAAACTAATTTTTTTGTAGAAAATGTTTTATATTGAACTTTAAAATGCCTATTATCCTTTGTAAAATATATAAAATTACCTTTTTTTTCTTTTTCTATTCATCAAGGAGAAGTGAAGAACTGATACCTTCTTTTCAAATAATTTTTTGTATTTATTTCATATGTTACACTATTTTAAATCAAAACAGAATTAATGACTTTAGTATCTACACTATAAATGATTAGTAGAAATATCTTGAGTCCTAAATACTGTAAAGGCTCTATTTACATGAGTACATACAGTCTGGGGACATCTGTCCCTAGGGGAGGGTGGTTGCTATTCACTTCAAATTAAGTTCACCTCATCTTTGTTTCAGAATGTGTGTTATGTCCTATATTAAGCATACACTTTAGATAAAATCTGGGCTTGTCTCAGAAAAATCTGTTTTCCCAGGAGATTTACACTTGTTCCATTTATCATGTTTTCTTATTTGTTCAACAAAAAATGAAACTAAAATGCTGCTCTTTACCCTGAGGCATCTCCCTAGTTGCTTACCATGTGTTTTCACATCTCTTTTCTCTCAAGCACATTTTTCCAATGTATTTATCTTATAAGTCCTGGGAAGACACTACCACCCACTAGTTAGCAGAATTTGTTGAAATAGCCAGTTCTTTTGGCAAACAGGGCATAAATGTAGCAGTCAAAGTTAGAAAAGAATAAACTCAGTTCTAACTTTACACTAAATACTAAAGAAAAAAGAACTAGAAAGGATTTTTGTGATACTTAAGAAGTGAATTTCTAAAAGAGATTCCTTCCTTCACTTTTATATACTACAAAGTCTCAGACTATACTCCAGAAATTGGTCTAGGTGCTTTCTGTACATCTACCTTTGAAGTCAGTATAACAGTTTCCATTTTACATTTGGGGAAAAACCTTAATGGTAAGGAAATTGCCCATTGCATGATAACTAAACAGCTGAACTTGCCTCTGTCCTTAGGTTTCTTTGGCCATTTTCTTTCTCCCATACCATTACATTTTTCACAAGGTCCTCAGTATAGCAGGAGGACTGATTTCTCTACCTTGGAACTGTAGTAAAAGAGGCCATAAACTACAGCCGTGCCCATATATTCAAATATAAAGTTAAGAAAGCATTTAACACAGGTACTGTTACTCTTGCACCTTTTTTTTCTTTTTGTCTTTAATAGATCTGAATTAGCTTTCCTTATTCAAGTAGTTTGCACATATCATAATCATTCATTGTTGGACTTCAAATGCATGCCTTGTTTAAAATATTTTGGATTTATCAAAAACATGGATTAACAACTAAAGAGGTTTTTTATAGAATACCTTCAGGAATATTTTTAAAATAAATCAATCACAGAGAAATGAAAATGTTTCTGTGATAATATATTTTAGTTTTCAAATGAAAATGCCATCGTTCAAGCCACCAACTGTGTTTTTTTTTTTTTAGAGTCTTTTTATTATGTGGGAAGTACACAAATGCCAATTCTTTAGTAATTGCTAAGGTAAATATTATTGTACATTAAGTTCTTAGCAGAATAAATATTATACCAAATAATTTTTGATTGTTTTATTTACCATGTTGATTACTTAATCCTCTAATCCTAAGTGTCATAAAGTAGTTTTATGAACAACATTTTTTGCCTTTTCTCATTTTGTATTTCAAAATGATCTTGTAACTTGAAATGATCAAATCTTTTATGAATAATTCATGTCAGTCTTCAATTCAAGCTCTGATGATAAGGAATCTACCTTTAATAGAGGAGACCTGCATTCAATCTCTGGGTCAGGAAGATCCCCTGGAGAAGGGAATGGAAACCCACTCCAATATTCTTGCCTGGAGAATCCCATGGACAGAGGAGCCTGGTGGGACTATTGTCCATGGTGTCACAGAGTGTCTGCCATGACTGAACAACTAACAAACATACACACACACATGTCAGTACAAATTTATTTTTGCAGTATTTTATGGGATGCTATGGAAACCTAAAATTCTGACTTAAATAGTCATAACTGTAAGAACTAACTCATGAGTTTTTACTATTATCCAAGCTTTCTAATAAGCACCTAATATTAATCATCTTATTTACTCCTGACAACAAATCTATGAGGAGAATACTATTATTTTGATATCCATGTGATAGTGAGGGAATGGGTCCCAGAGAGAGCAACAGAATGTGGAACTTGCCTTGTGTCACACAACTAGGAAGACATAAGGCTTGGGAGCAAGTCTTCATCAGATTAACTATTAGGCAGGAGCCAACTGTTACTAGACTAGACAAGCAGTGAAAAGCAAGGAAAAACATATCCAAGTCATACATTAAGACTAACACTGAAAATAAATATGTCCAAAGTTCAAGAAACAAATCAGAGCACTTACACAGAAGAGGCAGTTGGAATAGGCGTTGAATGACAGGCAGGCTTTTAACAAGTGGGGAGAAGGGGGAGAGAGATTTAGGCAGAGGGAAAGCAAACAGGAGCAGTTTCAGGCATTGAGTTTTATGACACTTGGACACTTCCGAGGGCACTTCGGAGAAAAAATAATCATAAAAGCACTAGGAATACAAAGTTAGGTGCAAAGGACATAGTCATCTCACTAATTATGGTTAACATCATATTTTTACATATTTTACTTAAAAAAAATCCACTGCCAGCGCTCTGTTCCCCCAGGATCTTGGAAGGGTCTGTGTGCATCAGAGGCCCTAAATATTAAACTCTTAAGGAGAAAATAGAGGACATCTTATTATGTTTTGTATCATTACCTTGGTGATGACATGTGTGGGTATCTACACAGCATGCATCTAAACTCATTTCCAATTTATTAACTTAATGCACCAAAACCAAATATTCGTCTTGGTTATCTATATAACAGGAGATAAATCCAGTCTTTAATGTATCTTTAAAATTAGGTTTAATTTCACTTAAGAGAAATTTCTTTTCTGTAACACATTATCATCCACTGCTCAGGTTTTAGCAGAAACTAGAGTATATTAAATTGCATTCTGGAAGGAGGCTAAATATTTTTTGACTCAGCTTTTCTGTAGTACCCCCATTGGCATGGCTTTCATGAGTATCCAAGTTTTCAAGTATTCCATGAATGTTGGTACTTAGATTTTCTTCCTCTTCAACACAAATGAAGAAGAAGGTATGTGCCTAGATCATCTGGCCTTAAAAATTGTGCTTAGTATTGAAATAAAATTTTGCAAACTATAATAAATTTATGTATTCTATTCAGAAATAATGTTATTGGTTGATGCTAACAACTTTACCATCAGTGTTAATCTATATGTTTTGACAATTTAACCAATGAAAAGGGAAAAAAATGAAGGCAAGAATCATTACTAGTAGACTGGAAAAAGTAAACTGTCATTAACTATGAATTAGTTTGACTTTTGATGTTGCAACGGCCCAGTAATCTGGAGTGGTTTCCATTTGCAAGCTTACATTCAGCGTGTTCATACTGGCTGCAATCATGATGGGCATCCATTTGTCTCCACAGTCTTAATAGAGCTTACTAACACTTTTGGTGGCAAAGGTCATCAGCAGATTAACCATGTTAGGTGACTTAGTTACTGGAGAAAACAAATCATAATGAGAACACCATAATAATATATTATATGGGCTATTTTTAAATTTTAGAATTTGACTTATGTTGTCTCTTTTTTTTTCTATTAAAGGACTTTTCTCATAATAAGACTTATACGTAGCTATCTTTAACATATTGTTAGATTTTCAAAAATACCACCCTCTCATTGTTAATTGTCATTTCAACTTGGAATGATTTTGAGAAAGGAAATACATTGCTAAATCCAATGTGTATTTGTATCCTACAAATACCAAACATCTTTGATTAATAAGCACTGAGAAAAAAGAATATACATCAAGAGTCATTAGTTCAGTGCAGATCAGTCGCTCATTCATGTGTGACTCTTTGTGACCCACGGACTGCAGCGCACCAGACCTCCCTGTCCATAACCAACTCCCAGAGATTACTCAAACTCATGTCCATTGAGTCAGTGATGTCATCCGACCATGTCATCTCTGCCGTCCCCTTCTCCCACCTTCAAACTTTCCCAGCATCAGGGTCTTTTCTTTTTTTTTTTTTTTTTTAAATTAATTTTTATTTTTTAGTTTGTTTTGCTTTACAATACTGTATTCGTTTTGTTACACATTGACATGAATTAGCCATGAGTGTACATGAACTCCCAATCCCGACCCCCACCTCCACCCTCCCGCCCCACACCCTCTCTCTGGATTATCCCCGTGCATCAGTCCCTAGCATCCTGCATCCTGCATCCAGGGTCTTTTCAAATGAGTCAATTCTTCGCATCAGGTGGCCAAAGTATTGGAGTTTCAGCTTCAACATCAGTCCTTTCAATGAACACTCAGGAATGATCTCTTTTAGAATGGACTGGTTGGATCTCCTTGCTGTCCAAGGGATTCTCAAGAGTCTTTTCCAACATCGCGGTTCAAAAGCATCAATTCTTTGGCACTCAGCTTTCTTTATAGTCCAACTCTCACACCCATACATGACCAGTGAAAAAACCATAGCCTTGACTAGACAGATTTTTGTTGGCAAAGTAATGTCTCTGCTTTTTAATATGCTGTCTAGGTTGGTCATAACTTTCCTTCCAAGGAGTAAGGGCCTTATAATTTCATGGCTACAGTCACCATCTGCAGTGATTTTGGAGCCCCCCAAATAAAGCCAGCCACTGTTTCCCCATCTATTTGCCATGAAGTGATGGGACCAGATGCGATGATCTTTGTTTTCTGAATGTTGAGCTTTAAGCCAACCTCTTCACTCTCCTCTTTCCCTTTCTCAAGAGGCTCTTTAGTTCTTCTTCACTTTCTGCCATAAGGGTGCTGTCATCTGCATATCTGAAGTTATTGATATTTCTCTCTGCAATCTTGATTCTAGCTTGTGCTTAATCCAGCCCAGTGTTTCTCATGATATGCTCTGCACATAAGTTAAATAAGCAGGGTGACAATATACAGCCTTGACGTACTCCTTTCCCTATTTGGAACCAGTCTGTTGTTCCATGTCCAGTTCTAACTGTTGCTTCCTGATCTGCATACAGATTTCTTAGCAGGCAGGTTAGGTGGTCTGGTATTCCCATCTCTTTCAGAACTTTCCACAGTCTGTTGTGATCCACACAGTCAAAGGTTTTGGCATAGTAAATAAGAAATAGATGTTTTTCTGGAACTCTCTTGCTTTTTCGATGATTCAACGGATGTTGCAATTTGATCTTTGGTTCCTCTGCCTTTTCTAAAACCAGCTTGAACATCTGGAAGTTCATGGTTCATGGATTGCTGAAGCCTGGCTTGGAGAATTTTGAGCATTACTTTACTAGCATGTGAGATGAGTGCAATTGTGCAGTAGTTTAAGCATTCTTTGGCATTGCCTTTCTTTGGGATTGGGATGAAAACTGACCATTTCCAGTCCTATGGCTACTGATGAGTTTTCCAAATTTGCTGGCATACTGAGTGCAGCACTTTCACAGCATCTTTTAGGATTTCAAATAGCTCAGCTGGAATTCCATCACCTCCACTAGTTTTGTTCATAGTGAGGCTTCCTAAGGCCCACTTGACTTCACATTCCAGGATGCCTGGCTCTAGATGAGTGACCACACTATCGTGATTATCTGGGTCATGAAGATCTTTTTTGTACAGTTCTTCTGTATATTCTTGCCACCTCTTCTTAATATCTTCTGCTTCTGTTAGGTCCATATGATTTCTGTCTTTTATCAAGCTCATCTTTGCATGAAGTGTTCCCTTGGTATCTCTAATTTTCTTGAAGCAATCTCTAGTTTTTCCCATTCTATTGTTTTCCTCTATTTCTTTGCACTGATCACTGAGGAAGGCTTTCTTATCTCTCCTTGTAATTCTTTGGAACTCTGCATTCAAATGGGTATATCTTTCTTTTTCTCCTTTGCTTTTCCCTTCTCTTCTATTCACAGCCATTTGTAAGGCCTCCTCAGACAGCCATTTTGCTTTCTTGCATCTCTTTGTTTTGGGGATGGTCTTGATTCCTGTCTCCTGTACAATGTCACAAACCTCCCTCCACAGTTCATCAGTCACTCTCTCTAACAGATCTAGTCCCTTAAATCTATTTCTGACTTCCACTGTATAATCATAAGGGATTTGATATAGGTCATACCTGAATGGTCTACTGGTTTTCTCCACTTTCTTCAATTTAAGCCTGAATTTGGCAATAAAGTGTTCGTGATCTGAGCCATACTCAGCTCCTGGTCTTATTTTTGCTGATTGTATAGAGCTTCTCCATCTTTGGCTGCACAGAGTATAATCAATCTGAATTCGGTGTTGATCATCTGGTGATATTGATGTATAGAGTCTTCTCTTGTGTTGTTGGAAGAGGGTTTTTGCTGTGACCAGTGTATTCTGTTGGCAAAACTCTATTAGCCTTGCCCTGCTTCATGCTGTACTCCAAGGCCAAATTTGCCTGTTACTCCAGGTGTTTCTTGACTTCCTACTTTTGCATTCTAGTCCCCTATAATGCGGAGAAGGCAACAGCACCACACTCCAGTACTCTTGCCTGGAAAAATCCCATGGATGGAGGAGCCTGGTTGGCTGCAGTCTATGGGGTGGCTAAGAGTCAGACACAACTGAGCGACTTCACTATCACTTTTCACTTTCATGCATTGGAGAAGGAAATGGCTACCCACTCCAGTGTTGTTGCCTAGAGAATGCCAGGGATAGGGGAGCCTGGTGGCTGCTGTCTATTGGGTCGCACAGAGTCAGACATGACTGAAGCGACTTAGCAGCCACAGCAGCAGCCCCTATAATGAAAAGAACATCTTTTGGGTGTGTTAGTTCTAAAAGGTCTTGTAGGTCTTCATAGAACCATTCAACTTCAGCTTCTTCAGTGTTACTGGTCAGGGCATAGATTTGGATTACCATGGTATTGAATGGTTAGCCTTGGAAACTAACAGAGATCATTCTGTCATTTTTGAGATTGCATCCAAGTACTACATTTCAAACTCCTTTGTTGACTGTGATGGCTACTCCATTTCTTCTAAGGGATTCTTGCCCACAGTAGTAGATATAATGGTCATCTGAGTTAAATTCACCCATTCCAGTCCATCTTAGTTCACTGATTCCTAGAATGTCGACATTCACTCTTGCCATCTCCTGTTTGACGGCTTCCAATTTGCCTTGATTCATGGACCTAACATTCCAGGTTCCTATGTAATGTTGCTCTTTACATGGCATGGAAAATTGCTAGTTTGTAAAATTATGATACAGCTATTAACCTATTAATAGTTTCCTTGGATCTTTTATCTCTGGATCCTTTGTTGCACCTAGAAAGATGTATCTTAATAATTTTCACCACTTGAGCTTAACAACACTGGCTTTGTGGATCTAAGAAGACACACAGGAGACAACATGCATCCAAGTTTGAGGTTGGTTTATTTGGGTACCCACTGCATGCTTTTAAAGGGAAAGACTGCTTAATGAATATCACTAAGAAGTGACTTGTAACCTTCCTGAGCACAGTTCAAATTGTCACAGATTTCTGGGGATGTTACCAACGTTTCCAACATATTCTGAGAAATCTTTAAGTTTTATACGTTAAAAGGCTGTCAAAAATGCCTCCTTCCCAATATAAGTAAATACCAATTCATTGTCATTTCACGGTGGATACTTTACAATTCTGTAACATCTAGAACTTTTATTAGCTTTCTTTTTTCCCCAAAATTTATTTAATTGGAGGTTAATTACTTTAAAATATTGTATTGGTTTTGCCATACATCAACATATCTTGATAAATTTGGTCCAGACCCATTGCCCTTTGAGTATTAGAAATTCTTCAGTCTTTTAACTTTCTTCTATAAAATGCAGCCCTAGAAGACAGCTATTTTAACATGGAAAGCTGGATACAGAGCAGAAGTATTAAGTTTAATGCTTAGGTCAGGCATTTCCTATTTCCTATTCCTGACCAAGTCTGTTTCCTTATCTTCAAAAGGAAGATGATGATACATGACGGTGTTAGTAAATGAAGAAAAGCATGTGGAAATGCTTTGTATGTACAGTGTGAATTACAATGTATGTTAGTATTGATTATGTATTGTTCTCTCCTAAAATCTTGCCTTGATGTGTAGTTTTAAAAATAACTACACATCACAAGCCCCTTTTGTGCCTAATGATGTGATGGATGAAAAACACAACAAAGCAGACCAGGGATTGGACCCTTGATGCAGTTAGCAAAAATATTTTGGTTAAGGTGGAAAGCTAAGTAACATCTATGTATGCGAAGAATCAGCAAGGTCGGGATTGGGAGTTCATGTACACTCGTGGCTGATTCATGTCGATGTGTAGCAAAACGAATACAGTATTGTAAAGCAAAACAAACTAAAAAATAAAAATTAATTTAAAAAAATTTCACATAAATACAAATGCAAAATATAGTATAAAACAGTGTACTGTCTACATACTTAAACTCTAGAAGATTCATGTTAGGATCATGATTACTGCTTTATAGTTCTTTATAGTTCTAAACTATATACTGATATAGTTTAGAAATATTCTAGCTAATGGCTTCTCAGTTAAGCCTTGAAGGTAGGGTGACATTTACACTGATGGAAAGGAAAGAGAGTCTAACTCTGGTCAGGAGATCATAGTAACAGAAATGTCAGTGAGTGGAGAATGAAGATGTAAAATATGGTATAAGGAGAAGATGAAGAAAGTTTTCTGGGAAGAAAGGATCAATTTGGGGAAGAATGAGTGAGTTGGGAGAGATTGGGGGCAGGAGGAGAAGGGGATGACCGAGGATGAGATGGCTGGATGGCATCACTGACTCAATGGATGTGACTCTGAGTGAACTCCGGGAGTTGGTGACAGACAAGGAGGCCTGGTGTGCTGTGATTCATGGGGTCGCAAAGAGTCGGACACGACTGAGCAACTGAACTGAGTGAGTTGGAAGATAAAGGACTGATCGCAATTGAGACAATGCAACATTTGGAGGGGAAGGGAAAGAAAAGGAGGACGAAGATAATGTGATTTGAAGGAAGAAGGTCATGAGCAATCCAGTTTAATATAGCACTGTGATATTCAAGTACAGATGTCTACACTCAAAAGCTACAAAATCTGAACTTTTATTTTTCTTCTAATTGGATAGACAGAAGCCTAGAAACAAAACACACTGAATCTATTTAAGACCACTAAAATAATCAGCCTAGGTCAGTGTAAGCTGCTATAATATAATTTGCTATTGAAGATATGTACTTCATGTCTTTTTGAAATGGACCATAGTGTCTTTCTTCATGACAAATCATGCTGATTATTGTTACTTTACCAAAAAAAAAAAAAAAAAAATTCTTGAGGAATACGTAAGGTCTTCAGAATCTAAATGTTTTTAAGTCTAAGAAAGATTAGCTAAAAGATACCTGCCATGAATATTTTTACTATTCAACATTTTAAACCATGGCAATTATTAATACATCATCTACTCAACATTTTTATTTATAAACAATATAATTCAAGTAGGCTCTTCATTATCTTCTCAGACACTCTAATCAATATTACAAATTCTAAGGACTTGTTCATATTCTTTTCTCTACAGGTTGGAAGTCCCAGAAAACTTTAATAAATAACATTTCTAAACCCAGATGAAGTTCCAGTTCTTTCAACCAATGTGTTACTGATTTTTCTCTTCTTACATATTGTATTATATATCACTTCACCCTTATTTTTATACTGTCATTTACCTATTAATTTCACCTGTATTGTAAGTTCCTCTTCCAGAGGAATGGGTTTTATGCATTCTTTCCTCTCTTGTGGGTGCATTTTGATCTTTTTGGCATCTTTACCCTTTGACAATCTGATGGAAAATATGAGCTAATTTCACAAAAAAGGCATCTGCAAACATACATACCACGTTTTCCACATAATTTCAAGGAAGTGAAAAAAAGGTAAAAAGTGAAATCGCTCAGCTGTGTCCCACTCTTTGTGACCCAATGGACTCAGACTCCTCCACCCATGGAACTTTCCAGGCAAGAATACTGGAGTGGGTTGCCATTCCCTTCTCCAATTTCAAGGAAGCTATTCTGAAATCCTTCAGGCAATATGGATTCAAGGATAATATATCCTGAATTTGTGTTTAACAAACATCCCTGGATAGAACAGGAATTTAATAAATGCTTTTTAACAGATTTAACTGTAGGTAACCAAGTCATTTTTTATCAGTTTGACAAAATCAACTGGGCCAGGCACCTGGGGAGAACTAGGGCAGAAAACTGAACACTCAGCCCAAGGAGGGGAAAGAGTGGGAGCTGTAGGAGAAAAGAAAAGTGCTGACCTTAGGTATTAATCTAGCTACCGCAGTCTTTCCCTAGTAAAGATTTGTTACCAAGTACACATTTCTTATAGAGGAGCAGGTAGTAAAATCTGTGGATGTGGGAAACCTCAGAATACAAAATGCCTTAAAGAACCTTATGCTCTAAAGTAAAAATAGAAGTGACAGTGAGTAGGAGGGAGGAGGAGGATATGCTGGTTGCAAATCACACCCTTGGTTTCCTGATAAAGCATGACTCAGAAGCTACCAAAGATATTAACCATTACCAGGGAGAGGTATACTGAGCAATGTAAAGTGAGGAAGAGTTCAAAAAAGGTAAATGGAAAAAGTGATCTCTGAAGCATTTAAAAAAGTGAACAACTCTAACAAGATTAGTAAGAATAATAATAACAATTATAGATATAATTATCGTTTTGAAGATTTCTCCTTAAAAACTCTAGAATTTCTGGCTGAATGTTCATCTCATAGAAAGCAAGTAAAGAAAAAATATTCCCTGATGGTTTACTGAAACAGATCATCATTATACTGACTGAAACAGATCATCATAGCTATAAGGGTTATAAATACTTTTTAATTCTGTATATGTTGCTATGAATTTGACTATGTTAAGCACTACTTGGATGATGGTTAATTTCAGAGAATTATATCAAAAGTCTTATAACTCTCAAAATATGCCTTCAGTAGAGTGGGTATCATTTGATATGTTGATATTGATATATCTTTGTTTAAAATGAAATTAAATGTAAAATATTGCAAAGCATTTTGTCTAAAAAAATTAAACTTGAAAAGCAGTGTCAATCCAGGTATTTTATGGGAGATGGCTTTTAGAACCAATTGCATTTACTCTATATTCATGAACCTTAATGCTTCTCTTCCTCTAAATGTTTGAAAGTGCATTCATTAGTAAGTCTTTAGAGCAAAAAAAAAAAAAAAAGATTTTTCTCTGCCACTTTCCCAGATGCCTTGAAGTTAGACCAACTTTTATCTGCTTGCCTTAAGACAGAGATGACATATATAAAATGCTAAAAGAAAAAAAGAAAGATGAGAGAGAGAGAAGAAAAAAGTTGAAGTGAAAGTATTAATCCCTTAGTTGTCCAAGTCTGTGACCCTATGGACTGTAGCCTGCCAGGCTCCTCTGTCCATTAGATTATCCAGACAAGAATACTGGAGTGGGTATTCTCCTGGGGGTCTTCCCTGGAGAGGATTCTTCTCCAGGGGATCTCCCAACCCAAGGGTAAAACTCAGGTCTCCTTCATTCTAGGCAGATTCTTTACCATCTGAGCCACCAGGAAAGCCCAAAGTGGGCCAAAAAAAAAAAACCAAAACACAAGAACTTTCTCATTTCCTAAATGGTCATAACAGTGGTACATACCTCATAAAAAATTTGAAATAGTATGAAATGAGTAATGCACTAAAATACTTGGTATAGCAACTGCATGTAATGAAAGCTCTCTACATGTAAAAAAGTTTGCAAAGACCCCTAAAAACTTCATATTCTTTCAAATATTTTCCACATTCTTTCTATTGTGAAATATTTATAATGCAGTCAAAATAGGCAAGATTATTCTTTATTATTTTACAACTTGAAACACTTTATAATCCCTAAGATTAACATATTTCACCCTTAAACAAAGACATAGTAAATGTGATTATAATATCTTATTTATAATGGTGTCTGAGCATTAAAAATACCATAGAGGAATATGATTTCTAATAATAGTTATTTGTAAAAATAGTTATGTAAACAAGACATTATATCTGCTGACAGAAAGATACTTTGCAATATGAGAAAAGTAAAACTTTATAAATCCTTAAATATGATCAAATCTATAAAATAATTTAATATACCTTATATGAATTATCACCATCATCATTAATTATATAAGAAAATACTTAAAATTATAAACCTGATTTAGCTTAAAGTTAAACTGTATCACTTGCAATTAACATATTTTATAGAATTAAAAATATGTTAATGTAAAATGCAAAAAATTTGGAAAATTCAGCAGTGGTCATAGGACTGGAAAATATCAGTTTTCATTCCAATGCCAAAGACTGTTCAAACTACTACACAATGCATCATTTCACATGCTAGCAAAGTAATGCTCAAAATCCTTCAAGCTAGACTCCAACAGTACATGAACCAAGAACTTTCAGATGTATAAGCTGGATTTAGAAAAGACAGAGGAACCAGAGATCAAATTGGTAAAATCCACTAGATCATGGAAAAATCAAGGGAATTCAGAAAAACATTGACTATGCTAAAGCCTTTGACAGTGTGGATCACAACAAACTCTGGAAAATTCTGAAAGAGATGAGCATATGAGACTATCTTACCTGCCTCCTGAGAAACCTGTATGTAGGTCAAAAAGCAACAGTTAGACCTGGAGATGGAACAATGGACCAGTTCAAAACTGGGAAAGGAGTACATTAAGCTGTAAATTGCTACCCTGCTTATTTAACTTCTATGCAGAGTACATCATGAGAAGTGCCGGGTTGGGTGAATCAAGATTGCTGGGACAAATATCAATGCCCTCAGATATGCAGATGACACCACCCTAACAGCAGAAAGCAAAGACGAACTAAAGAACCTCTTGATAAAATTGAAAGGCGAGAGTGAAAAAACTGGCTTAAAACTCAACATCCAAAAAAATTAAAATCATGGCATCCAGTCCCATCACTTCATGGCAAATAGATGCAGAAACAAGGGAAATAGTGGCAGACTTTATTTTCTTGGTCTCCAAAATTACTGCAGACAGTGATGGCAGCCATGAAATTAAAAGATACTTTCTCTTTGGAAGAAAAGTTATGACAAACCTAGACAGCATATTAAATAGCAGAGACATCATTTTGCCAACAAAGGTACATATAGTCAAGGCTATGGTTTTTCCAGTAGTCATGTACAGATGTGACAGTTGGACTATAAAGAAGGCTGAGTCCCCAGAATATTCAGTGGAAGGACTGATGCTGGAGCTAATGTGCAAATACTTTGGCCACCTGATGAGAAGAGCTGACTCAATGGAAAAGACCCTGATGATGGGAAAGATTGAGAGCAGGAGAAGGGGACGACTGAGGATGAGATGTTTGGATGGTATCATTGACTCAATGGATATGAGTTTGAGTAAACTTCTGGAGATAGTGAAGGACAGGGAAGCCTGGTATGCTGCAGTTCATGGTGTTGCAAAAAGTTGAACACAACTGAGCTAATGAACAACAACAACCACCACAAATTTAGTTCATCTTACATTAACCAAAAATGTTAGCTTAACTCTAACATACAAAATATGTTCACTATGAACTAATCATAGCTTGTACAAAATGAAATATCATATAAGATAAATAACAGTATTTTAAAAATGTATAAAGCATTGTATATATAATGGAACATTAATTTTAAATGTGATGTATATTTGCATATGGACATAGTTATGCTTGGGGATATAGGAGGCTATTAACAATGGTTGCGGAGAAGGCAATGGCACCCCACTCCAGTACTCTTGCCTGGAAAATCCCATGGATGGAGGGGCCTGGTAGGCTGCAGTCCATGGGGTCACACAGAGTCGGACACAACTGAGCGTCTTCACTTTCACTTTTCACTTTCATGCATTGGAGAAGGAAATGGCAACCCACTCCAGTGTTCTCGCCTGGAGAATCCCAGGGATGAAGAGCCTGGTGGGCTGCCGTCTATGGGGTGGCACAGAGTCGGACATGACTTAAGCAACTTAGCAGCAGCAGCAGCAACAATGGTTGACTTTGGGAAGATAAGAAGAAGTTACTTTCAATTCACATAGTTTTGGATTATTTTAATATTATAAATATTTTAATAAAATACTTTTTCATTTAAAAATCAAGTTCAGTTCAGTTGCTCAGTCATGTCTGACTCTTTGCGACCCCATGAATCACAGCATGCCAGGCCTCCCTGTCCATCACCAACTCCGGGAGTTCACTCAAACTCATGTCCATCGAGTTGCTGATGCCATCCAGCCATCTCATTCTCTGTCACTATATATAAACTAGATAAACAATAAGGTCCTTGTCTAGCACAGGCAAATAAGTATTCAATATCCTTAATAAATCATAATGGAAAAGAATATAAAAAATGTGTATATGCATGTGTAACTGAATCACTTTGCTGTAGACCAGAAACTAACACAAGTTGGTAAATCAACTGTACTTCATTTTTAAGAAATCAAGCTAAAATATTTCTTTAAAAACATTACTCTTTAGTCGCAATAAACCATACTTTTCTATAAAAAATGCCAGTTTCCAATATAGAATATTATATATTATTGAAGATCTATACAGAAATAATTTTTTTTCTTACTAATAGAACTTTTTCTGTGCTTTGAGGGCAATAGATATTTTTGATAAAATTGAGAATCATTAAAAACAGAGAAGGAAGAAACAGTGGAAAGGAGATAAAAGGGGAAAAGTAAAGCAAAAGAATGATTATCTGTTTCAAAGATAGTTAGCACTGACCCAAATAATCCAAAGAAGTGGCCCCATTAAAGTGGAATTTGAATAAATTAATATATAACATGCTTTTACTCTTAATTTTCTATCACATTTGAATTAGCACACATTCATTTGGAACTTAGTATGAGCTAGGGGGATGATTTATTCTAGAGAAGTACAGAATGATTAAAGAAAATAAGTCATGTTTCACCTTGGATGAAATAAGTCAACTATAACTAATTTCAGTTCATAAAGATTCATTACCAAGGCCAAACATTGAGTTTGAAGAAAAGTAGAAATGAGAAACAAAATTAAAAAAAGATATCAACAGGATGATTCATCCAGTAATTTCCACAAAGTGTTTTAAGTTTCTACTTAGTGAAGTGTTATTGACTATGACAAAGCCTTTGATGGTGTGGATCACAATAAACTGTGGAAAATTCTTCAAGAGACGGGAATACCATACCACCTGACCTGCCTCTTGAGAAACCTATATGCAGGTCAGGAAGCAACAGTTAGAACTGGACATGGAACAACAAACTGGTTCCAAATAGGAAAAGGAGTACGTCAAGGCTGTATACTGTCACTTTGCTTATTTAACTTATATGCAGAATACATCATGAGAAACACTGGGCTGGAAGAAGCACAAGCTAGAACCAAGATTGCTAGGAGAAATATCAATAACCTCAGTTATGCAGATGACAGCACCCTTATGGTAGAAAATGAAGAGGAACTAAAATGTCTCTTGATGAAAGTGAAAGAGGAGAGTGAAAAAGTTGGCTTAAAGCTCAACATTCAGAAAACACAGATCATGGCATCTGGTCCCATCACTTCATGGGAAATAGATGGAGAAAGGTGGAAACAGTGTCAGACTTTATTTTTGGGGGCTCCAAAGTCACTGCAGATGGTAATTGCAGCCATGAAATTAAAAGATGCTTACTCCTTGGAAGGAAAGTTATGACCAACCTAGATAGCATATTCAAAAGCAGAGACATTACTTTGCCAACAAAGGTCTGTAGAGTCAAGGCTATGGTTTTTCCAGTGGTCATGTATGGATGTGAGAGTTGGACTGTGAAGAAGGCTGAGCACTGAAGAATTGATGCTTTTGAACTGTGGTGTTGGAGAAGACTCTTGAGAGTCCCTTGGACTGCAAGGAGATCCTACCAGTCCATTCTAAAGGAGATCAGTCCTGGGTATTCATTGGAAGGACTGATATTGAAGCTGAAACTCCAATACTTTGGCCACCTCATGCAAAGATTTGACTCACTGGAAAAAACCCTGATGCTGGGAGGGATTGAGGGCAGGAGGAGAAGGGGACAACAGAGTATGAGATGGCTGATGGCATCACCAACTTGATTGGCATGAGTTTGGGTAATCTCCGGGAGTTGGTGATGGACAGGGAGGCCTGGCGTGCTACGATTCACGGGGTTGCAAAGAGTCGGACACAACTGAGTGACTGAACTAAACTGAACTAATAGAGTGTTAAGCTAGATCAGCTGACACTGATGATATAATTGGAAACAATATGATAAGCATTAATTCTTCATTATTGTAATTTTATAATTCAGTGAATTATTGTTTGAAGAAAAGTATAGAAATATATACATAAATCTAAGAGTTTTTTTAAACAGTCTCAGATTTTTCAGTCTCAGTAATCTCAGCAGAGATTTAAAAAATTCATATCAATTTGTATTTCTGTTACAGCCTATTTTATCTTTAGTTAGAAGATTTATTTTTCACTGCATTTTTTTCAAGTATTTTCTGAAAATGTGTTTTCACACCCAGAAGATGTGAAGATCAGAGTGTTCCCATTACAAAGAAAAGAAACAAACAAGGAGGGGGAAACGATGGCATGACTTTGAGTAAACATGTTCTAACTGGAAAAAAGATCCTAAGGTTAAAATTTTAGCAATATATATTTAAAGTAGTGTTCTATATCCCACTAAAGATTTCCTTCAACTGAATTTAGTTTCTTTTGTACCCTTACCTGTATGAGATGAATTTATAAACACATTTCTTCTTTAACTGCAGCTAACTATTCAACATCTTCAAACTTATACTCTACTTAGGGTTTTTCAAACTATAAAAATGTTTCAATTACTGTTCAAATCCCTTTCTACCACACAGTGATTGGCAGCTCTTGACAACTCTGCCGCATCTTGAAAACTGATATATTTAAACTCATAATATGGAAAAACTGAAACTTTACTCTCAGATCTAAAGAATAAAAATTAGTTTTAAAAAGCTGGCCACATTGCATTGCCGAGTTTACAGCGTTAGTGTCTGCCAACAGTAGACATGTTCCATGGTAACTCAAGCATAGGGAGAAGCCTGTGCCAGGGCCCTGAGGCAGGAAGAAGTCTGCAGCATTAAAACTACCGAAGGCCAAAGGGGCCTGCACATGAGAATGAGAGAGACAATACGAGAAATTATTCTATTGAATAGGAGGAGCCAGATAATAAATGGACTGGAAAATCTGAGTAATAATAGGAGAATTGAGAAGTCAAGGTTGGTTTGATTATGGTGTGGTGACAGACAAAAAGAAAAGTAAACAGATTTAAAAGGTTCTTAAAAACTAAAAATAATAAACATATCAAATATTTTAGACCTGAGGTCAAGAGAGACAAAAAAACAAAGATGACTCCCAGGTTTCTAGATAACACAACTAGATGGAAAATGGAATCATTTATTAGCATCAAAGAACTGAAAGTTTAATTTTTCCAAGATGAATCTGAGGTGTCTTTGAGATATCCAAACAAAAGTGAAAAGTGAAAGTGATAAGTCGCTCAGTCATGTCCCATTCTTTGGGACCCCATGGACTATACAGTCCATGGAATTCTCCAGGTCAGAATACTGAAGTGAGTAGCCTTTCCCTTCTCCCGGGGATCTTCCCAACCCGGGATGGAACCCAGGTCTCCCACATTGCAGGCAGATTCTTTACCAGCTGAGGCACAAGGGAAGCCCAAGAATACTGGAGTGGGTGCCTATCCCTTCTCCAACAGATATTCCTGACCCAGGAATCAAACCAGGGTCTCCTGTTTTGCAGGCAGATTCTTTACTAACTGAGCCATGAGGGAAGATATCCAAATAAATTTGTTAAATTGACAGTTGTATTTTATGTCAGCACTTCTAATAAGACAGAAATGATATCGTTCACTCACCAAACCTACAGGAGTGATGGCATGCTTAAATACATATTCAGTGTTTGAGATTCAGGTAAAAAAGAGAAGCCTTAATTAAATAATGAAGTAAGTGTCTTTTATGATAATAGAAAAGTCCCTTAGAGTGCAGCTTGTGCGTACATCACCTCTTCTGTGAAGCCATAGCTGTCTGACTAATTGATCACTCACTCTCACATGCTTTCCAGAAAGTTTTCACTTTTTTGTTGCAGTTAATAAAAGAGGCTTTAAGAACTTGGCAACATCCTGTCCTTTCAAGCCCCTAGTATTCATAATTATTAATGTTATCCCATCACATCTCGGGCTTCCCTCAGAGGTTAAAGCATCTGCCTGCAATGCAGGGAACCTGGGTTTGATCCCTGGGTCAGGAAGATCCCCTGGAGAAGGAAATGGCAACCCACTCCAATGTTCTTGCCTGGAGAATCCCATGGACGGAGGAGCCTGGTGGGCTACAGTCCATGGGGTCGCAAAGAGTCGGACACGACTGAGCGACTTCACTTTCACTTTCATCACATCTCTGTATTTTCTTCTACTCTCTAAAGTTATTTATCCATAACCAAAAAAGAATTACAATATATTGACATCATTTCAACTAAAAGCTTAATAGCTTTTTAACTAAATCTATTAACAGAAGGAAAGAGACTGACATGCATCTGCTTGATTGAGAGTGACCAGTAGCAGCACTGGTGCCAGATTCACTGTGAGCTTAGAAAACTTGGAGAACCCTTGTCGTTGTAGGCCCATTGACTGGATCTGGCAAATGGTCTCTAAGTAGAAATTCTATATGCCTCTTACAGGGTCAAAGTAGTTAACTGCTGGTGAGCAACCACCCAGAGCTTCCCTCCTGACTGCAATGAATTCTTAATACCATTGTATCTTTAATGTCATTATTTGGAAAGACAGTGTTAGAAGTCACTGAAGCTCTCAACAGTATGGGTTCCTGACTGACACAAAACAGAGGATCTTCTGCCACCCCCTCCAACTACACACATACTTTTCCACAATGGTTACGCTGTACAAACAAGAAGTCAGGCTTATGTGTTTAAGTCACTGAGGCTTTCCTACTGTTTGTTACCATAGCATATCCTAACCAATCCTGACTACTTCACAGCACGCATCTGAATAAATTATGACTACCTGCTTCTATAAGTGGTTGGCAGTGTCTGAGAGTTTGTGCTCTCAGATATTTTTGGGCAGACTGATGAATGACTAAAAGATTGAGGACATAATCTCCAACCTTATCCACTATCATGAGAAAACTCACATGGGTGGTAGGAATGTCTCTCTGTGCTGAGACACTTGAATATCTAATTCCCTTGCAGAGAAATATCATGATCAACTATAGATCGTCTCCTGGTAGCACAGAAAGGTATCAGGGAGACCATATTGTAAAATCACCACATCACAAACTTAATGACAGATTGAGGGGGTTATACTATTTGCTTGTTTTTGTTTTTGAATACGAAACTCTAAATATTTATGCTCAGGCTGTTGGCTCCATAGACTGGTTCTCTATTCACCACTTTAAAGAAAGAAATAATCTGTCACATTTCTGTATTCTCTTCTACTCTATAAATTTTTATCCATAACCAAAAGAGAAGTAAAATGTGTTGACACCATTGCAACAAATGAAAAGATTAATAGCATTTAGTCAAGAACAATTAGCTGAATTCCTCAGAAGATAGCAGACGAACATTAATCTGCTTGGTTGAGAGTGACCAGTAAGAGCAAGTGGTGCCAGATTCATTGTGAGCTTAAAAAACACAGTGTAAGTTCACACAAAATCACCTATATGTGACTACAGTTGAGAACACTGTAATTTTGATCTGGGAAAGCTATTGAATTTCATTCATTTACAGTATGATACTTTTATGTTTCAAATAAGCCACTGCAATTCCTGTATATCCATCATATTATACTTACGTATGCTTAATGAGATCGGAAACATACTATAATTCTTTGAAAATTGATAAGACTGTTTTAGGGAACCATTTTCATTTAAAACTGCAGACTGGTGTGCTTAGTATGCTGTTACATTAACTTAACTGGTCACCACCAGTATTTTTTTTAATGAATTAAGGACAAAAGGAAAAGAATTGAAAAGGAGGCATCACAATACACCACCAGTAAGAAATAGTTCATAGAACTTTTGTTCATATAATGTGTATATGTCTTTGGCAGCAAACTGTTTTGATGTCATTCAAAAACATTAGAAAATATAGATTTAGTGGATTAATTCACTTGTTCAATAAACATTTTATGGAATGCCCTTTCCCTACTGTTTGTCAGAGTCAAAAGATGATAAATATATATATATATCATTGTAAAAGCTTGAAAAACTTGCATTTTTTCATGTGATCACATACATTAAAAATCTACATATACTATATGTGCAAGTATTTACATATAATGTACAGATGTAGAAAAACAAGATATTTAGGATACAAAAGAGCCTGGTGCCCACAGGTAAGGAAAATAGAGTATATAACTTGACAAGAATGGTCCATTATAACACTTTACTAATAAACCACCTCTCATATAGGTGGTCTTGTGTGAATTCAGCAAAGAATACTTCTTTAGAAATGTTATTATCAGCATATAATGTCTACAGGAGTCTTAAGGGGGAAAAGAGGGCCATTTAAGACTGATGCTGTAATTACTAATTCATGACTGTTGCAGCATATGGTATGCCACTGGACTACCACTGACTGTGTTCATATGCCTCTGTAAGCACCTAGTTTACTACTACAGACTGACCCAGGAGACTTGGGTTATTGAGTTCTTGAACCAAGAAATGAGGCCAGATAGAGGGAAAATAATTTCTGGTTAATGCTCTGAGACCCGTGTTGTCTAAATGATAATTGACACAAAACAATTTGTTTCTTTCTGCTTTCAGTGTTTATTTACTTTTGTGTCCAAATCAAAATTTGAGTTTTGTTGGATATAATCGAATATATACTCAGAAGGAAATTACATGGAGGAAAAAAAGAACAATGTGATTAAAAAGCCAAGGTCTTCATTTAAATCTAGAGAAACCATAAAAATTGAGGGTGGGCTTGGTATTCAATTCCCTTAGAAATGAGGGCAAAAGGAGAAAGGCTATTAAGATTTAACAAAAGATATACAGAAACTAAGGAATCTATGTCATAAAAAAAGAAGTAACTCTTCTAAAGAGAAAATGGAAGATTAAAAACATCTGCCTGGTAGTCACCTGAGAGAGCATTTTGAAAGTCAGGGCAGAAATAGTATGTATCCATGACTATAATCACACAAAAAATGTGCACGTGATTACACAAGACTGGAAATGTATTACACAAAAATAAGATACTACATATATCTAGGTAACATTGAGGTGAAGTATGATCATCTTGTTCTGAAAATCTCCTGAATAATGTGTGTAGATTGTTTTTAGTTAAAATATTAAAGCAGGGTTGCACTCATGAAGCCAGTATCTTTACAACATCAGCTTTATTTGCCTTTTATCTCTTTCGTAAGTAGAACAAACTCACCCCCACTGCAAATCTTCAGTACTTAAGAGTTTTCTCTGTCTACTATGCTCTTTTCCTGATGTTTACATAGTCTTTCATGCCTCAACTTATATATTTTTGGTTGACCAGAGTCCCCAATTTTACTTTATTAGCCTGTTTTATTATGTAGTAGCAGCTCTCATTATTTTAAGACTACTTTAGTTTTGTTGTTTTTAGCCATTTGTATCTTTCCCTAAAATGCTAGCTCCCTAAATGCTAGGAATGTGTCTACTCTGTTTGCTTGTATATTCCCAGCACCCAGAATAGTACCTGGCATATACAGGCATGTCCTGATGCTTATGAAGGAAGGTCAATATTCCCTAATAATTCCCTTTCCTTTCAGTTTTAAAAGGTAATACTGTTTTTGTACAAATTTATTCTATTGCATCTGTATCAATACAAAAGTAGTTACAGTAATTATAAAGTAAAACTCTACATAAACTCCTGAGAACAAGGCCTCAAGCAAAACAAAACAAAAATCTGAGGTATTGACACATACACAGGTGGCCTTGTACATGGCTGTTGGATGGCATCACCGACTCAATGGACATGAGTCTGAGCAAACTCCAGGAGACGGTAAAGGACAGGCAAGTCTGTTGTGGTGCAGTCCATGGGGTCTCAAAGAGTTGCACATGACTTAGCCATTATACAATAAGCCCTCTGAGCTCTGAATCTAAGAGTCCTCAAATTAGTTAAGTATTTCCCCACTGCATTAAAAAGGAGGAAGGCAAGGCAAAAGGCAAGGACCCAATTAGAGTTAAATAACACTCAACTTAGCCGTCAGCCTCTGATATGCATTCCTTTTACACTGTTATGGTCATACCAGTTGTTTAATTATTGACTGCGTACAAACCTGTTTATAAGTGACCATCAAGTCTTTCCAGTGCCACTCCTTTCTACATCCTCAACTATTAACACTATGGACCTTTCACTAGAATTCCCTGGATCTTATCCTGACCCATGAACTAAAGGTTTAGTGGTGGAAAAACCAAGGGCCCTGGAGGAGTCTACTCCAGCATTAATGCCAGCAGGCATCCTCTCTGACAGGTCAGCGCCTGAACCTTATGAGCTAGGTATTTGTTGTTTTGCCTGCTCTAAATTTTTTTTTAGTCATTTCTCTTCTTTTAACAGCAGAGCTCTCTTTCTATGTGGTCAAGTGATGCTTTGTACAACTCTCAAATCCAGGGATGACACAAGGATCAGCTCAGGAAAAAAATCATATTTCATAGCCTTCACCATAGTGATGAACTTGGGGTAAGTGACCCAAGTTTTTCCAGTCGAGACGATCCTAGACATTTTTTGGGAAAAAAGTATTCTCTTTATATGGGGATTTCTTATATGTCTGTAGCCACTGAGAACATTCTTGCCACTTTAAAGAAAGATCCTGATTATAAATAAAGCAATGGCAGAGAAACATAGAACTAAGGAGATAGGGAGGGATTGGGGTTGGGGGGCAATAGGTCCAATCTTGATCATATAGCTTGATTTCCCATTTTCAGCTCTGATGAAATCCAGAATATTCCTGGATATTATGGTAACATGAGCTTTAAAATCCCTTTCTCTCTAAACCATTTTGAGTTAGATGGCTTTTTTGAAAGTTAAAGAGTTCTCCACATTTGCGTCAATTCTAAGGAGATCGATGAACCTGGAGCCTATTATACAGAGTGAGGTAAGTCAGAAAGAGAAACACCAATACAGTATATTAACATACATATATATATATATACAGAGAGAGAGAGAGAGAGAGAATTTAGAAGGACAGAAGTGATATGGACCATATATGCAAGACAGCAAAAGAGACACAGATGTAAAGAACAGACTTTTGGACTCTGTGGGAGAAGGCAAGAGTGGGATGATTTGAGAGAATAGCATTGAAACATGTATATGACCATATGTGAAATACATGAACAGTGCAAGTTGATGCATAAAGCAGGGCACTCAAAGCAGGTGCTCTGGGACAACCCAGAGGAAAGGGATGGGGAAGGGGTTCACAATGGGGAGAGACATGTATATACCCATGGCTGGTTCATGTTGATTTAAGGCAAACCCCACAATATTGTAAAGTAATGAGCTTCCAATTAATGTAAATAAATTAACTTTTTTAAAAGTGAAAGAGTTCTTGACTAATAAATAAGGGTGAAGAGTGATCAGATCTGCCAACAAGCAGACAATTTGCAAAATTGTTACATTTCCATTCCTGGTAAAGTGAAGCTTTTAGTAATGAAATATCTTACTGAGGCTCACCATGTCAAGAGGAGGTTTTGATACCCAGATCTATGAGACTCCATGAGATGATCTATGAGATTCCATGAGATGATCTATGAATGGCTGGATGGCATCACTGACTCAAAGGACGTGAGTCTGAGTGAACTCTGGGAGTTGGTGATGGACAGGGAGGCCTGGCGTGCTGCGATTCATGGGGTCCTAAAGAGTCGGACATGACTGAGCGACTGAACTGAGCTGAATTGATGAGACTCCAAATTTCATGCTTCTAGCACATTGCCATAATGGTCATCTGGACTCAAACCATGAAGTATAGTTTGCTTATGGCTCTTCAACTTCTTTTGATCACTTCTATCTCCTTGCTTCCATCTGTCCTGCATCTTCTACCACTAAGGAGTCTGATGATTATGATTTCTTATGGTTGAGTATTCACTCTAGAAATAGACTCTTGGGTTTGAATCCAATTTCTTATATAACAGTTGTGAGACCTTAGCAAGTTACTTCTTTTCCACATTTTTCTCATCTAAAAAATATAAATTTGTACCAATCTCATAAAATTCTTAGGAATGTTAAATCGGATGAAGTGTGGAAAGTAAAAAGTGCTTGACACAGTAAGAGTACAAGAATATGATTAACCTTTAATCATAAATTAAATTTTGGACAAATTTTGTGTTTGTCCAAAAATCCTCCATAAATACCAATCTTACATTTCAGTTAATCTTGCATTCTTTCTGTAAGCCTTTCCCAATTAAAACTCTTGTTTCCTTCTATCAGATCAGCTAGAAAGTCAATTATGATAATCCACATTGCAAAGTGTACAGCTATTGGTAATCATTTCCAAATGTGCTTGATTCTTAACATAAAGAATTGTCCGTTGATGGACTTCACACTAGGAGGGCACAATAACTGGGGCTTGGGTATATTCCCTGCTCAGCCATTTCCATCTTGAAATAAAGAACCAATAGATTGAACAACTTCCAACAATGTTCAGGAACCAGTGAGAAGTTGTATAAGTGCAAATGAGAAAACAATGTGAGATGAAGTTGGAAGTCTTCTAGTAAAACTACAGCACACATTTTCCCATCCCTCTTTGTAGCCTCCAGGAGGTACCTTATGACTCTGTCTTTACAAATAAGGAAATACGTACATAAAAATAACATTTAATATCATAGTGATAGAGCAATGACTAAAGGCTAACTGAATCAAGTGACTCAGGATCAGCGACTTCTCTTATAGATTAGAGAATCATCCCTTGAATTATCTTTAAAATAAATTTATTCCAAAGTTAGAATCACAAAAGTAATGACAGTGTACTGTCAGTATATTTAATGACAGTATATTAAATGACAGTATATTGTCTTTTTCAATAGAAAGAATAAAGACTATTTATTCAATACACAGTGAAGATGTTAGTTAGATTTTTGTTTTTATTTTTGATAAGAGCAAACGAGAGAATTTAAAAATTACTTCAGTTTTTCTTTATTAACCACTGAAGTTGTATGAGTCAGTAGGTGAAAATTATTAAAGGCTTTCTAATTGTGTAATTATAGGCAGGTAACCTAACTTCTGAGTCTCCTTTATTGCATCTGTAAAATGGAGAATCTCTTCATTATCCAAAGCATATAAGGCAACAATATTTTTTTAAATTCAGTGAAATACAAGTGTCATGAAAACAGTGATGTTATCATTGGAAGAATAAAATTTGAAAAGATGTCTGAAAATACATGCCATTTGTTTGGACTTTTAAATATCATCGTCTTACCTCCAGTCAGTCAATTTTGTTCTTTACCACTGGGATAATTTTTACACGGAAGTTCTCAAAAACTTTCAAATCATGGTATATTCCATGTAAGTGTGTCAAATAGATGAACAAATTACTCTCCCTTTTTTATCTATACAGACTGTTTGTAAAACTAAACTGAACTGTATACAAACTAAGAGGGAAATCTCTTGGTTACTGACAAAAAATAAATTCAGCAGGTAGAGATGAGTATGGGGTCTCGAGTACCAAGTTCCCAGTAGTTTCTAGAGTAAGATGATTCATTAAGATATGGAGAAAAAAGTAGGAAAGAAGGAAGGAAGAAAAAGAGGGCGGGAAGGAAGGAGATAAAAAAGGAAAAAATGGCAGGGAAGGAAGAGAATATAGAGAATTACTGTATCATGCTCTTAGCTGGAGAGTTGAACAAATCTTCTGGCAGTGAGTAGTAACATGCTTCAGTGCATACAGGTCTGAAAGTCCAGCAGTGAGAGAAATCAAACTGTTGCTATGTGTTCAATATATAAATGATGAAACAGATTTTCAAAGGCATAACAGAACTCATCTATGTTACTCTTCCCTGAAGGAGTCCACTCTCTCCTATCATTAATATTCATTCTGTGTTATCTAGGAATGGTTCTGAAAGTATCTATGATTCTCCAGGAAAAAAAAATCTAAAACCAAACAGGAACCTTGCATTTTAGGTACATTTCCACCCCCTCTCAAATTTTAAAGCAGGCAGTTTTAAACCATTTAGGAATAGGTCGGCTTTTGGTGGCTTTTCTAGAATTATTAAACTTAACTATATCTCAAGATGATTATTTGGCATTTTATGTTTAATATTATAATTGAATAAAATGCAAAAATAGGTACATTACTTGCAATGTCACATTGTTAACTAAGCTTTCATGTACAGGAAATTCTGTACGAAGACAAAAAATTCAAGCACTCTTAGGCATATAATGGTTTGGTTTATAGATATTTAAAAATAAAACTTGTGGCCTTGGATTGTGGACATTGGTTAAAATAAGATAGTGATGTTATTCTATTTAAAAGAGATGTAGTGGTCTAGAAATATGCTCTAATGCCCAACAGTTCACTTTATTCATTCCTCAAATCTGATAGAAATGCTACGGATTAGGCAGAAAGCCAGCCCTATAAACGAGGATCTGGCAGACACTCCAAGCCAGAAACAGAATCCATGCTTTGCTACCTTGTCTTTCTCCTGAAGAAATGGTGACAAATTTTCCTCTTAATAATCATGCTAACTCAGAGCCTTGTTGTTACAGGGGCTTAGCTAGGCCTTGGTAACCTGTGTTGGATCATTTATCCTTATCTCAAAGGCCATCAAGTCATTTGGCTAAAAAAAAAATTGTTAATGACTTTCCCCTCAAAAATAAGCAGCTTCCTTTTTCAAGGGTAGAGAACAAGGGCCAACTCACTGTTTATAATACACAGAATACCAGGGTGGGGGTGTGTGCACAGAACATTATCTGCAAAAGATATACTTAACTGACCCTTTCTCCTTCTCAAGGAAAGGACAAACAGTTCCAAATTGACGTTTTCATGAGTGTAGCTTGCTGCTATGCTGCTATACTGCTGTTTATACTTACAGTTACTTTCACATAAAATTATGTCTGAAAAAAAGACTAACAATAATCTAGCCTAAAAACAACCCTATGTGATGTTTCACAGTAATATTCAGAGATTCTACAGGAGTATGAACCAGTTCTCAGGTATCTGTGATGATCAGGATGAGGTACATGAATGCTTAAGAGTCTCTGTAACAAGACACAGGAGGATTCTGGAAGTATTAAAGCCAATCTAAGGATGTGAAAATATTTTAAATAATTATTTCAGCTTTACCCACCGATGTTAACAAGTTAAAAAGTTAGACTGACTCATGGTTTTAGCAGTCTCACCTTTTGCTTGGGTCATTTGTGAGTAATCAAAAGAAATTCCATGAAAGAAAAGCTATTTTGTCAGTTATGTAAAGCTTATACACATCGTATTTTGAAAATGTTGATGTGAAGTTTGTTATAGCTGGGCATGTTTTGTGTATTTCCATGTGTTTTTGCCTTCACGTTGATGAAAATAAGCCAATAAATCTGAAAGTAGCAATTACTAAATCCAATTATCTGCCTCCAGCTAGAGTGAGGTTTGGGCTGGTATGCAAGGAGAATGGCCCGGAAGCGAAATGAGCCTCAGATAAAAACAGAAGGCTGTCCCCTGGAGGCCATACCCAGGGAACTGTCCCCAGAGGTGTTTGTCTGCTTTCTTCTTTATTCGCTTATGGCGTAAAAGTTGGTTGTAGTCTGGGAGAGTGTGGGAGGCCAACAAGAGATATCATGTCTCATTTAAGCAACTAGACTATCAGAACGCTTTGTATTTAAATAATTCTCTGATTCTGCTAGTGCTTAAATACCTATGTGCTTTTATCCTTGATTAGCTAGGTGAATGATTTAGAAAGAAAAAGAAAACATTTATTGCAGGAAACAACATATAACCCTCCTTACTTCTATAATACCCTTTGGCAAAAATAATATTGCACTGTATGAACTCTAAGCACTTTAGAATTATAAGCAAAGCTACACTGAACAAAGTGAGTAACAACAGGTTTAGTGGGATGAGGCAAGACCAAGTTTCAGGATCATACCTGCATTGATTAGTTGGATATTTTGACCAAAATACATTCTTGACTGAGTCACTTAGTTAAATGACTTAGGCACAGCCTGGGGGCTGCTGCAGCAGGACTTTATCTAGCACGTGCAATGAATGGTTGTGTGACAGGGCTGCTAGGAAATTGCATTTTCACCAAACTATTTCAGAAACCAAATTATTTCACCAGATTCTTATACTAGCTGAGAAAGGCCATTCTCATTCTACATGGGAATTTTCCAGCTCCATTTTGTACAAACAGTTAAAATATAGAAGGCATTTATTCTCTTTATAAGCTTTACAGTCTTCCAGGGCTCCTCTTCAACAAAATGACTCCATATGTGGATAACTAACATGCTCAACATACTACTAGTGAGACCAATACAGGAATGATTGATTTCTTTTTATCTACACAACGGCAAAACCCAAAATGATGAACTCTGACCTCCTCTCAATTATATTACTGGTAAGTTATGGAAACCAATGCGCCACATTCCTTCCAAGAATTGAATGTATTTGTAAAGAATCAGAATTAGTTCAAAACAATTAGAAGTTGTGGTTTAACTAAGTAGAAAAAATTATAGAAATTGCAGAAATTTTTTTAAACTGCTTTGGATTTTCCAAAGACATGTCACAAAATTTCTTTCTACACAGTATAAATGTGCTATTGTTATTCTGACATAGGTTCCAATCTGTTTTAGAACTCTCTTAAATAATGTTTTTAAATTTCGAAAGTAAATATTTTAAAACAAGGTTTCCTTGATATAGGACTTATGCAATTATATTTAAAACTATAGAATAACATCCCCAGTGCTTACTCTTCCTACCACATAGCAATGTTTCTGATTGCACACTTTAAAAGTTTTCCTTTTTAAAATAATCTAGCAAAGGTTAAAGTCTTATTCTTATACAACAAAAAAATACTGTGTCCTCTCTTACTTCCAGTAGATAAGATGATTATATTTGCAATATCATTTAATATACATTTATTTTCTTATACTAACATATATCAGTAGAATGATGCTCATACATGCCCAGCTATCACAGTTCATCTTATAGTCAATATAAAAACGGTTCTTCAAGAAAGAACACTCCTAAAATGACAGAGAAGATAAAAGAAAAACACTATTTCCTTCAGACAGGAAAGATTAAATTCTGTTTTTAAAAAATGGCCACGCTTAATGGAGACGTTTGAATCAAGTTTATAAAAACATTATGAAAAAATAATGCTCATCTTAAAGAAATTACTAAAGATACCGATCTAAACCCCCTTTCCTGAAAAAGCAATGATAATCATGTTGATTATATAAAAGATTAAGAACAAATTTACCTTTATGCAAATGTTGAAAGAAACAAAATCTTAGAGACAAACTTTAATGCCCTGTCATGTCTAAATCATATGAAAATATGATTTCAGGTTATTTGTTACCTGCATATAAAAGTGTATCTTGTACTGAGAGGTTTTATTTTTTTTTTCAAATCCATGATTCATACGAAAATCACTTCTTCCCTAGCGATAGAAGAGCTGTATAAAGAGAAAGATCTATACCTCCATTAATTTTGCCTCTGGGTATTCCTAGTCTTTTCAACCAAATAAATATTAAAAGCATCCCTAAGACACTGTCATCTTTCATTAAACAATACTTTTTACAGAAGTACTCCCTAGTTTCAGCAGATTATATGCTACTGCCCATTAGTGTTGAATCCTTTCAGAAAATATTACATAATATATACATATATATACACACACATACACATACATAAATATACACACGTGTACATATATCTATTCTTAAATACTAGTTGAAATTATTTATTTGACTGCCATATACTTTATTCCTATTTAAATAGCTTTGAACAATTTCAATGGCAAACAGTTTCAACTAGAAAGCATCTCAGACGTTAAACTTTTGATTCAGATGTATTTATGACAAGCAAATCATTGAAAAATTTTTAGAATCACCGTGTTTTAGGTATTTAATTTTAGTAAGCATTAGTTTTTACCAAAACACTTGTAAAACCCACCCCTACATTATTCTATGCCAGAAAATCTAACTTTGGTCTTGGTGATCTGTAATATTAGATCAAATTTGCTCTGTTATGTAATCACACTGTTTACTTTTGCTTTCCTTTCCCCAAATAATTTAATTACTACCAGTAGGAAAAAAATATATTATGTTCCAATTTGGAATTAATGGTATCTCTTCCTAGCTATTACACATACCAGAACTCTTAAGAGCTCAAAGTATTTCAGGCTCACACAACTGTCTATGTTAAGTGTGAGATTTTTAAGATTAGATGGCTGTAAAAACCTAATTTGGGAATTCAGTATAAATTGATTTAGTATATTGAACTTAAAGGAGATGAATTGATGTTATATCTATGGTGTCATTAGGCAAGTTCAAATTAGCTTTCAGCTCTAACATATTCTGCATTTTATTTAATCATCTAGTTCATTTTGCAAATACAATTAAGAGAAGTTACTATATTCTAGCTTTATTTCCAGTTAGCACCAAGTCTAATATGCAAATATTGTAAATACCATAACCATTTTCATATTTCTGGACTAGAACTATCTGACAATTTGACCAGACAGAATAATTAATATTCTTCATTATGAAATGAAGTTCAAAACTACTCTGCAACAATTCTCTGTTATGTGGTATTTTATAAAATTAGTATTTTAGGATTTCCCCTGTAGAGTAGCAACCTTTAGTTCTGATAAAAATACATTAAAGCCTAATTACCATATTTGCTCTGAAACATTAAGATGATTTACTAAGATATCCTTTTAAAAGGAGAAAAGATGAAGGTTGTATGAAACTGTTATACTAGAACATTTATGGGATGACCGGGCAATAATTTCCTACAATATATCATTTAAAGTCTTACTTCGATCCACTCACTATTTATTGGCATTAGTTCTGACTTCTGGTATATAAAGGCGTAATTTTTTTTTGTAAGCATGTGAAAAACTCAAGACTCATGTGCATGTCTTTTACATGTCACTGCTATAATTAACATTTGTTAAGAGTTTCAAACATAAATGTCACAAACCAAGCCCAAACTTGCAAGTTTCCTAAGACACAGTGAGAAATAACCAAGTAAAATCTTAATTTGCTCACATGGAAAGCAGTCAGTTTCCTTTCTCTCTTCAGGTCTAAACTTGTTAATTCAGATGTACACATGTGAGGCAATTAGACGATTGTCCCTTTGTCCTTGTAACCGAAAGGTGGCACCTCTAAAAATTAGAGTTAGCTTTCAACAGAGGTACTACATTAAAAAGGAAAAAAAAAAAAAAAACCACAAAAAACCAAACAGGCATTTAAATGTCAAAGCCTTAGAAAGAAGATCTTGTTTCTGTGACTTGAGGTTAATTCTACTGAAATAGGAAAGATAAGTGTCTCAAATGGAAAATAGTTTAGAAAATAACACCTATTACATTGACGGTAAATGAATGCAGCTCTTCTCTAGATCAGTGTATAAACTTGTCCACTAAAGATATATAGTGAAAATAATACTTCCTGGGATACATAGATTAGTGTGGAAGGTCAAGCAGAGTTGAGAAAGAAGGCTCCTTTTTCTTCTCCCAAGTGGACACATTAAAAAAAAAAAAGTAAGACTTGGCATTTCCTTTGATAAATCAAAGGGGAAGATTTATCTGGACACCAACATCTGCTGATTTCTCTGCACTCATGTAGGATCCACTTGGAATGCTTTCCCATTGCATCCAACTAAGCACTTCTTTCTACCTCCTCCCATCTGACAGCCATCACTTATCTGTCTCTGATGAATAACAAGAAAGGAAAGCTTGTATCACTGATGATGGAATTAGAAATTTCTGAGGCTACCTTCAAGGTTCTTCCAACAAGTCCTGTTCACTTAACCTACCATGCAGGCAGCCAGGGCACAGAGTTGTTTTGACATCTTTCTCTGTATTATAATAAGAGATGAGAACAAAAACATTTTTCCCATTAAGATTTTTGAAATTTGAGGCTATCTTCCTACCATTACTTTCTAAACTTTGCTCCAGTACAAGAGAAATCTTGGCCAGCTGAGCTTCCATGTGCCTTCTAAATGGAGTATTAAAATTGTGTAAGCATCACGTTTACATCTATTAAATATACTCATTGAAAGAAAATAAGGCAAAGCATGAATTCAATGTCTGGGAAACAATGCAAACAGCAGAAAGAGAGAATGAAATCACAATTCATACATAAATGCAGCTTTAACACAAAAGTTAAATGTTTGCTTTATTTTAAAGGGTTAATCTTCAAGAAAGTCAAAATCAACACATACACAAAGCTAACTAGATTAGCTTTCTCAAAGTAGAAACCCAAGCCTCCTAACAGGACTGTGTCACTTAAAAATGTTTTGAAACTTTATACATATACATACATATCTCTATATCCATCTATCTATCTATCTATATTGCTCCTCAACATAAAGGCCATACCAAAGAATCTCAGGAAATTAATGTTTTTAATTTTTTTTTCTCTACTGGAAAAGCTTCTCCAAGTTCAGACATTACCACTGATGGACAATACCAAATAGCCCTACAGGACAGATGGAAACAGGAAGAGTCAAACGGTGGGCACTTAAAAGCAACGGCAATTAAGCAGTTGAAAGTGGGTTGAAAGGGTGGTTTGTTTTTGTTCCATTTGAAGGAATCAAGTGAGAGAGACACAGCCTCTTGCAAGGAGGAGATCAAGTCAAACTTGACGCTTCCCCTCTTTGCACATCTTGTCTACTTCCTTTATTCAGTTTAATTGCTTTCCCTATTCTAATTTTCACAGAGGTTGTATTCTATCTTGTTTCTTCTCCCCTGCCTTGGGCAGAAAAAAAAAAAATCTTTCTCCTTTCATCACTACCTTCCTCTTTCCTCGGAGAAAAGGCAATCCTCTCCAGGAGGAGAAAAAAAGCCCTGTGCGTGCTTCGGATGGGAGGAGGGAGAAGAAGAGAGATTGAGAAAGGAGTTGGAGGGTGGGGGAGTGGTGAGGGATAGAAATTGAGGGAGAGGGGCGGAGGAGAGGGGAGGGGAGGGGNTATCTTGTTTCTTCTCCCCTGCCTTGGGCAGAAAAAAAAAAAATCTTTCTCCTTTCATCACTACCTTCCTCTTTCCTCTGAGAAAAGGCAATCCTCTCCAGGAGGAGAAAAAAAGCCCTGTGCGTGCTTCGGATGGGAGGAGGGAGAAGAAGAGAGATTGAGAAAGGAGTTGGAGGGTGGGGGAGTGGTGAGGGATAGAAATTGAGGGAGAGGGGCGGAGGAGAGGGGAGGGGAGGGGAGAAGGAAAGAAGAAGATGGGGGATGCCCAACATTAACTCCAGGCTCGGAATCACAGGCGCTGTGCTAAGAAGCTAAGCGCTTCTCCAGGAGATGCACATGTGGTCTCATTACACTGCTCACAATAGGCCACCCGGGGTCCCTTCCCAGGTCTCAGTCTCCCCCCACCAAAACCCAAGTGTGCCCAGAAGAAAACCTTCTGGACGGATTCAAGCAAATAGGCACCACCGAGGTGGCCGTGCCGCCACTCCCGCTGCCTTACCTGGAGCGGGGAACAGGAGGTGGTGCCTGCTCGCTGGTCCCTCCAGCTTCCCGGGGCTGACCGGTGCACACGACTCCTTTCGCTGCCTCTGCTCTTGGAGGGGCAGCCTGCAACACAAAAGGGGAGTGTGGGTGCGGGTGTGTGGGAGGTTTGCCAGGGCCACCAGCTGGTCCCAGCTGGCCGCCCTCACCCTACACACACCCCTCCGGGGCCCCAAGCCCCGCTCTCCGGGGAGCACCTGGGGGCTTGCCCCGGTGCAGTCTCAAGTTGCCGCTGCCAAGTGCTGCCGCCGCCGCGGCAGGAGGAGGAGGTGGAAAGACACTGGGGGCAGTACTCGGTCTAGAGCATCCCCACACTGCAGCTTCTCCAGGAATCCCTCCAGTGAGGAGGCGGCCGCCCGTCATCTCCCAGCCCCGGCCGCCTGATTGGCTCCACCGCCGGTACGCTGAGCCAGGGAGCCAATCCGGGCGCACTAATAATAGGTGGATCCGCGCAGCCAGCAGCGCCCATCCCAGTTCTCTTAGTGTCTCTCCATCCCCACAGCGGACAGGGACTGAGGGGGTTGAGGAGCGCTGGGGGAGGGGAGTCAACTCTGAGGGGGTCAGATCCCGAGGAGACGTAATCAAGGGCATGCGATAAACCCTCTGGGTAGTCACAGGAATGCCCCGCAACCTGTTCAGCAAGCCAGAAGCACAGGAGAGGGAGACAGCATAATAAAAAGCTTTTTTTTTTCCCTCTCTCTCTTTTCTTTTTTTTTACTTTCAATCAAAACCTGCCCTGATACTGAGCATGCCCAGACTGCAACAGCGCCCTAGGAGTTCCGATGTGTGTGGGTTTGCAGGCTGTGGGTGTCTTAAAATGTGGGAGCTGGGAAGAAGAGACAGAAGTTTGTCTTTGGCTATTTGACCCGGAGGAGTTGTGAAAGCAAAGCAGGGCGGGGATGAGAAAGGAGTCCGCCGGAGAGTCCTCCCCCTGAGCCATAGGAAGGTGGCCCTCTGGGCCGCTGGAGGCTGTTAATACCATTGTGTGGGCTCAGGGGTGGAAGCGGGGTAAGAATAATCGGAGCCTTTCTAGACGCCTGGAGACTTTTCTTGAATCAAGGGTGCGGTGCTTGGGAGATGCCGGGATGCGGGCATGGGAAGCTCCTTCCTCTAGGTGGGGCCGGGCGGCGACTCCACCCTGCAGCGGGGGCTGCCAGGCAGAGGAGAGCGCGCTGGGAGTTTCCACTGCGGCGACCAGTAAGTTTGTAGACTTAGGTCAAGTGCGACAGTGTTGGGGAAGCAGTTTCTGCCCACTCCCTCCCGCATCTCGCCACCCCTTGCCAGCGCCGTGACGACTGAAGCGTGGGTACTCCCCCTCCTTTCCCTCTTTCCCGAGAACGATTCTGCTCGGAAGTAAGAAGCTTTTCCCCTGCGAGAGCAGTGCTGACCTGATTGCCTCTAAGCTCTAGGGCAATTTATAGCTTGGTAATACGGAGAAGCCAAACTGGGAGATTCAGCGATAGGGGGCAGGGACAGCAAGCAAGGCAAGGGGTGGAGCGGAACCTGGCTCCGGTACGACCGGGTCCATTCTCTGCCCACAGGTGCAAAGCTTCTGAAACGCTGAGAAGTATCTCTCTCTCCCACCCACTGACCTTGTTTACTGGCCTTTAAACCCCTGACTTGTTTTGCTTAGAAATGCTTCCAGTTTGTGTAAACTTTGTCAATGGCTCCAATTGAGAACTCTCCTAATTGGGTTCTTTATTTTACTGAGAAGATTATGGCGTCTCAGTTAAGGAAATAAATAGCTATCTCAATTCCCCAAACCCATCCACTTTGAACTGAAGTTTCATTAACACTGGTTTGCAAAGGTAACTGTATCAAGAATTCAATTAACAGTAACACATTTCTTCAAGTTTTTAATTAAATCTCTGCAATTTATATAATGTTTAGGATCCTTATTCTAAGTTTAGGGGAAGACAACTTGATAAAAATTAATCGTTTTAATAACAAATACTTGTGTATCCCCCTAAATTGTAACTAAAGGTAAATATTTATTTCGTATTTTTAAAAAAAATCCTCAAATCTTAAGCGTAATTTCATAGCTAGAGAAAGATAATAGATGTTAGTTTAAAATCAGCTCAAGTATTTGATTAAGCAGAAAAAGAATGAAGGAAGAGAAGGAGAAAAAGAAGAATGAATTACCAGTCTAACACTGCTTTCCAATAAATGTCCTCATGCAAAAGGATCATACTGAAGTGAAATGAAGTCGCTCAGTCGTTTCCAACTCTTTGCAACCCCATGGACTGTAGCCTACCAGGCTCCTCCCATCCATGGGATTCTCCAGGCAAGAATACTAGAGTGGGTTGCCATTGCCTTCTCCAGGGGATCTTCCTGATCCAGGCATCGAACCCAGGTCTCTCATATTGCGGGCAGGTGCTTTACCCTCTGAGCCACCAGGGAAATCCTAATAAAGATCTCTATTCTAAAAAATACTCTTGGCACACTCTCTAGATTCCAATAATTAAAAGTTGCATGTTTTTAAAAGTTGTGTCCAATAGCTGCATGTGGAAACAAGTAAATTTATTTTAGAAGGAATTAGTAAGTAGAATATGATTCCTACTAGTTATCCGTTACAGACTGATTCTATCATTAATATCTTAGCCAATTTCTCTTCCTGTCTACTTCACATCCTGTGCAATAATCAACTCTCTCTCAGTGGTCGGAATCCTAGATAACATGAATGGTGTTAGATGTTTGCATCCTAAAGTTCCTTGCAGAAGGAATGAACTAACCTTCCTGGTTAGCTGGCTAACATAAAATGTGGATTTTACAGGTAAAGTATGATTCACTTTAGAATAAATAGAGTTTCTGATCATGAATATTAGGAAGACGCCATTTCCATACTGGATATTAATACACTGTAATTTTTACAGAACTAAGATTTTTATCCTTTCCTTTATTCTTATGTTTTCCCAGACTCTGGGAAAGAGCTAAAGACCTCCACCTGGGTTCACATACCATGCTATTCTGTTGCACAGGGTATATATCATCTTTGACTTTATTGCAGACTCACCTCCATTAAAAGAAAGATCAGGTCAATTGTCTTTTGTCTCTAACCAGTTTCTCGGGTACTTTTAAAATCTAGAATGCCTGTCTTCTGCTACTAAGATTGAACTCATTCCCTGGTCGTACAGTATTTAAATATATACATATGTATATTTGCTATTTTAAAACGGCATTTATTTTGTTCAATGTTTTCCTTCATCATTCTTTGCTTAAAAAACATCCTTGATCATTTTTCTGCTTCACATTTTTGCTCTGAGATCTTATCATTTTCTTTATTCCTTTTTCAATGGACTCATCTATTTACTACTTTAATGTTCCCTTTGCCATCTATTTTAGACTATGGGATCAGAATAGAAATTAAATTGGTTTGGGGCACTGAGGAGAAAAGTGTGTCTTATGGCAAGAGTGGGAATTAGAGACTTTAGAAACTAGAAATTCATTAAGTGCGAACATGGCTGTCTTCTGTAGACCATAGAAAGAATAAATGAAAAAGGTACCAAGAAATTCTCTGTGTTGTTGGAAAAGCTTGTATATGCTCATTGACCAATTATACTGAAGGGTTCCATTTAATCACACTCTCATGTACTATTAAAGTTTATATCTTTAATAACCACACTAATTGATGATACCTAAAGTATCATTTCTGAGAGTTGTGAAAAATTAAAAAATAACCAACGTTTCCATATTTTGCCTGTATAGATTTATTTTGTTTTTATCAGTTCAGTTCAGTCACTAAGTCGTGTCTGACTCTTTGTGACCCCATGAATCGCAGCACACCCAGGCTTCCCTGTCCATCACCAACTCCTGGAATCCACCCAAATTCATGTCCATCGAGTCGGTGATGCCATCCAGCCGTCTCATCCTCTGTCCTCCCCTTCTCCTCCTGCCCCCAATCTCTCCCAACTAGATTCATATTTTATTATTCTTTTAATTTTATATCTGTATATTTTCTGCCACTGCCTTTCAAGATACAGTCTTTTTCCTCCCTCTTTCCAGATGAGAGGATTCACTGTTTGTTTTCTGGAACAAAAATCTGGATAGAATTTCACCTTCAACACTGTTTAAGTGATCATCAAAAACACCCCTCCAAGCCTCAGTTTTCTTATCTGTAACACAAAGGACACATACATATCTTTAGAACTTTTTGTGAGGATAAAGTAATGCAATGTACATTCAGTGTTAGTTTCAACCACATAGCAAGGACTTAATGACATTAATCACTATTATTATTATTATATTATTATAATTTATTTTACTATTGTTTTTATTTTTCAGATTTCTAGGAGATGGGACTTCCTATCTTTACATATGAGCATTGAAGTTAGAAGAAACTTAATACATGTGGTAAAAACTTGTTTATATATGAAGTGTGAATAGCCTTCTATCTTGCATGTGTTGATCTTAGACTATAAGTTTCTAGGAGATGAACAATTTTTAGAGAATGTGCACTTATGTATTTTGTTGTTAACACTTAACTTGTATTATTCTTCAAACTTGGCTTCCTTGGTGGCTCAGATAGTAAAGAATCTGCCTGCAATGCAGGAGACCTGGGTTCGATCCCTGGGTAGGGAAGATCCCCTAGAGAATGGAATGGCACCCACTCCAGTATTCTTGCCTAGGGAATTTCATGGACAGAGGAGCCTGGTGGGTTATATAGTCCATGGGGTCACAAAGAGTCAGCACAACTGAGCAACCACACTTTCACTTTTTTCACTTTTTAAAATTAAGAAAAATCTATTCTTGTGCAAAAAATATGATCACTGATGTTTTTGGTTTTTAGGAAGCAAGTGGAACCATCCACATGTTTTCAAAGCACTTAAAGACAGTGGAGTCATTCATTTTGGTTTCCTTTTTCTCAAGATGTTTTGGCCTGACAGTATTGCCAATGATGTTATAGGCAATAGGTAAGGAAAAAAATATCAGAGCTGTACTGGAATTAGACAAAAAGAAATTAACCACAATGAATTTTTTTTAAACTGGGCACCCACAGTTTTAAACAAAGAGAACCTAGAATTGAAAGAGGACAAAAAGAAAATGAATATAGATGGGAATCAAGTCAAATCTTAGTCTCTAAGGTAGAGAGTAAGAGCTCTATAATTGAACTACAATGCATTACAGTTTTCACAGAAAAGAAAATAAAGAGCTAGCAGTATTCAATATGGCTTTACAAAAGCCTTTTCTTAAAGTTATGGCTAAGAAAATATTGAAAATGAAAAGGAGGACAGTGACTCAAAAAGTAATATACTGTGTCAGGCAGTTGAGGTTAGTAAGAAAAATAATATTTAAGCAAATCTATCTCCAGGGCAAAATAAAAGTAGTTTGAGCTAATGTTAGCCAAAGGTTTTAGAGGGAAAACCAGCAATATGTTTTTCAAATACTCTATCACAGAAGAAATATACTGTAGCAAAAAACAAATTTGCTAATAAAGAAAGCAACATTAAATTTGATATTAAGTCCCTTTAAAATCAAGTGGAGAATTCTATTTAACTGAAAACATATGAGTATCATAGTTCAACTACTGTCTTTAATTTTTGTAAAAAAAAAGTGTCCAGAGATTAATTACTTATTAAAATCTACAGAGAGAGTTAAGGTACAGTAAGGCTGTGGAGGAAGAGTATATTCTTTGTTTTCAACAAGCTAAAATGTTTTAATAATGTTTAGGAAAGAAACAGGACATCCACCAGGACTTCAAAATTTGATTCTGGAATGATGCCTAGTGTTCTGAGAGAGGGCAGGAAAACACAAATACATCTGATTTATTCTAAGACACTCCTAGAAGGGTTTTTGTAGAAAGGATTATCTGAGTTTGCTTCAATAATTTATAGGCAACCTGGTCCATTTGTCTTTAAGTTGTCTCTAATTCACCTAATACTAAATTAAGCATCAGAAACTGCTAGGCTCTTGAAGGAAAAAGTTCATTTATTGGCTATTGAACAAAAGTGCTAGTCGCTCAGTCATGTTTGACCCTTTGTGACCCCATGGACTGCAGCCTGCCAGGCTCCTCTGTTCATGGGATTCTCTGGGCAAGAAAACTGGAGATCCTTTCTCCAGGGGATCTTCCTGACACATGGATCAAACCCAGGTCTCCCACATAGCAGGCGGATTCTTTACTGTCTGAGCAACCAGAAAAGCCCATTTACTGGATATTGAACAAAAAGGGAAGATTGAAAAGAACACAAGGTCCTCTACCTACAGTCTCAGAATAAAAATCTCTCATGGGTTGGGAAGATGCCCTGGAGAAGGGAAAGGCTACCCACTCCAGTATTCTGGCCTGGAGAATGCCACAAACAGAGGTCGCAAAGAGTCGGACACCACTGAGTGACTGTCACTTTCATTTTCTCTGTGGAGCTGGGCATGCTTCCCTTTTGCATACTAAAGATTTCTGACAGAGGTGACAGGGCCTGAGAGATTGACCTCTTGGTCTGTGAGTATGCTTCCACCCCAGGTAGCTGGAACTTTCTATGGATGCCACGATGATGATATCTCCTGGACCACGGTTATCTAGTATGTGTGTCCCCGTGGTTTCTATCTTAAGGAAAAATAGAGGAGTAGACTTGGCTATCAGAAAGTTGGGCTTCTTTGGTGGTGCAGACAGTAAAGAATACGCTTGCAGTGCAGGAGACTTGAGTTTGATCCCTGGTTGGGAAGATCCCCTGGAGGAGGCATGGCAACCCACTCCAGTATCCTCCCTGAGAGAATCCCCATGGACAGAGGAGTCTGGCAGGTTACAGTCCATGGAGTCGCAAAGAGTCGGACATGACTGAGCGACTAAGCACAGCACATCAGGAAGTCAATGGGATATAACTATTAAAAATATATTTGAGGAAATTCAAACATAAATGTTCATTTGTCCAGCATCACCAGTGTATCTCAATCCCCAGGATGTGACAATTTTAAGAGAAATTTAATATGCATTCAAAATAACTATTTCAAGGATTCCAATACTTCTTTAATAGGCTCCAAAAATAGAGTAAATGGAAAGATTTATGGATTAAGGAATATCTCAAATAACATTGATAAAACTGTCTCATCATCACCAAGAGAAATGCTTGAAACCAGAACAGGAATATTTTGCCAGCCACTCTCCTTAATGAATAAGGTTACTGAGTTTTAGCTATTGGCCTTAGAACTCTTAGAAGTGTTCATTATAAAATAGTATGCATAATTGAAAGTTTATTAATAAAGACATCATTATATTCATCATCCAGCTTCAGAAATTAAGAACTAAAAATTAACTTTGCCACCATTCATTTTCTCTTCCTCATCTGATACTCTTTCCTACCTGCACCACCAAAGTAACCACTGTCCTATATTTTGTATTTACCATTATCTTGATACTCTAATTAAGGCTATGGTTTTTCCAGTAGTTATGTGTGGATGTGAGAGTTGGACTGTGAAGAAAGCTGAGCACTGAAGAATTGATGCTTTTGAACTGTCGTGTTGGAGAAGACTCTTGAGAGTCCTTTGGACTGCAAGGAGATCCAACCAGTCCATTCTAAAGGAGATCAGTCCTGGATATTCTTTGTTTTTTTTTTTTTTTTTTTTTACTTTATTTTACTTTGCAATACTGTATTGGTTTTGCCATATATCAACATGAATCCACCATGGATGTACATGAGTTCCCAATCCTGAACTCAATCCCCTCCCACCTCCCTCCCCATCCATCTCTCTGGGTCATCCCAGTGCACCAGCCCCAAGCATCCTGTCTCCTGCATCGAACCTAGACTGGTGATTCATTTCTTACATGATATGTGCTAAAGCTGAAACTCCTGGACTTTGGCCACCTCCTGTGAAGAGTTGACTCATTGGAAAAGACCCTGATGCTGGGAGGGATTGGGGGCAGGAGGAGAAGGGGACGACCGAGGATGAGATGGCTGGATGGCATCACCGACTCGATGGACATCAGTTTGAGTGAGTGAACTCCAGGAGTTGGTGATGAACAGGGAGGCCTGGCGTGCTGCGATTCATGGGGTCACAAAGAGTCGGACTGAGTGACTGAACTGAACTGAACTGATACTCTATAGTTTTACCACATATATATATATATTAAAATAGTCATTTTTAGTTTTTACTGTTTTTGAATTTTTTATAAATACAATTGTTCAATAATATATATTCCTTCAATACACTAGCCTGAGTACATTGAGATTTGTCCATGTAGCTGAAATTTATTCACTATAACTCATATATTATACTCAGTTATATGAATATGTCATTGTTTTTACCCATTCTTTTGTCTATAGATATTTGCATTGTATGCTATTACATACAGTACTTCTATGATAGTTTCAGCCATGTCTTTTGTTCCACATGTGCATGAATTTCTCTTGGGTATACACCTATAACAGGAGTCCCCAACCCCAGGGCTGCAGGCTGATACTGGTCTGTGGCCTGGTAGGAACTAGGATGCACAGCAGGAGGTGAGTGGCAGGCCAAACCAAGACCATCTCCCCAACTCCAGTACACGGAAAAATTGTCTACCATGAAACCAGTCCCAGGTGCCACAAAGGTTGAGGACTGCTACTCTAGAGAATTCACAGAACCTATAAAATCTATTACACAAAGTTAGTGATAATAACCCCATGTTGAGTATTCTTAACCATCACTTTAAATACGGTTTCTAAAGGAGAAAGATATCAGTGCTATATCTCAGAATATTAAAAATATTTTTCAAAATTAGCATTTTTATAATGGCAATGTGTTGGATTTTATAGAGAATTTTTGCTCATATCCTCTTAATGTCATAGTCCTCTGATGTCATTTCCATTGTTCCCACTTAACAGAGGATGAAAGAGGGTAACATTGTTTAAAAGTCTTGAAATTAAGGGTAATAGGGAGTGTAATCTGGTACTACCAATGCAATGTCTTGTTTTACCCATTCTCCCTCTTTACTTTCTGCTTTGGTAGCAGTGGAGGACATACTGATGCCAGGCAAATCTAGAATGGAGTATCTATGGTTAGGTCCAGGGTATGGCAGTAAGCATGAACAAAACTTGGGGCAGTTCAGTTCAGTTCAGTCGCTCAGTCGTGTCCGACTCTTTGCGACCCCATGAATTGCAGCATGCCAGGCCTCCCTGTCCATCACCAACTCCCAGAGTTCACTCAGACTCACGTCCATTGAGTCTGTGATGCCATCCAGCCATCTCATCCTCGGTCGTCCCCTTCTCCTCCTGCCCCCAATGCCTCCCAGCATTAGGGTCTTTTCCAATGAGTCAACTCTTCGCATAAGGTGGTCAAAGTACTGGAGTTTCATTTTTAGCATCATTCCTTCCAAAGAAATCCCAGGGTTGATCTCCTTCAGAATGGACTGGTTAGATCTCCTTGCAGTCCAAGGGACTCTCAAGAGTCTTCTCCAACACCACAATTCAAAAGCATCAATTCTTCGGCACTCAGCCTTCTTCACAGTCCAACTCTCACATCCGTACATGACCACAGGAAAAAACATAGCCTTGACTAGATGACCTTAGTTGGCAAAGTAATGTCTCTGCTTTTGAATATACTATCTAGGTTGGTCATAACTTTTCCTCCAAGGAGTAAGCGTCTTTCAATTTCATGGCCGCAGTCACCATCTGCAGTGATTTTGGAGCCCAAAAAAACAAAGTCTGACACTGTTTCTACTGTTTCCCCATCTATTTCCCATGAAGTGATGGGACCGGATACCATGATCTTCGTTTTCTGAATGTTGAGCTTTAAGCCAACTTTTTCCTCTCCTCTTTCACTTTCATCAAGAGGCTTTTTAGCTCCTCTTCACTTTCTGCCATAAGGGTGGTGTCATCTGCATATCTGAGGTTATTGATATTTCTCCTGGCAATCTTGATTCCAGCTTGTGTTTCCTCCAGTCCAGCGTTTCTCATGATGTACTCTGCATATAGGTTAAATAAGCAGGGTGACAATATACAGCCTTGACGTACTCCTTTTCCTATTTGGAACCAGTCTGTTTTTCCATGTCCAGTTCTAACTGTTGCTTCCTGACCTGCATATAGGTTTCTCAAGAGGCAGGTCAGGTGGTCTGGTATTCCCATCTCTTTCAGAATTTTCCACAGTTTATTGTGATCCACACAGCCAAAGGCTTTGGCATAGTCAATAAACTTGGGGCAACCAGGTGAAAATAGCCACTTTGATTCAATGATCAAAAAAGGTTTTTCCAAGAGATGAAAGAACTGTGGTGGCGTTAAGTTAAAGAATAAGAGTTTAACATTAGGGGTGTTAACATGAGCAGATGGGAAGCAGATTCTGTACATGTCAAATAGGTCAGAGGACTTAGAAATTGACTAGAGAAAGACTGTGGACTGCTTTGAGAACAGGTAGCAAAGAACCAGTAAATAATGATAATTTAACTAAGCTTGAATTGACCTAAACTTTGGGAAATTAACTTCTCTATCCTGTCTGTTTCTAAAGTAGAAAGTTAGATTTTTCATAAGAGAGGGGCTGTAGTAAAAAATTAAAGTGAGCACAAATGTTTCTATGATTTGACTTTAAATAATGTGTCTGCAAGATGCAGCTTTCTTAGGTTTTTTTTATCAAAATCAGGCTGAGTGTTTTGGCATTGTTGCTGTTCAGTCACTCAGTCGGTCTGACTCTTTGTGATCCCACGGACTACAGCACATCAGGCTTCCCTGTCCTTCACCACCTCCTGGAGCTTGCTCAAACTCAGGTCCACTGAATTGGTGATGCCATCCAACCATCTCATCCTCTGTCGTCCGCTTATCCTCCTGCCCTCAATCTTTCCAGCATCAGGGTCTTTTCCAATGAGTCAGTTCCTCACATCAGGTGGCCAAAGTATTGGAGCTTCAGCTTCAGCATCAGTCCTACCAATGAATATTCAGGACTAATTTCCGTTAGGATTGACTGGTTTGATCTCCCTGTAGTCCAAGGGACTCTGAAGAGTCGTCTCAACACCACAGTTCAAAAGCATCAATCCTTCAGTGCTCAGCCTTCTTTATGGTCCAACTCTCACATTCATACATGACTACTGGAAAAACCATAGCTTTGACTAGACAGACATTTGTCAGCAAAGTAATATCTCTGCTTTTTAACATGCTGTCTAGGTTGGTCACAGCTTTTCTTCCAAGCAGCAAGCATCTTTTAATTTCATGACTGCAGTCACCATCTGCAGTGATTTTGGAGCCCTCCAAAATAAAGTGTGTCACTGTTTTCATATATATCTGTTTCCCCTTATATTTCCCATGAAGTGATGGGACCAGATGCCATGATCTTCATTTTTTGAATGTTGAGTTTTAAGCCAACTTTTTCACTCTCCTATTTTGCCTTCATCAAGAGGTTCTTTAATTCCTCTTTGGCATAACTGTGTAAACATTCATGATGAAAGAATTAAGAACTTAATGTAATCTATTTAATGATTTTTGCTTATAGTTGTTTTATTCTTTTCAAAACGTCTCCATTTCCTTGTTTAACCATTTCCTAGGGTTACTCAACTGAACAATTGAAATGTTTATATTTTCATTTAAACTGCAGTTTTCAAAATGTTTAAAAAAAATGAACTAGAATTTTTATTTAATCTCAATTAGGATAGATGTATTTAATCTCAAACTTAATGTATGGGGTTTTAAGTTTTACACAGTACTTTATATTTTTGTAGGATTTATCTTTTTGTAAACACATACTGAATACTGCTATGTAAAAATGACTGAGCAATCTAGATCAATAACATGCACAGAAATGGAAATTTAAATTTTAAACAAAATAAATTGTTTACAATTTCAGTGCTTTTCCCCTTTAAATAATTTTCCAAACAAGTATTTCTTCATGAACTGCCTCAAGTCTCAATTCTGATATTTTCCAGGTAATGAATAAGGTAGAAAATTATTTCATATCTTTTCTACATTAAAAATGTCTTGCCCTGAATGCCTCACAATATTCTTTGTTGTTTGCACTTTAAAAAGTTTTTAGAGGTTTAAGTTATTTATCCTTTATAATTACAAGCTTAGCATTCATTAGGACTTAACAGACGAAGTTTATGGAGAGATTACTGGAAATTTCTGCCTGCCTTCTTATTTCTGTAGGTCTGCAGCCAAGGGTCTTGTTATGGGTCATTGAGCATTATTGAGAAAGAGAACTGGACATGGAAATAGATGCAAGAACAAGCTAAAAACTATCAGGTTCTTTCTGTTCCATGTAATCTGCCAGGTTCTATTTGATACCATGTCTAAACATTATGACCTTCAGGGAACAATACCTACAACTTGACTTCTGTCTTCTGTATGTCACCTAGGTACCTCTAGACCAACTCTATTTAGGCATTAGACATAGAAGAAGATTCTGGAAAATTGACTTATGTAAAATGGACATGGACACAGAATAATAAATTTATAGATAAAATTCAATTCCAATGATAACGAAAATTGACAAGCTGATTAAAAATTTGTATGGAGCTAAAAAGATTTATTGTTTGTGTGAAGTTTTCAGACATTTGATAGAGTTGAGTAGGTTTGTAAGATTACTATTGTTAATCTTACAATATTAGATATGAAACGCTATAAAGTCTCATACTCAAAACTATATGATATTGGTATAAGAACAAACAGTTCAATAGATCTAAAAGTAGAGTCCAGAAACATTCTCACATATAAACAGTCACCTGATTTATAAGAAAGGAACATCTATAATTCACTGAGGGAAAGGATTTATTTTCAACAAATGATGCCATATTAATTTATCAAAATTTTACAGAAGAATTCTCTTAAAGTCTTTCTTAAATGTGTTTCAAAAACCAAAAGAGGAGAAAACACCTTCTTCATAAATTCATTGAGGTAGCCTGACAAAAAGCCAAGAAAAAAAAAATGTCCTTTTCATCATAAGGGACTGGAATAGAAAAGTATCAAGAGATACCTAGAGTAACAGGCAAGATGACCTTGGAGTACAAAATGAAGATGGGCAGAGGCTAACAGAATTTTGCCAAGAGAATGCACTGGTCATACATGGTAAACATACTCTGCCAACAACATAGAGACGACTCTACCAGATGGTCAATACTGAAATCAGATTGATTATATTCTCTGCAGCCAAAGATGGAGAAGTTCTATACAGTCAGCAAAAAAAAAAAAGACTGGGAGCTGACTGTGGCTCAGATCATGAACTCCTTATTGCCAAATTCAGACTTAAATTGAACAAAGTAGGGAAAACCACTAGACCATTCAGGTATGACCTAAATCAAATCCCCTAAGGTTATACAGTGAAAGTGACATACAGATTCAAGGGATTAGATCTGATAGAGTTCCTGAAGAACTATGGATGGAGGTTCATGACCTTGTACATCAGGTGTTGATCAAGACTATCCCCAAGAAAAAGGAATGCAAAAAGGCAAAATGGCTGTCTGAGGAGGCCTTACAAATAGCTCAGAAAAGAAGAGAAGCTAAAGGCAAAGGAGAAAAGGAAAGATATACCCATCTGAATCCAGAGTTCCAAAGAATAGCAAAGAGAGATAAGAAAGCCTTCAGTGATCAACGCAAAGAAATAAAGGAAAACAATAGAATGGGAAAGACTAGAGATCTCTTCAAGAAAATTAGAGATACCAGGGGAACATTTCATGCAAAGATGGGGACAATAAAACACAGAAATGGTATGGACCTAAGAGAAGCAGAAGACATTAAGAAGAGGTGGAAAAAATACAGAGAACTATTAATAAAAATTTTTTTTTAATGACCCAGATAACCATGAGGCTGTCATTACTCACCTAGAGCCAGACATCCTGGAATACTAAGTCAAATGGACCTTAGGAAGCATCACTACAAACAAAGCTAGTGGAGGTGATGGAATTCCAGTTGAGGTATTTCAGTCTTAAAAGATGATGCTGTGAAAGTGCTTCACTCAATATGCCAGCAAATTTGGAAAATCCAGCTGTGGTCACAGAACTGGAAAATGTCAGCTTTTATCCAAGTCCCAAAGAAAAGCAATGCCAAATAATGTTCAAACTACCACATAATTGCACTCATCTCACATGCTAGCAAAGTAATGCTCAAAGTTCTCCAAGCCAGGCTTCAACAGTATGTGAACGGAGAACTTCCAGATATTCAAGCTGGATTTAGAAAAGGCAGAGGAAGTATAGATCAAATTGCCAATATCTGTTAGATCATAAAAAAGCAAGAGAGTTCCAGAAAAACATCTACTTCTGCTTTATTGACTATGCCAAAGCCTTTGACAGTGTGGATCACAACAAACTGGAAAATTCTTCAAGAGATGGGGATACCAGACCACCTAATCTTCCTCCAGAGAAATCTGTATGCAGGTCAAGAAGAAACAGACATGGAATAGTGGACTGGACATGGAACAATGGACTGATTCCAAATTGGAGAAGGGAGTACATCAAGTTTGTATATTGTCACCCTGCTTATTTAACTTCTGTGTAGAGTACATCATTCAAAATGCTGGGCTGGATTAAGCACAAGCTGGAACCAAGACTGCTGGGAGAAATATCAATAACCTCAGATATGCAGGTAACACCACCCTTATGGTAGAAAGTAAAGAGAAACTAAACAGCTTCTTGATGAAAGTGAGAAAAGAGAGTGAAAAAGCTGTCTTAAAATTCAACATTCAAAAAATGAAGATCGTGGCATCTGGTCCCATCACTTCATGGCAAATATACGGGGAAACAGTGGAAACAGTGTCAGACTTCATTTTTCTGGGCTCCAAGATCATTGCAGATGGTGACTGCAGCCATGAAATTAAAAGATATTTGCTCCTTGGAAGAAAAGCCATGACCAACCTAGACAGCATATTAAAAATCAGAGACACTACATTGCCAACAAATGTCTGTCTAGTCAAAACTATGGTTTTTTCCAGTAGTCATGTATGGATGGAGAGTTGGACCATAAAGAAAGCTGAGTTCTGAAGAATTGATGCCTCTTAATTGTGGTATTGGAGAAGACTCATGAGAGTCCCTTGGACTGCAAGGAGATCCACCAGTCCATCCTAAAGGAAACCAGTCCTGAATATGCATTCAAAGAACTGATGCTGATGTTCCAATACTTTGGCTACCTGACTGGAAGAACTTACTCATTGGAAAAGACCCTGATGCTGGGAAAGATTGAAGGCAGGAGGAGAAGGGGATGGCTGAGGAGGAGATGGTTGGATGGCTTGATGGACATGAGTGTAAGCAAGCTCCAGGACTTGATGATGGAAAGGGAAGCCTGGTGTGCTGCAGTCCATGGGGTCACAAACAGTTGGACATGACTGAACAACTGAACTGAACTGAACTGACAAAAAGCCAAAGACATCACAAGAAAAGTACTGACCAACATCTCTAATGAACACAGATGCAAAAGTCCTGGATAACATACTAGCAAACTGAACCTAATATCTATTAAAGGATTAAACACCACAGCAAAGTGGGATTTATTCCATGAATGTAAGAGGGATCTAACATGAAAAATCAACATAATATTATCCTTATGAAGGAAAGTTCAAAAAAATATGGTCATCTCAATTGAAGCACAAAAACACTTCACAGAATCTAGTCCATTTTATGATGATGTGCTCATTTGCATCCAACTATAGGTAACCCCTTGGGCTATAGCCCACTAGGCCCCTCTGCCATCTGATTTTCCAGTCACCAGTGCTTGATTGGGGTGCTATTTCCTACTCCACGGGATCTCCTGTCCCAGAGATCAAACCCACGTCCTTGCATCTCCTGCACTGGCAGGTGGATTCTTGACCACTAGCGCCACCCAGGAGCCCCATTTCATGATGATAACATTCAGCAATCTAGAAATAGAAGGATCTTACTCAACAAGATAAAGGGCACTTATGAATAACCCACATCTAGCATAACTGTCAATGGTGAAATACTGAAAGCTTTTCCCTTAATGAGAAAAAAGAAAAGATTTCACTTTTGCACTTCTATTGAACACTGTACTGGAAGTCATAGCTAGAGTAATTAGGCCAGAAAAATACTAAAAGTCATCCACATGGCAATAGAACAAATAACTAAATATATTCTCAGATAATGGGAACTTTTGTGTGTAAAATCTTAAAGAATGCACAATATAACTGATAAAGGAATAAGCAAATTCAGGAAAGTTAGAGGATAGAATATCAACACACAAATAATATTTGTGTATCTATACATTATCAATGAGCAAGAACAAAATTTAGCAAACAATTCCATTTATAATAAAGAATAAAATACTTAATAATTTTTAAGGAAAACTTGCACTTCAAAAACAATGAAACTTGCTGAAAAAATAGAAAAAACCTTAAATAAATGTAAAGACATCTCATGTTCATGAATTGTAAGATTTAATTTTGTTAAAATGGCAGCACTCCACAAAGTGATGTATAGAATCAATGAAATCTCGATCAAAATCCAATGAACATATTGCCGAAAAGGAAACCTGATTGTAAAGTTACCATGGGATTGCAAGGGACTCTGAAAAGTCAAGGCAATCATACTTCCTGACTGCAAAACTAACAACAAAGCTACAGTAATCAAAACAGTGGCATTGGAGGAGGAGATTAATATGGTGGAGTAGTAGGATATGGAGCTCACCTTCTTCCCACAGATATATCAAAAATGCATCTACATATGAAACGACTCTCACCAAACATCCACTCAGTGCCGGCACAAGACCTCAGACTTCCCAAAGGACAGGACAATCTCTGAGTAACTGAGTAGGTTAAAAGAAAAAGGAAGGGGGATAATTAGAGGAATCAGGATGGGACCTGTGCCTCTGGGAGGGAGCTGTGAAGGACGAAAGGTTTCTATACACTGGGAAGTCCCCTCACTGGTGGGGACAGAGAGGGAGCTTTGGAAGAGAGAAGAGCTTGAAGAAGAGCACAGCAACAGAGACAAAGTGGAGAGAGACTTGCACAGAGGCTCTGTGCCTGAGATGCTTGTCCAGCGGGTGGTGGGGGCTGGGTACTGAGCTGGGTTTCAGAGGTCAGACCCAGTGAGAGGATTGGGGTTGATTGCCTGAAGATAGCCCACGGGTGCTAGGTGTCGTGTACCACAAGTGAGGGAGTCTGGGAAGAAGCCTGGGCCTATCAGAGAGGCAAGGGGCCATTGTTCTGGACTGTAGGAGGAGAGGGGTGGACTTGCCATAGGAGCGTCTTTCTCTGTGTGCTCATGGGCGGCAGGACACTGCCTACAGGGGCGAGCATGATCTGTGACTATCATCTTGGACCCCAGCGGCCAGTGCAGACTGTGGTTGCTGTTTCCACTCAGGGTCCTGTGAGCAAGGGCAGATCCAGGGCCAGCTTCCCTGGAGAGTGCATGTGCATCCCAGCCTGCTACAATCCTCTTCCACTAGAGATTGCAGGATCCAAAATTAATGCACAGAAGTCTCTTGCATGCCTGTAGACTAACAGTGAAACATCAGAAACAGAAATTAGGAACCAATCCCATTTACCACTGCAATTTCATTTATTCCCAGATAGTATAAAAGTACCTAGGAATAAACCTACCTAAGGAGGTAAAACACCTGTACTTGTTACGGGGAAGAGCCAATTCTGACTCTATGATTGATCTTTTTCATTGACTTTAACTTTGGTTTCTCATTGCTTTTGTTATTATAATTATACATAATGACCTGCCTCAGGAAACACGGGACCTCTGCTTGAAGGGGTAACACATCTTATTCCTGAGGTTGGCCATTCCAGAAGATGTTTGCAAAATAATGGTCTTTACTTCTTCAACTCCTCTCCCTCTCTGTTTTATGAAAGAATCTGGCATCCAGACCCCTATGATATGTTTGTTTTGAGACATTAGTCTGCCATCTTCTCAGCCAGCCAGCTTTCCAAGTAGCGTTGTATTCCTTGCCTCAACATCTAGCTTCTCAGTTAAGTTGCCTGCCATGCAGTGAGCTGACTGAACTTGAACTTAGTAACAGATTTAGAAAACTATAAGATACTGATGAAAGAAATTTTAAAAATGACACAAACAGGTGGAAAGATATACCATGTTCTTTGATAGAAAAAAGTCAATATTGTAAAAATGACTATACTACCCAAAGCAATCCACAGATTCAATGCAATCCCTATCAAATTACCAATGGCATCTTTCACATAATTAGAACAAAAAAGTTTTGCAGTTTGTATGGAAACACTAAAGACACTGAATAGCCAAAGCAATCTTGAAAAAGAGAAATGGAGCTGGAAGAATCAGGCTCCCTGGCTTCAGACTATACTACAAAGCTATAGTAATCAAGACAATATGGTAGTGAAACAAAAGCAAAGCTATAGATCAATGCAACAAGATAGAAAGCCCAGAGATAAACCCACATGCCAATGGGGACCTTATCTTTGATAAAGGAGACAAGAATATACAATGGAGACAAGACAGTCTTTTCAATAAGTGGTGCTGGGAAAACTGAACAGGTACATGTAAAAGAATGAAATTAGAACACTCCCTAACATTATACATAAAAATAAAACAGATTAAATACCTCAATGTAAGGCTGTCCTACTCCTAAATGTAAGAATTCTATAAAACCCTTAGAGGAAAGCATAGGCAGAACACTCTATGGCATAAATCACAGCAAGATAATTTGACCCATCTCCTATAGTAATGAAAATAAAAGCAAACAAAACAACAATAAATGGGACCTAACAATTTAAAAGCACAGCAAAGTGAAAGTGAAGTCACTCAGTCATGGTCACAAAGTGTCAGACACCATAGATAAGACAAAAAGACAACCTTCAGAACGAGAGAAAATGTTTGCAAATGAACAACTGACAAGAGGTTAATCTCCAAAATATAGAAACAGCTCATGCTCAATATAAAAACACAAAAAACAAACCAATAACCTAATCAAAAAATGGGCAGAAGACCTATATAGACATTTCTCCAAAGAGGACGTACAGATGGCCAACACACACATGAAATGACGCTCATCATCACTAATTATCAAAGAAAGGCAAACCAAAACTGCAATGAACTTTGTAGTTTTGAGCCTCACATTGGAGAAGGCACTGGCACCCCACTCCAGTACTCTTGCCTGGAAAATCCCATGGACGGAGGAGCCTGGTAGGCTGCAGTCCATGGGGTCGCTGAGGGTCGGACACGACTGAGCGACTTCACTTTCACTTTTCACTTTCCTGCATTGGAGAAGGAAATGGCAACCCACTCCAGGGTTCTTGCCTGGAGAATCCCAGGGACGCGGGGGAGCCTGGTGGGCTGCCGTCTATGGGGGTCGCATAGAGTCGGACATGACTGAAGTGACTTAGCAGCAGCAGCAGCCTCACATCAGTCAAAATGGCCATCATCAAAAATCTGCAAACAAATGCTAAAGAGAGTGTGGAGTAAAGAGAATCCACTTACACTGTTGATGGTAATATAAATTGGTCCAGCCACTATGGAGAACATTATGGGGATTCCTTAAAAAACTAAAAAATAGAACTACCATATGACCCAGCAGTACCACTCCTGGGATTTTCCAGGCATATACTGGAGTGGGTTGCCATTTCCTTCTCCAGTGGGTCTTCCTGACCCAGGGACTGAACCCGGGTCTCCCGCATTGTAGGCAGATGCTTTACTGTCTGAGCTAACAGGGAAGCTAATATAAATTGGTCCAGCCACTATGGAGAACATTATGGGGATTCCTTGAAAAACTAAAACATAGAACTACCATATGACCCAGAAATACCACTCCTGGGCATTTTCCCGGAGAAAAACATAATTCAAAAAATATATATACATGTACCCCAATGTTCACTGCAACAATATTTACAATAGCCATTTAGTTTACAAAACCAACCTAAATGTCCATCAAAAGAGGGATGGGATAAAGAAGATGTGGTGTGTGTGTGTGCTCAGTCACTCAGGCAAATTCTGTCCCTTTTAACAGCTGAGTAACAGTTGAAAATAGGTATTCAACAGAATATAGGTATTCGAAGGAATATTACTCAACTATAAGAAGGGATGAAATTGTGCCATTTGCAGAGATGTGGATGGGCCTAGAGACTGTCATATAAGTGAAGTAAGTCAGAAGATGAAAAACTAATATCAGATAATGTTGCTTATGTGCACAATCTAGCAAAATGATACAGATGAACTTATTTGCAAAGCAGAAACAGAAACAGACAGAGAACAAACATGGACACCAAGGTGGGAAGAGAGTGGGATGAATTAGGAGACTGAGACATAGACACAACTATAATATATATAAAACAGATAACTAATGAGAACCTACGGTCTAGCATAGAGAACTTTACTCAATGTCCTTTGGTGACCTAAATGAGAAGGAAATTCAAAAAAGAGGAGATATATTTATGCATATGGCTGTTTCACTTTGCTTACAGCAGAAACTAGCACAACATTGTGAAGCAGCTATACTCCAAGAAAAATTAACTTTAAAAAAAGGCACTGGCATAAGGGTAACTTGTAAGCCAATGAAACAGACTCGAGAGTACAGAAATAAGTCAAATATCTATGGCCAACTAAATTTTAACAAGGGTGCCAAGAACATTTAATCAGGAAAGGAGACTATTTTCAATGAATGGTTCTGGGACTACTGTATATCCATTTGCAGAAGAATGAAGTTGTATGTTTACTTCAAGCCATATATAAAAATAAACTCAAAACACTTCGTAGTCTTAAAATTAAGAGCTAAAACTCTTAGAAGAAAACAGGTAAATCTTCATGATCTTGGACTTGGCAATGATTTCTTAGATATACAGAAATAGCATAAGCAACGAAAGATAACAGATAAATCAGATTTCATCAAAATTTATTTTGTTCATTAAATCTCACTATCAACAGATTTCAGACAACCCACAAATTGGTCAAAAACCTTTTCAAGTCATATATCTTATCAGGGTCTTTAGTATCCTATATATATATCATATTTACAACTTACCAACAAAAAGATAAGCAACCCAATTAAAAATGGGCAGAAAATTAAATGCATGTTTTTCCAAAAGGAGATATACAAATTGCTGAAAAACTGATCAAAAGTACTGAATATCATCAGTCATTTAGGAACTTAGGACCACATGATACAACTCATATCCATTAGAAAAGGAAAAAAGTGAAAATGAATGTTGGCAAGAGTGTGGAGAAATTTTAATCTTCATGCCCTGCTGGTGCCTGAGCGCTCAGTCAGCTCAGTCATGTTGGACTCCCTGCAGCCCAATGGACTGAAGTCCACGAGACTCCCCTGCCCATGGGATTTTCCAGGCAGGAATACTGGAGTGGGTTTCTGTTTCCTCCTCCAGGGGATTTTCTCCACCCAGGGATCGAACCTGTGTTTTTTAACTCTCTTGCATCGGCAGGTGGGTTCTTTACCACTAAGCACCTGGGAAGCCCGTACACTGCTGGTGGGAATATCAAATAGTGCAGCTGCTCTGAACCCAGTTTGTCAGTTTCTCAATGAGTACAACAGAGTTGCCACATGACCCAGTAACTTTACACCTAAATAAATACCCAAAAGAATAGAACACAGATATTCAAATAAATGCTTGCACAAAATATTCATAGCAGTACTATTCACAATAGCGAAAATACAGCTCAAATTTTCATCAACAGATGAATGGATATTGTGGTGTGTGTATATAAAATGGAATACTGTTAATCAATGAAAACTACTGAAGTACTGATACATGCTACGGCACGAATAAAACTTGAAAACATTATGCTAAATGAAAGGAATCAGACAGAAAAGAAAATGTATTTTATGATTCCATATATATGAAATATCCAGAAGAGTTAAATCCATACAGACACAAAGCACATTAGTCACTCCCAGAGACTGAGGAGAGGGATGAGTAAAGAGTTATGGCTTAATAAGTATAGGGTTTCCTCTTGTTTATTTGATTTTTAATTACTTTTTTTGTTATTGAAGTATAGTTGAATTACAGTGGTGGGTTAATTTTCTTTGGGTTTTCTTTTGGATTGATGATAACTTTCTGGAACTAGATAGTGGAAATAATTGAATAACATTGTGGAAGTACAGAATGCCACTGAATTGTACACTTTAAAATGGTTAAGATAGTGAATTTTATGTTATATGTTTATGTATGTTGTATATATGCTTTGCCACATTTTTAAAATCAGTGAAAAAAATACAGATGATTCTATGTGCCCAGAGGGAGAGAAGGAGGCAAGAGAATGACACTGTCTTACGTGTTTAGAATATCACTTTTGATTTAATGTGTGCAGTAGGGCTAAGAGGGATCAAGGAAATAGTTTTGGAACATGCATTCTAATTGAATATTTATGGTGTGCTGGCCTGAAGTTTTTTCTTTAAAGGATCTGCTTTGCTGTTTAGCATCTATATAGGAAGTTTACTAATTCACTTTTATACTGAATGTAACTTTTTTGACCCCAAAGTTAAATCTGACACATTTTCAGGAATCTCAGTAGAGATGCCCCTCCTTGATAAAATATCAGTGTATAACCTCTGTCTCCACAATATTAAACAAATTAAGTCTGAGGAGGAATGCTGAGGTCTTTTTATTCTGTTTTTGCTTTTTGTTTTACATTGCAACTTTATTTTTTTTAGCTTCCCCATATAATTTTTTACTCACAGAGTCCTCTAAATTTTCTAATTTTCTTTCAGAATTGTGTCCAGCACCATGCAAGCTCTGACTGCAGTTAAATAGCTCCTAAATCCAAGTCAGTTTAGAACATTTACTTCTAGGGTATTTTAAAGTTATTTTAACTTAATCATACATCTTCTAGACTTATAGGTTCCAGCTTTACAGAACTATATAGATGTAGTATTTTGTATTTGATAAGATTCAGGAAAAGATGGAGCAACATACATATGCCAATTTCTCTGTGTAACTATAGGTTTATTTCTAAATCATGAGAATTATGTCTTTTCTAGTCTTTTAAAATGCATATGAATGTTTGTACTGAAGAGATTTCATTGCTCTCAAATACATACCAGTGCAGGAGTTCACTTCTCTTGTTTTCATTCCAATGGATTGTAGAAAGTTTTCCAATTCAAAATTACTATAAAAGCATTTACTAGGGTAAGATTTTCAGGCATATTCTTTAACAAGTTCTCCCTTTTTGTGTACATGATAAAAACTTCATTGTTAAAAATATTGATAACCTTTCTCATTTCTTCACTACACATTTCACATAAATGCTTTTCTTATATGTTTCAGAATTCTAAAATGATGTAAATGATTTGATTAACTTCTATTTCCACCTCATTTCATAGAATATAAAATTCCATGTGATTAGGAAACTATGCACTTTATATTTAGCCTCTCAAAATAAACAGATTCAGTATTTAATCATCTAAGAGCAATAGAGAAATTACAATTTAGTGAGCATCATTAAGTGATGAGACTATGCACATTTAATACTTTATTTCACTTAATAATTTCACTTAATAAAATGTCAGTATAACCTAAAGTGGAAGATATTGATATTATAAATTATTTTAGACTTAAAAATAGAATAATAAAGCCATGATTCTTAAACAGGTACTTTTATTTGAATTTGGAAAACTTCACTTACAATACAAAATTTATATAATTTATATATTGGTAAAATCTAAAGTATGCCAATAAAAACCCCTTGAAACACATGTTTTTCTATTTATAAATTTTTTAAAAAGACATACACATTAAGTTGCAACACAGCCTGAGGAAAGAAGCAAGATTAAAAAGGTAAAAATTAATAAAATATATATTTTCAGGAAGAATAGCAATAGACAGAAATATTTTAGTCAAATATAAATAATTTTAGGTTTTAAAGTGATATAACACTATAGACATTTCAGTAAAAGATTAAATGGATGTTGTACAGGAAAAGAAAATAATAATTTAATACAGCAACTGAGAGAATAACTAATTTGTCTCACATATTAAAAGCATTTTGATTTTCTCTAAAATAGTTTAATCAATGTTGTTTAGACAGCTTTTATTATTTAGCAAATGTATAAATAATCAAACAAAATGATACCTCATGAAATCAAGAGTCCCCTCCCACCACCCCCATGTGTAAGAGAAGGAATTCACTTGTAGATAATGGAGAATATTCCTCTGGGATAAACCTCCAAGAAACAAAATTAAGAATGTCAAGAAAGTTTTAAAGCAATATCAAAAAAATGACAGAATAAATTTCATGGGTATAATTCTGAACTCCATTACTGTGACTTTTATTATTAAGTCTAATAATTCTTTTAAGAAGTAACTTAGAAAAAAATTCACAGTGGAGAAAGAAAAATTTTCTAAAATTATCTAGAATTAAAAATAAGTGAGGCATTAAATGAAATGTTAATTCTATAAGAGATCTGAGATCATATCAAGTGTCTTTTCAACCAAAAGAGTATAAAACTAGAAATCAATTACAAGAAGAAAACTGGAAAATTTTAAAAAATGTGAGATTAAACAACATACTCCTGAAGAACCAATGAGTCAAAGAAGAAATCAAATAGGAAATTAATAAAAAAAAATCTTGATACAAATGAAAATGGAAAGACAACAATCAAAACTTATGGGGTACAACAAAAGCAGTTGTTTGAGGAAAGTTCGTACCAAAAAAAAAGCATACATGAAGAAACAAGAAAGATCTCATAAAAATGACGTAACTTTACACCTCAAGGAACTAGAAAAAGAACAGATTAAGCTCAAATTTAGTAGAAGGAAGAAAATAATAGAAATCATAGTGGAAATAGAGACTAAAAAGGCGGTGAAACTAAGAGCTGTTTTGCATTTAAAGGAATAAACATGAACAAACCTTTAGCTAGACTCACCAAGAAAGAAAGGAGAGAAAAGACTTAAATAGCATTCAGAAACAAAAGAGAGCTGTTGCAACTGATACCACAGAAATACCAAGGATCTTAAAAGACTACTGTAAACAATAAGCTAAGTCACTTCAGGCGTGTCTGACTCTGTGCGACCCCATGGACGGCAGCCCACCAGGCTCCCCTGTCCCCGGGATTCTCCAGGCAAGAACACTGGAGTGGGTTGCCATTTCCTTCTCCAATGCATGAAAGTGAAAAGTGAAAGTGAAGTCGCTCAGTCGTGTCGGCTCTTCGCGACCCCATGGACTGCAGCCCACCAGGTTCCTCCATCCATGGGATTTTCCAGGCAAGAGTACTGGAGTTGGGTGCCATTGCCTTCCCAACTATAAACAATGAAATGCTAAAAATTTGAAGTACTTTTGCTTTCCTGTGCAAGTATAAGGAATGTCATCTGTTGTTAATAAGAATCCTGGCCCTTTTTGTATTTTGTTCAATATAGATATATTTCTTTTCCTTTTTATTCAAAATAGATATAATAAAAAGTTTCTAAGCAGAAAATTTCTGAATTACTAAAATTCTTTCAAATGAGTAATCTTTGACTTTACATTATACGCGATGTACTCTAAGAAAATTTCATATATGTATAAGACACATGTATAAGAATTTTCATCACAGACATTCTTTTTAATAGTGAACATTTTGAAGTGCTATGAAAACCTATCAAAATAGAGTTGGTTAAGTAGACTGTGGTATATGTACACATGACAGACTACGTAGTAATATTTAAAATACAATTATAAGGTTTTATGGTATACAGTGTTACATAAAATAGTATGTATTACTTGCTTTACCACAGCTATATGAGGAAGATGGTTATTATTATTTTCCAACACAGACATGAATTTCAAGAGAGTTATGCAATTTGTCTTGTGTTCTATAATAACTAAATGGCAGCTCTATATCTGAAAACTAGGACATTTGAATCTAGGGACAATGATTTGGTCACTAGGCTACTGAATTGACAGGAAATATATCCTTAATATATTACTTAATTACCAATTATTCAGGATAAAAATTGGAAAAGTGAAATATATAGCTATATCTTAAAATATTTCCAGTAGCTATATCTGAGAGTGAGGATTTATAGTAATTCCAATTTATTATATTTTTTCTTTCATCTTTTTCTAACTTTCTATAATATTTGTATTCAATTAGAAAATTAAGATTCATGCATATAAAATACTCTTCATGTATTGGTAAATAATGAGTGTATGAGGACAAATAAAACAAAGAAAAACACATTCACTCATATAAATACATCTGAACAGTTATTAGTGAAAATATTAATAGGCTTTATATTTAAATGCTAGGTTACAGGACAAATTTCTTATCTTTTATGTAATATTTTTTTCTCTTTAGTGACAATGTTATATAAGCGATAAAAGTACAAAGAAAATTTAAAATAAAAATATGACACAATTTGCTTTGCTTATACTGAGTACTCAGTGTTTATAGATTATGATAGTGGCAGGATGGAAACACCACTATGAGCCTTTCTATCCCTACAGCAATGTAAACTGCTTAAGTAGTACACAGAAAATTTAAGGATGATATAGTCAATGTTCTCAGAGTAAGCAATTTTCATTCCCTTACCACAGCTGCATAAAAGACAACTCTCAACCACTTGCAAAAATTTCTTTAAAGTAAGTCCTAGGAGAATCTTAGCATGCAACTTAGCAGCTTTCTCTTTAAATGTGTCTTCATAAGCAAAGAGAAATAGCCACTCATTGGACTTGAAACTTTTAAGAATCCATATAAGGGAAGAAACACTGTTTTATGCTAAACTAAGCTCAAAATTTGTCTTTGTGAGTAATCTGAACACATGATCCTAAGAAATGAATTTTGTAAATATGAATAGATGGCATGTATATTCTTTTAATCCCAAATTAAATCTCACATCTTCTAACTGTATTTTATTTGCAAAGATCATAGAGCTGGATAATCACAATGACACAAAATGAAAACTTTAGCTAACATTAATCTTGCTAGATTAGCTAGATAATTAGTTTATCTTTAAAAAATCTTGTTAAATCTAATGTAGTCCATGTTCCCTTTGTCACTTCTCTTACTAACACTAGAGAAATATATTAATAATTCATTTTGAGTTATTCTTAGAGGACCAGAATCAACAACTGAGAACTATTACTACACAAAGTCAAAAATGTCATTGAGAGTGATTGTGATTTCACAATATTCCTTATCATCATGTTTATTAAAGCATTCATTAAAAGTCATCATGCTAATTTAACAGGGAAAATCTAATAGATTGCCACTGGATAGCTTCCACTAAATTAATGTAGGAGAATAATAATCAGAGCCTTAGCCATTGTCATTAAGAAATAAAAACTGTAATGAAATTAATTCAAGCAGAAGTCAATGACACTATTAATGAGTGAGATTAAACCTGTAAGACAAAATTTAGTAAAATTTTTGGTTCTCATTTTTTCCTTATAATTCATTGCTATTTTGGTCTCAGTGTTAGTTAATGCATCTTACTCATTATATTGTAATTTGGACTTGTATACACTAGTTTGAAGTGCTATAGGGGTAAATGATTCCTGTTTCCTTCCTTCTGAATGTGTTCATATCACACTTCCTTCTTATTCCTCTGGTGGGCGACTCTTTTTTAGGGGTGGCTGGCCCATTACAAAACTTCCAAGTTGGTAAATTAGTCTATTTCTGTGAGTTCAGTGAGAAAAACAATTCTGACTCTTCCATTATGTCCTTCCTCTTAACTTTTATCAGCAGTAAAGGAGATACTTTGATTCTTCTTCTACTGGCCTTTTATTTCGCTTCCCAATTCATCTAGGATCAAGGCAGTGAAGGAAGGTACTCTATTTGGCTTCACCAAGGAACCTAACCTAGAGCATTTTATGTATTGAGTGTGTCATTAGCCATTTTATCTTCATCTTTCCTATGATGACCATTTCATATTTGGGTAAAAGATGATTACAAATCAGGAGAAACTCAATTTTTTTTTAATGAGTATAGGATTCAATGAATTAACAAAAAGCATAAAGGCAATATATTGTATATAACTGACTATCATCAATCTGTAGCATTTACTAAGTGTTTGGTATTTTATGGAGGACTAACATAAAAGCAAATAAAACTTAAGTGACATCAACAAGAAGGCAGACTAGGAACCCCTGGACTTCCCTACCACTGGCATACAAATTCAACAGCAATACACAGATAAATTCCCTTTATGAGAAATCCAGAAACTAGTTGAGGGGCTCCTGCAGTCTGGACAAGTACAAAGCCAGTTACATCAAAACTGGCAGTAAAACTGGAGAAATCCTTTTGCCATAATCCTTTCTCTGAAACAGTGCTGTAAAATTGAGAGGAAAATCCCAACTTCCAGCTTACTCATAAGGAAAGAAATATTAGACAACACATATAGTATCCCAATTTTTTGGGGTGCTTCCCAAGGGACTGGCTTTTACCTCACCTATCTCAGAATGCTGAGAGGATCAACATATGCTAGTCCCCTGGGACCATAGAAAACTAAGGCAGGGATCTAAACTAAAATTCATGCACTCAGCACAGCTACTCAAGCTTAACACAAAACATGTAGGGGTCAGGAGCTGCCACCCCACCTCCTAGATTCTCCCTAGGAAAGAAAAGATTTGGATCACACATTCAGCTTTAACAATCTCTCCAGTTACTACCAAAGGGATTGACTTCCATCTCTTTTATTAAAGGGTAGTATCTAAGAACAAAAATGGTTGTTTGGACTACAAAATGTTTTAAAGGACAAGAGAAGCTCTAGCTGGCTTGACTAGTCAATATCATCTTTTGCAGAAAGCCAATGTTAAAGACTGAGAGCTGGATTTTTTTTTTCCCCTCTATAGCTAACAACACAAGTAGTAAAGGAAATGAAGAAATATGGAGCTAAGTTGAAAAACAAGGCAAGGTAAAATTTCCCAAACCAGCCCTAATGAAGTGAAGATATATGAATTATCTGATAGTACAATAAGGCATGGAGGATTTCAACAAAACCATACATTTATAAAAATAACCACATATTACATATGGAGCTTAACAATACAATAACTGAAATAAAAATCTCTACAGAGGAGTTCAACAACAAACTAGAGCAAGCAGAAGAAAGAATTAGCAACTTGAAGACAGGTCATTTGAAATTAGCCAGTCAGAGGAGCAGAAAACAAAGAGAGTGAAGAATGCTTTTATGGGATTCCAAAAAGATGATCAATATACACTATATTATGCAAGTCCCAGAAGAAGAATATAGACAGCAAACAAAAAACAATTAGCAAAATAGCAATATTAAATCAACTTACTTCCCTATTATTAATTTCTTTAAATGTAAATAAATTAAACTCTTTAGTCAAAAGGCATAAAGTGGCTGAGTGGATTAAGGAAACAAAAATAAAACAGAAAAAAACCAAGATCCAACTATGTACTGACTACAAGAGACTCACTTTACATTTGTGGACATGCATAGGCTGGGGGGATAAAAGAATGGAAAAATATAGTCCATGCAGCTACACTTATATCACATAAAAATGATTTTAAGTAAAAACTGTTACAAGAGATAAGTATATTAAATGACAATAAAAAGGTCAACTCAACAGGAACATATAATAGTTATAAATATATATGTGTCCACATCAATAAATACAGAAAATATTTCTGAACTAAAGTAGCAAATAGGCAACAACACAGTAAGAATAAGAGAATACCACACTTTCAATAATGGATAGAACAACTGAACAAAATATCAACCCAGAAAGAACAAACAATACTGTAGATTAAATCAGTACCACGCAAGTTAGGCCCGGGGTACAAAATGAAGCAAGGGAAAAGCTAACATACTTTCGCCAAGAGAATGCACTGGTCACAGCAAACACCCTCTTCCAACAACACAAGAGATTAGGCTGATTATATTCTTTGCAGCTGAAGATGGAGAAGCTCTACAGAGTCAACAAAAAGAAGACAAGGAGCTGGCTGTGGCTCATGAGCTCATTACCGCAAAATTCAGACTTAAAAAATGTAGAGAAAAGCACTAGGCCATTCAGGTATGATCTAAATCAAATCCCTTATGATTATATAGTGGAAGTGACAAATAGATTCAAAGGATTAGATATAATAGACAGAGTGCATGAAAAGCAAAGGATAAAGGTTTTGTAATATTGTATAGGAGGTGGTGACCAAATTCATCCCCAAGAAAAAGATGGAACAAGGCAAAATGGTTGTCTGAAGATGCCTTACATAAAACTGAGGAAAGAAGAGATGTGAAAGGCAGAGGAGAAAAGGAATGATACATTCTTCTGAATGCACAGTTCCAAAAATAGCAAGGAGAGATAAGAAAGCCTTTCTATGTGACCGTTCCAAAGAAACAGAGGAAAACAATACAATGGGAAAGACTAGAGATCTCTTCAAGAAAATTAAGATACCAAGGGAACGTTCATGAAAGATGGGCATACACACACACACACACACACACACACACACACACACAGCAAACCGGAAACAGAACAGCCCTAACAGAAGCAGAAGATATTGAGAAGAGGGGGCAAGAATACAGAGAATTGTACAAAAACAGATCTTAAAGACTCAGATAACCATGATGGTGTGGGCATTCACCTAGAGCCAGACATCCTGGTGTGCAAAGTCAAGTGGGCCTTCAGTTCAGCACAGTTTACTTGCTCAGTCATGTCCAACTCTTGGCAACCTGATGGACTGCACCACGCCAGGCTTCCCTGTCCATCACCAACTCCTGGTGCATACTCAAACTCATGTCCATCGAGTCAGTGATGCCACCCAACCACCTCATCCTCGATTGTCCTCTTCTTCTCCCCCCTTCAATCTTGCACAACATGAGGAGCTTTTCCTATGAGTCAGTTCTTTGCAACAGGTGCCCAAATTATTGGAGTTTCAGCTTCCCTGGTGACTCAGACGGTAAACCATCTGCCTACAATGTGGGAGACCTGGGTTTGATCCCATTGTTGGAAAGATCCTCTGGAGAAGGAAATGACAACCCACTGAAGTACTCTTGCCTAGAAAATCACATGGAAGGAGGAGTCTGGTAGGCTACAGTCCATGGGGTTGCAAAGAGTCAGACACTACTGAGCAACTTCACTAACAGCTTCAGCATCAGTCCTTTCAATGAATATGCAGGACTGATTTCCTTTAAGATGGACTGGTTGAACCTCCTTGCAGTCCAAGAGACTCTCAAGACTCTTCTCCAACACCACAGTTCAAAAGCATCAGCTCCTTGGCACTCGACTTTCTTTATAGTCCAGTTCTCACATCCATACATGACTACTGGAAAGTCCAAAGCTTTGACTAGATGGATATTTGTTGGCAAAGTAACATCTCTGCTTTTCAATATGCTGTATAGGTTAGTCATAACTTTTCTGCCAAGGAGCAAGCACCTTTTAATTTCATGGCTGCAGTGATTTTGGAGCCCCCCAAATAAAGTCTGAACTGTTTCCATTGTTTCCCCATCTATTTGCAATGAATTGATAGGACCAATGTCATGATCTTAGCTTTCTGAATGTTGAATTTAAGCCAACTTTTTCACTCTCCTCTTTCACTTTCATCAAGAGGCTCTTTAGTTCTTCTTCACTTTCTGCCGTAAGTGTGGTGTCATCTGCATATCTGAGGTTATTGATATTTCTCCCGGCAATCTTTGGTTCCAGTGTGTGCTTCATCCAGCCCAGCGTTTCTCATGATGTACTCTGCATAGAAGTTAAATAAGCAGGGTGACAATATACAGTCTTGACGTACTCACCCATTCCAGTCCATTTTAGTTTACTGATTCCTAAAATGTCGATGTTCACTCTTGACATCTCTTGTTTGACCCTTTCCAGTTTATCTTGATTCATGGACCTAACATCCCAAGTTCCTGTGCAGTATTGTTCTTTACAGCATTGGACTTTACTTCCATCACCAGTCACATCCACAACAGGACATTGTTTTTGCTGTTGCTCTGCATGTTCATTCTTTCTGGAGTTATTTCTTCAATGATCTCCAATAGCATATTGGGCACCTACTGACCTGGGGAGTTCATTTTTGGTGTCCTATCTTTCTGTCTTTCATACTGTTCATGGGGTTCTCAAGGCAAGAATACGGAAGTGGTTTGCCATTCCCTTCTCCAGTGGACCACATTTTATCAGAACTCTCCACCATGACCCACCCATCTTGGGGGGCATTTATGGCATGGCTCATAATTAAACAAGTCATTGAGTTAAACAAGTCAATGAGTTAAATAAGTGATTACTGTGGTCCATGTGGTCCATTTGATTAGTTTTCTGTGACTGTTTTCATTCTGTCTCCCCTCTGAGGGTTAAGGATAAGAGGCTTAAGGAAGTCTCCTGATGAGAGAGACTGACTAGTGGAAACTGGGTCTTGTTCTTCAGCAAATCTTTAATCCATTTTTCTGTTGATGGGCAGGGCTGTGTTCCCTCCCCATTGTTTGACTGGAGACCAAGCTATGGTAGAGATATGAAGTTAATGGTGATCTCCTTCAAAAGGTCCAGTGCACGCAATGCCGCATTCAGTGCCCTGGACCCTGAAGCAGGCCACCACAACCCACGCCTCCGCCGGAGACGCCTGGACTGACAGGCAAGTCTGGGTCAGTCTCTTGTGGGGTCACTGCCCCTTGTCCTGGGTCCTGGTGCCCACAGGCTTCTGTCTGTGCACTCTAAGAGTGTTTCCCAGTCCTGTGTAAGTTCTGGCCACACTATGGTGGCGTTAAGGGCGACCTCCTCCAGGAGGGCTTATGCCATACCCAGGTCTACTGCACCCCGAGCCTCTGCCCCACAGCAGTCCGCTGCTGACCTGTACCTCTGCAGGAGACACTCAAACACTCAAAGGCAGGTCTGACAGTCTCTGTGGGGTCTCCTGGTGCTCACAAAGTTTTGTTTAAGCCTTCTGAGCATCTCTGGCGGGTATGGGGTTTGATTCTAAATGTATTTCACCCTTCCCATAGTCTTTCTGGAGCTTCTCCTTTGCCCTTGGATATGGGATATCTTTTTTTGGTGGAATCCAACATTCTCCTGTGGATGGTTGTTCAGCAGTGTATTGTAATTCTGGAGTTCTCACAGGAGAAGATACGTGTACATACTTCTACTCCACCGTCTTGATTTGTATTGGGTTGATTCCAGTATTTTGACCTGGAGAATTCCATGGACTGTATAGTCCATGAGGTCACAAAGAGTCAGAAATGATTGAGCAACTTTCACTTTCTCTTTAACATAGTGTTCTTCTTTACCATTCTCTCTCCCTCTGTTTCTTCTTCAATACTCCTTTTACTTTACTCACCTATAAGCACCCTTCCTCCATCACTCCTTTAATTAATCTTTTTCTAAGAAGTTGATATCTTTTTCTTTTCAACCTATTCAACGGCTTCCTTCTTAAGAATTATTTCACAATTCATAAGTAGAAGACTGACAAAACTCAACTGAGTTATCATTTCTGGGTGAAGACTGATTAAACCAGGAGGTGCTAGTGGTAAAGAATCCGCCGCCAATGCAGGAGATGTAAGACATGCGGGTTTGATCCCTTCGTCAGGAAGATCCCCTGGAGAAGAACATGGCAACCCACTTCATTCTCACCTGGAGAATCCCATGGACAGAGGAGCCTGGCGAGTTATGGTCCATAGTGTCCCAAAGAGTCGGACATGACTGAAGTGACTTAGCATAGCACACAGCACAGATTAGGGGTAGATTCTTGATCCAACTGGGTTATATAAACTCCTCTGCTATTTTGAGATTAAAATTCAGAATCCTAGCTAGTCTCTGATGTTAATTACACTGAGTAGATGTGAAAACAGACACTGAAAGAAAACTAAACTTCTAATCAGAAGCCAGTCTGCAGGAAAGAAAGATCTGGAAAAAGAGAAGAGTGGAACAGAGTCCTTGACACTGTCAGCTTTCCAGTTCCTGGGGCTAGTCCTTAGACCTGGCTGAATTTCCATGCCTTGTGTTCTCTGAGACACTTTTGTATCTTTATGAGATATTTTCTTGTTAATTAATTGTAGTATAGTTGTGGTGAGACTGTATAACCTTAGCCAAAAGAATCCTGACGTGGAATTTCTTTTTCTTTTGACTTTCCTTCAAGCTCTTTTACTTCCTCTCTTTGCCATTTCTGATATTGCCCTCTCTCTCTCTCTCTCTCTCTCTCTCTCTCTCTCTTCAGGATTTAGATAATCGTCTTTACTAACAGTTTTCTCTTCTTTCCCTGTTGCCTTGTTCTTCTATTTAGTATTTATCTCTTTTTCTACTTCTCCTTCTGTGTTTTCCTCCTAATGGTACTTCCGACCCTTTTCTGCCTGTTTTTAACATAATTCTCCTCTATCATTTCTAGGTCTGTTCTCACTTCATTGCTTTCTTTTTCTTTCTCATTCACCATTGTCCATTCTTGAACCTAATGTGTCTCCAATTTGAGGCTTGTACCTGTACTCAAATCTTTCTTTTAGGCTTTTTAAGCTCTGAAACTTCCCATCTATGTGAGACAGAAACATATAATTCTATATTATTAAAAAACAAACTAAAGGAAAAAGCTGTTTCATCTCAAAATATAAAAACATGCTTCACACAAAAACATATGTAAATATTGTATGAATTTTTCTCATCAAGACAACTTTCCAAAATCTATTTCATTTTTTTTTTCAGTGAAAGAAAGTTAAACAGACCTCAAGTGCTTCAGGGTCAATATGTCATGATTTTACTAAAGCATGAAGACCAAAATTATCAGCTTGTACTATGTGAAAATCTGATAAGTAAGGTTTAATCTTGTCCTCAGTTAAAAACCCCACCACCTAATTGTCCTTCATTGTTCTCCTTACACAAGCTGAAAATATGCAGATGAGTGAAATTTCGATGAAGGTAATGTTTGTAGTCATTTCTGGGTTAAAGAACAAGATTTATTTCACTTTATGGGAATGTATTTCCTGACATTTGTCTTATTGCATTATTTTCAAAATGCTGTAGTGCTAAATATGGGAACTTTCCTAGGAATACAGACTGTAAGTGATTATGCAAACATCCAAGCAAAGGCAGTCTCCATTATGCACCCTGACTGTCAGAAATCTTTTGCAGTTTACATTTTGTTGAATATAACAGGTTTCTGTCTGCTGGAATTTCAGAGGAAAATTTGAATTGTTTTATAAGTATAAAAATATGTAGGTATGCTGTTGCCAATAATTTGAACTCAAAGAGTTGAACCTGTTTGAATCATTCAATGGTACCCCACCACAGTACTCTTGCCTGGAAAATACCATGGACGGAGGAGCCTAGTGCTGCTGTCCCAAGGTTGCTGCAGTCCCTGGGGTCGCTGCAAGTTGGACACAACTAAGCGGCTTCCCTTTCACTTTTCACTTTCATCATTGGAGAAGGAAATGGCAGCCCACTCCAATGTTCCTGCCTGGAGAACCCCAGGGATGGCAGAGCCTGGTGGGCTGCCATCTATGGGATCGCACAGAGTCGGACATGACTGAAGCGACTTAGCAGTAGCAGCATGGACATTCATTATCTTTTATCAATAGATTATGAAAATTTTGCTAGCCAAACGAAACAAAAGTTGGGTTTCAGATTCATGATCTCTAACATACCATATAAGAAAACTGGCCTGAATAATCATATAATTCTCTGAGCCTCTATAAGTCAACCATAAGTCAAATATGCTTGTTTTGCTACTGCTAATAAGGTATAAGATTATATATTCTTCATGCTAATTGTTGCTGGGGAGTGACTAGGATGTGACATGAAAGTATTCAGTTTTTAGTTTACTGATTTCCATGAATGCATAAAATATTCAATAAGACTTGCAATAAAAAGCTTTATGCATTGAATTTTGTAATCATTATTTCATTCAGGTGTCTGTTCAAATATCTCCTCCTCAGAATCCAAATTCTTGTCTAAATAAGAACTTCCCTATTACCATTTATACCCATATCTTGCCTTAGTGTGTTTATAGATATATGATCCCTTTAAAAGTATGGACAGTTATCTGTTTACTATTCCTTTAGCTATAACATTGGCTTCACAAAGGAAGGGATTCTGCCTTCTTTAGTCCCAACTGTGTCCCCTTGCCTGAAAAGATTCTTTTCTTGGTAAATGAACAAATCATAGAACTAGCTATAATGATTAAAATAAAAGATGAAAGTAAAAAGAGATGAAAGTAGACTAAATGAGTCACAAAGAATGATTGTTGAATAATCTAGTATATATACATAACTTAAGTGATTAACATGATGTCTACTTTGTAGTAAAGATTATTTTTTGAGGGGAGGGATAACATTACATGAATAAATCAGGACCTGGAATTTTATATCCAATAT
>SJXQ01011800.1:192634-219638 GCA_006408695.1 Aepyceros melampus | reverse complement strand
GGGGGGGGGGAAGACTGAGAAGAAAAACCCCAAAATATACCTAAACATGTTTCTAGATGAAGACATAATGGATTTTATTTCTAAATATTTTGAAATTATTATTTATCACTTGTACTCAGATGAGTGCAATTTTGCGGTAGTTTGAGAGCATTCTTTGGCATTGCCTTCCTTTGGGATTGAAATGAAAACTGACCTTTTCCAGTCCTGTGGCCACTGCTGAGTTTTCTAAATTTGCTGGCATATTGACTGTAGCACTTTCACAGCATCATCTTCCAGGATTTGAAATAGGTCAACTGGAATTCCATCACCTCCACTAGCTTTGTTTATAGTGATGCTTTCTAAGGCCCACTTGATTTCACATTCCAGGATGTCTGGCTCTAGGTGAGTGACCATACCATCGTGATTATCTTGGTCATGAAGATCTTTGTTGTATAGTTCTTCTGTGTATCCTTGCCACCTCTTCTTAATATCTTCTGCTTCTGTTAGGTCCAGACCATTTCTGTTCTTTATTGTGCCCATCTTTGCATGAAATGTCCCTTGGTATCTCTAATTTTCTTGAAGAGATCTCTAGTCTTTCCCATTCTGTTGTTTTCCTCTGTTTCTTTGCATTGATCACTGAGAAAGGCTATCTTATCTCTTCTCGCTATTCTTTGGAACTCTGCATTCAGATGCTTATATCTTTCCTTTTTCCTTTGCTTTTTGCTTCTCTTCTTTCCACAGCTATTTGTAAGGCTATGGTTTTTCCAGTGGTCATGTACGGATGTGAGAGTTAGACTGTGAAGAAAGCTTAGTGCCAAAGAATTGATGCATTTGAACTGTGGTGTTGGAGATCCAACCACTCCATTCTAAAAGAGATCAGCCCTGAGTGTTCTTTGGAAGGAATGATGCTAAAGCTGAAGTTCCAGTACTTTGGCCACCTGATGCGAAGAGTTGACTCATTGGAAAAGATTCTGATGTGGGGAGGGATTGGGGGCAGGAGGAAAAGGGGACGACAGAGGATGAAATGGCTGGATGACATCACCGACTCGATGGACATGAATTTGAGTGAAAAAAAAGTAAAGTAGTGATTTAAAATTTACTATTAGAGACTGACAGATTAGCTAACATGGCAAAACACTGTAATATGAAGACTTTAACAACTAATAATAGCCCATGATGTCTTTTGAGTACTCATTATGTGCCGGTATCATTTGAAGTCTTTATATAAACAAAGAATTGCCTAATTCTTCTAATTACCAAATGAGGTCAGTATTATTATTATTGTTATTAATACTACTACTGTTATCTATATTGCATAAATATAACCCACAGGGTTACACTACTTCCCAAAGTTATCCAGCTAAGAGATGGTGGGCCTGGAATTTAAAGTCTTTAGCTTGTGTCCGACTCTTTGCAAACCCATGGACTGTAGCCCCACCAGGCTCCTCTGTACATGGGATTTCCCAGGCAAGAATACTGGGGTGGGTTGCCATTTCCTTCTCCAGGGGATCTTTCTGGCCCAAGGATTGAACCCAGGTCTCCGGCATTGCAGGCATATTCTTTACAACCTGAGCTACCAGGGAAGATGGTAAATATAAAGCCTTGTCCAATTCAGGGTCTTAAAAGAAAGAAAGGAAATAGTTGATGTAAAAATAAGAATAAAGAACAAAATATCATTTAATTCATAAATTCTTATTTAGTTTTTTCAAAATAAAGCAGTGTAAAATGTATTGTTTACTACTTGAAATGGCTCATTTGGGGTTTAGTCAGACATACAAAGCAGTCTTGAGTATTTGGACATAAATGTGCAAGCTGCTGTTACAATGAAAACTGGTGAGCTACAAGACACATATCATGTTATAATTATAGTCTTTTGATAATATACCAGGCTACTATGAATGGCAAGTGGCCTTAATAACTGAGAAATCTGTATATAAAGAAATCTCATTGAGTCTCATCTTTTAAAATTTTTTGTTTTAACATGTATGATACTTTTATGGCTTTGGGTCTAGATGGCATTTGGAAGTGGTCTGAAAACTCTTCTTTCTATTTTTAATTTCTATTTAAATCTATATTTAACATATAATATAAAATTATATATATTTAATATGTTCATATATTTAAATCTATATTTAAAAAATATAAACCCTTTGGAATTAAATGGCTTGGGTTTGAACTCAAATGAACGTTTTTCTCTAGGAGAGTATTCATGAGGCACTATACACAGAATAGATGCATGATGGAAGCTTAGGTAAGAAGATTTAATATTTCTCTAATGTTCAGAATATAGGCCATTGTGGTTCCATAGAGCTAAGTAACCCAATTGTTATTTTCAAAATTTAGAATTCCAGGTATTATGACTTATTAATTATAATAAATGGGTTAATTATATAACTATAAAAGTGATTGAAGTCACAGCTGACAGCTGAAAATGCCTTTACAAAACAATATACCCAATTCTGTTCTCAGTGAAAACAGTTCAGGAAATTTAATTTAGGATGCCAGGTGGCACAATAGGTTATACATTAACTTGTCCCCTCTGGAAAATTAAATTTAAATTTGGCTCTGGTCACAAATGAAATGAGTCATTTGGTACATGCCACTAAGGATACTCACAAAAAGCCAAAATGACATTTCATTGAAAAATCACCTGTTAAGAAAAATATCTGCAGTCACTGGGGAATTTTCAAGAAAAATAAACAAGTGCTAAGGCAAAGTGAATGGGATCTAAGGCCTATTGTAGATTGTAGCCTTGCTGAAAGTCTGGAGGAAGGATCTTGCTGTGAAATTTATGAGTTTATATGCAGAGAGAAAACCTTAATTTTTAGCCCGTACTTCCTGCTTTCCCCCGTTTCTAGATCTGAGGAGAGTATTTACTTATGTCCAAAGAAAATTTTCCTTTTTCCCTTGTCACAGGTTTAGTCAAATGTCATTTTGTATCAAATTATGAGGATTACTGAGCTCACTGCAAGAAATCATCTAATTGTGATTTTGAACCATATGTTTTGATCTTCCTTTTTTTTTCAGATAAGTAAACAACACAATTATGAATTGTGTTCTCTTCTTATTAGGGGATGAAGAAAATGTACAGTTGACAGACTTCAAAGATAATCTTTTTTGCATTAAGGCTTGTTCTTTTCGCTGTTTCATTCTTGTCCATACAATAATCACACAGCAAGAATGTGGAGAGATGATGACATTAATAAGAGAGCAATAAAATTCCCAACATAAACAATAAAAGCTCAGTCCTTTCATATTCACTAGTGGAGAAATAAAGTATAAAAGTTCTAAAATCACATTAATTGCTCATGTTTCAAGTACTTATTACTGGATTCTAAAAAGACATTTTTAATTCTTTGTTTTAGGGCCTACAAACACTTTCTGCTCAAAGTAATATCCAGACTCATACTTAATTATTCCATGACTGTTGTCAGGCCTCTTTCTGATAGTTGACACTTTCAAAGTCTGATTGGTCTTAGGCATCTTAGCTGTCAGGCCTGAATGCAGGGGCAAACCAAGGGAACCTCTGGCTTAGAGTCTTCCCTCAGCAGGCAGATCTCAGACCATTATACCTGTCACTGAAGAGAGCTTACGATAAAAATTTATAGCATGACTAGGTTATGTTAATGACCAAAATTTATTCACAAGATCCCTGAATTTTATTCCCAACAGTACTTGCTAGATAAAAGTCCTTGTTTAGCAATCTTATGAGACCTTAAACAAGGGACAAACCTCACTCTAAGCAGATTAAGATAATTGGGTCATGCAGCAAGATCTTAAAAAAAAAAAAAAAGTCATAGGATTTGCATATGTTAATACATCCTTCCTTAGTGCAAACATGCAAATGTATCCTTACAGAAAAAAATGCACTGACCTTCTGGCAAACTTTACTTAGGAACAATGGCCCTAGATTTATTAACATACTCTATGCACATAGAAAGGAGAAATTATTGCAATTGGGATGATTGAGGAAAAAAAAAACAAACCAATAGCAAAACTCAATAAATACACATGCATAAAAATGGATATATTCAATTCTTCTACAGAAAAGAAGAAAAAAATTTTATAAGCATAGCTTCTGTCTTCTCTATGGCCTAACAGAAAATTAGCTCCTTGTACACTATTTTATGTTTTTTTCTTTTATTATCTTGAGAAGCCTGAAAACTAAAAATTATTGCCAGTTTTATGTGATAATATCTAGACCTATATTCTCTAGCAAGGGCACAATATATACAAATAACAAGGAACTCTTGCTGAAATGTTCAAATGTAATGGATGAAATTATTGGTATCATTATTTTGCTTTGATTATTTTCAGATTTGTGAAATCTGACAAGGAGACTGGCAATTGTGAAAACAAAGACAGAACTAGCAATATGTACTGATGTACCATCTCACTCTAAGAGATAGGCACTGAGTTTGAGCCACTGTAAACAAAATTTTCTTACGCTTCTGCACGATCATATATTTCTATCTTAGTCTGGAGACAAATTTCACTTTTCTATGATAGGTATAAAACCTTTCAATTTACTATCTGTTTTTCAATGACGAACTGAAAAGCAAGTGGCAGTTTTATTAGATGTTAAATTCAGTCTTACTTTTTCAGAACTTCTTTTGTTACCTTTAAAATAGAGTTCCAAACATAACCAGAATCTGTGAAAACACTTTAAAATCAATGGTGAATAGAAAATTAGGTCTGTGGAACTTTAAGAATACATTTCCTTAAGTGAAAAGTGAAGTCGCTCAGTCCTGTCCGACTCTTTGCGATCCCATGGACTGGGGCCTATCGGGCTCCTCTGTCCATGGGATTTTCTAGGCAATAGTACTGGAGTGGATTGCCATTTCCTTAGCCATACCATTATAGAAACTGTTTCTCAGGATTGGAAAGACTATATTAGACCTGAGTTGGGATTTATTTAAGGTTAGCATTGTAATGAGAACACAATATCACAATGGTATTCTCTAATATTTACAATTCTCAGATTCATGACTCAATTAATGGGAAAATTCTATCAATATCTTTATTTTTAATGACTTTGTTTCAATAAACTTCTAATTTGTAAAATACACTTCTAATTGTATGTTTTTAAAGATTACTTGGGCTTATTATAGCACAATTGGATCATATAATTCATCAATTTAAACTCCTTCAATGAATACTTATGGCTTTTAGGGTAAAAAACCATGTGTGCATACACATATTTCTTTTAGGGTTCTTAGTTATGAGCATCAAAACCACTCTATTTTAAGGAAGAAAAGATTTTTCTGTTGGAGTGCCCATGCTAATAATGGATAGCTAATGGAGAGACTTGGAAGACACAGATATAACGGAAGGCTAGTGCCATGTGCTCTGTCATGTCCGACTCTTGGCAATCCCAAGGTCTAGCCCGCCAAGCTCCTCTGTCCATGGTATTCTCCAGGAAGAACACTGCAGTCGGTTGCCATTTTCTTCTTCCAGGGGATTTCTAGACCCAGGGATCAAAACTGTAACTTCTGTATCTTCTGTACCACAGGTGGATTCTTTACCCTTGAGCCATTGGGGAAGCTCATATTTGGCAGAGTTTCAAATACAAGTTCCAAAAAGAGTTAATAACTGTAAAATATTTGTAAAATACTTGTTAATATTTGTAAAATATTTAGAGCTGGACTGGATGCATAGGAAGATCTATATGTATATTTGCTAAATTAAACATAAAGCCAGGTATTTTTGTGTCTGGGCACAGTCACAGCTTTTAACAAATACTAATCATTTTATCCGAAGAATAGAAAGGAGAAATAAGAAAGCCTTCCTCAGCAATCAATGCAAAGAAATAGAAGAAAACAACAGAATGGGAAAGGCTAGAGATCTCTCTAAGAAAATTAGAGATACCAAGGGACATTTCATGAAAAGATGGGCACAATAAAGAACAGAAATGGTCTGGACCTAACAGAAGCAGAGGATATTAAGAAGAGGTGGCAAGGATATACAGAAGAATTGTACAAAAAAGAGCTTCACAACCCAGATAATCACAATGGTGTGATCACTAACTTAGAGCCAGACATCCTGGAATGTGAAATCAAGTGGGCCTTAGAAAGCATCACTATGAACAAAGCTAGTGGAGGTGATGGAATTCCAGTTGACCTATTTCAAATCCTGGAAGATGATGCTGTGAAAGTACTACACTCAATATGCCAGCAAATTTAGAAAACTCAGCAGTGGCCACAGGACTAGAAAATGTCAGTTTTCATTCCAATCCCAAAGAAAGGCAATGCCAAAGAATGCTCAAACTACTGCACAATTGCACTCATCTCACACGCTAGTAAAGTAATGCTCAAAATTCTCCAAGCCAGGATTCAGCAATACGTGAACGATGAACTTCCAGATGTTCAAGGTGGTTTTAGAAAAGGCAGAGGAACCAGAGATCAAATTGCCAACATTTGTTGGATCATGGAAAAAGCAAGAGCTTCCAGAAAAANTCAAACTACTGCACAATTGCACTCATCTCACACGCTAGTAAAGTAATGCTCAAAATTCTCCAAGCCAGGATTCAGCAATACGTGAACGATGAACTTCCAGATGTTCAAGGTGGTTTTAGAAAAGGCAGAGGAACCAGAGATCAAATTGCCAACATTTGTTGGATCATGGAAAAAGCAAGAGACTTCCAGAAAAACATCTGCTTTATTGACTATGCCAAAGCCTTTGAATGTGTGGATCACAATAAAGTGTGGAAAATTCTGAAAGAGATGGGAATACCAGACCACCTAACCTGCTTCTTGAGAAACCTATACACAGGTTAGGAAGCAACAGTTAGAACTGGCCATGGAACAACAGACTGGTTCCAAATAAGAAAAGGAGTACGTCAAGGCTGTATATTGTCACCATGTTTATTTAACTTATATGCAGAGCATGTCATGAGAAACAGTGAGCTGGAAGAAGCACAAGCTGGAATCAAGACTGCCAGAAGAAATATCAATAACCTCAGATATGCAGATGACACCACCCTTATGGCAGAAAGTGAAGAGGAACTAAAAAGCCTCTTGATGAAAGTGAAAAAGGAGAGTGAAAAAGTTGGCTTAAAGCTCAACGTTCAGGAAACTAAGATCATGGCATCTGGTCCCATCACTTCATGGGAATTAGATAGGGAAACAGTGTCAGACTTTATTCTTGGGGGCTCCAAAATCACTGCAGATGGTGATTGCAGCCATGAAATTAAAAGACGCTTACTCCTTGGAAGGAAAGTTATGACCAATCTAGATAGCATATTTAAAAGCAGAGACATTACTTTGCCAACAAATGTCCGTCCAATCAAGGCTATTGTTTTTCCAGTGGTCATGTATGGATGTGATAGTTGGACTGTGAAGAAAGCTGAAAGCTGAAGAATTGATACTTTTGAACTGTGGTGTTGGAGAAGACTCTTGAGAGTCCCTTGGACTGCAAGAAGATCCAACCAGTCCATCCTAAAGGAGATCAGTCCTGGAGTTCTTTGGAAGAACTGATGCTAAAGCTGAAACTCCAAAATTTTGGCCACCTCATGCAAAGAGTTGACTCATTGGAAAAGACCCTGATGCTGGGAGGCATTGGGGGCAGGAGGAGAAGGGGACGACCGAGGATGAGATGGCTGGATGGCATCACTGATTCGGTGGACATGAGTTTGGATGAGCTGCAGGAGTTGGTGATGGACAGGGAGGCCTGTTGTGCTGCGGTTCATGGGGTTGCAAACAGTCAGACACAATTGAGCAACTGAACTGAACTGAATTATTGCCTTTACATCATTCATTTCAGATATAATACCCAAGCCTGAGCTTTAGAGACTTTTATATCCTTTGCTGCCATTATGTGCCATTTCCTTCAGTCTCCATAGTGAGAATTTAAATGGATATTATACATGTTGGCTCCTCTTTTACCAGTAGAAGGAAAGGTTAAAGCCAATGGTACCCTATGCCATGAAATGTTCAGAAAATTACTCCCTTGGTACTCAGATTTCCTCATTCATCTTTCTACTTATACCACATTTCAAAAAACAATATTCCCCTTATAACATGACCAGCCTTAAAACTGCAAACATATATAATCCAGTTCCCTCTAGGAAGTCAAACAATCTTAAATCTCATCAGTTTTTTCAGAGAGCTGCAATGGCAACCCACTCCAGTACTCTTGCCTGGAAAATTCCATGGGTGGAGGAGCCTGGTAGGCTGCAGTCCATGGGGTCGCGAAGAGTCGGACATAATTGAGCAACTTCACTTTCACTTTTCATTTTCATGCATTGGAGAAGGAAATGGCAACCCACTCCGGTGTTCTTGCCTGGAGAATCCCAAGGACGGGGTACATGACCAGCCTTAAAACTGCAAACATATATAATCCAGTTCCCTCTAGGAAGTCAAACAATCTTAAATCTCATCAGTTTTTTCAGAGAGCTGCAATGGCAACCCACTCCAGTACTCTTGCCTGGAAAATTCCATGGGTGGAGGAGCCTGGTAGGCTGCAGTCCATGGGGTCGCGAAGAGTCGGACATAATTGAGCAACTTCACTTTCACTTTTCATTTTCATGCATTGGAGAAGGAAATGGCAACCACTCCGGTGTTCTTGCCTGGAGAATCCCAAGGACGGGGAGCCTGGTGGGCTGCCGTCCATGGGGTCACACAGAGTCGGACACGACTGAAGCAACTTAGCAGTAGCAGCAAGAGTTTTGGTGTATAAGCCCAAGATTTTTAGGTGGCACCTTTTATTTCCTCAGGTCTATTTACATCCCGTCTCAATTAAAAAATTATCTATAAATGCTAGTAAAAGAAAGGGAAAAAGAATGAAAAATATAAGCAAAAATACAGGCATAAACAATCTCTCTTTATGCAGGCATAGTTCTGCAATTGGACTACTGTTGATATTTATAGTTTTTAACTCTTTTGCCAATTCATTATTACTTTTGCCTTTAGCAAGAACTTTGACCATGTTTGTTTATTCCAACTTGGAAGGATGGCCCAGAGCATTCTTGTGGGATGTGAGCTTTACAGTAATGGGAATGGACTACACCAGGCTTCCATTCCCTTCTTCACAGAACAGTTGAAATTAGGGGAATCTCTGGTTCCATTCATGCTTCATCTTATTCCCTCTCTTTCTCTCTTTATACACACACACACACATATATATATATATAAAACACTGATATATTCTAGGCACAGCTCTATGGAAATTTTTAGTAGACAAAACAAGACAATGATGTCTGTCCTTGAGCCACTTATATTTAAGCACAAAAGTGATATATGATTAACACTGAACATTAAATTGTATATAGCATTAGAATGTAATAAGTATGAAAGAGAATATGTAAATAGCAGAAAGAGGTTGGAATTTCTGGACTGCAGAAGTATAAACCAATTTTCCTTGAAACAGATCCACTGCCCATGGTGACCATATAAACTTCTCTTTGGGATTGTTCAATAAGTGGCATAAAAAACCCCCAAAGCCCAGGTAGTAGTCAGTTTTTGATTGGTGGAGATATTGGTTCAGTTACACAAGGAAAAACAAAAAACTCACAAGTGGATCATTGAGTTTTCTAAGGGCAGGCTCCATGTCGAACTAAATGCCAAGAGGCCTACACTTGAGTTCTGGTTATTAGAGAAAGTAAAAGTTTCTTAATCAGGTTCAGCTCTTTGTGACCCTGTGGACTGTAGCCTGCCAGGCTCCTCTGTCCATGGAATTCTCCAGGCAGGAATACTGGAGTGGGTTGCCATTTCCTTCTCCAGGTTATTAGAGAAAGACAACAAAAATACAAACCATTTAGCATGTCCTTTAGTATGAGATACTGTCCAAGCCTGAAAATGATTTGACATCTTGTGCTGAAGAAATGCATTTTTAATAGACATTTTATCAGATACTTCTTGATGATCAATTAACTGATAAGGTTTATGAATCATAGTTTTGAAATTTACTTTTTCTACAACATGATTTCTTTACAACAATCTTATCATCATACCAGGAGAGTGGATAAGGTGTTTACCAATCCCATGAATGTTTGTGCTGGCATAACATGATGAGCAGAGAAAACAAATCTCAATCTAGAGCAGGAGTCCCCAACTGGGGTATAATGCTTGATAATCTGAGATGGCCCTGATGTAATAATAATAGAAATAAAGCACACAATAAATGGAATGTGCTTGAATCATCCCCAAACCATCCCCTCCCCTCCCAGGTTGATGGAAAAATTGTCTCCCACGAAATGGGTGCCTGGCACCAAAAATGCTGGGGACCTCTATGAGAGTACATGTCTCTTCCACACTTCCTCTAAATGGAAGGTGTTCAGTGTCATAAGCTGAATACCAGGTATCTAGTTGGATGCACCCTTTGTGGTATGTTATTGAGTTGGGATCTCGAGGTGGTGGGTGTTACTGAGTTCCTTGGACTGCAAGGAGATCAAACCAGTCAATTCTAAAGGAAATCAACCCTGAATATTCATTAAAAGGACTGATGCTGAAGCTGAAGCTCCAATACTTTGGCTACCTGATGCAAAGAACAGAGTCACTGGAAATGACCTTGATGCTGGGAAAGACTGAGGGAAGGAGATGGGGATGACAGAGGATGAGATGGTTGGATGACATCACAAACTCAACGGACATGAGCTGAGCAAGCTCTGGTAGTTGGTGATGGACAATGAAGCGTGGCGTGCTGCAGTCCAAGGGGTCACAGTGTTGGACATGACTGAGTGACTGATCACCTGTCAGTGATCAGTAGTACCTAGTATCCAGGAGAAATGGATGTATACAATCTCTCTAACTGCCACACTGCTCAATCTTCAATTAACCTTCCAGCTGCCACCGGAGTAATTTCCTATAACAGAAATTATATTCTGCATCACTCCTTAGAATATTACAGGTGTCCTTAACTATCAAACTCCAGAGCTCTGCCTCTTTGAATTCATTCTCTATTATTATTCTCTCTATTCAGTCCACCCCCTACCAGCTTGTCAACTGTTCCCTAGGGACCTAACATAAACTCTTTCTATTATCCAAGTTTATACCATTTGTGCTTTCCTTTATCTGGGACATCCTTGACTACTCTTACTTGAATTTGAAAGTGAAAGTTGCTCAGTTGTGTCCAACTCTTTGTGATCCCATGGACTATCCAGTCCATGGAATTCTCCAGGCCAGAATACTGGAGTGGGTATCCTTTCCCTTCTCCAGGGAATCTTCCCAACCCAGGGATCGAAGTGGGGTCTCCTGCATTGCAAGTGGATTCTTTACCAGCTGAACCTCAAGGGAAGTCCGAGAATGCTGGAGTGGGTAGCCTATCCCTTCTCCAGCAGATCTTCCTGACCCAGGAATTGAACTGGGGTCTCCTGATTTCAGGCAGATTCTTTACAACTGAGCTATAATTCTATCACCATTTAGAGAAGATCTACTACACACTAGGCCATTAGACTATATATCAATATATCAAAAACTTGCAACAATCTTTCTAGTGGTTATAATTTCATGAAATATATGAGGAAATTGAAGCTCTGAGAATTGATGTCATGTATCTCAAGTTCGTACTGAGGTGCCAGATTTGACTCTCGCCCATAGGTAATCCCTTTTCTGTACCATGTATGTTTTAGAAAATGATACTCCTGGAAATGGTCTCTTACATATCCAAGTTCTCTTAATTATGGCACTCTCATCTATATTAAGTGATCACTCTAAATTCTCTATAGTATTGTACTTCTTTTATAATTCCATTACATTGTATTGTAATCATATTTTCCTAAATAATATCTTATTAATCTTTGTATGTTTGGCCCCTAGTAAGGACTCAATACTCACCAAATGATTAAATGCATTAATGGAGTTCACAATATCTACCCTCCAATTTAGATTCTATTTTTTGATCTATGATAATTTTTCTAGCATTTACACATACTTTTGGATATTAGCAAGAAAATGGGATTTAAACTTCCCACTACCTTGCTTCATTTAAATCTATTTTTTAATGTTTTGCTTTTCTGTAATCAATGAATGCTAAATTATTTACTCTTTTTACTCAAACCAATACTGTAATGTAGAAATTTTATTGGTGATTACACATGCAGGAGGGCAGGATCCTTGTGTTTTTATGCCACTAGTATGTATTCATACCTACCGCCATGAAAATGCTTGGTAAACACATGAAGTTGGAACCACAAAAGGCCCTGAATCGCTAAATCAGTCTTGAGAAAGAAGAAAGCTGAAGGCATCACAGTCCTTGACCTCACATGATGTTACAAAACTACAGTGATCAAAACCATATAATATCGGCATAGAAACAGACACATAGATTTCACACAATGAAACAAGAGAAAACCCAGAAATAAATTCACACATATATGCTCAATTGATTTCTGATGAAGGATCTAAGCATATACAATTGCAGGACAGTGTCTTCAGTAAATAATGCTGGGAAAACTGAACAGCCACATGCAAAAGAATGAAACTGAAGCATTATCTTATTTAAAACACAAAATTAACTTAAAATGAATTAAGATTTAAATATGTGACCTGAGATCATAAAATGCTTAGAAGAAAACACAGGCAATAAGCTTTTTGACATCGATCTTAGTAAAGGTTGTTTTGTTTTGTTTTGTTTTGACACCAAAAGCAAAGGCAACATAAGCAAAAATCAAGTGGTACTACCTTAAACTGAAAAGCTTCTTGTAGCAAAGGAAAGCATCACCAAAATAAAAAGGCAACCTACTGAATGAGAGAAAATATTTGGAAACAATGTATCTGATAAAGGATTAATATTCAAACTATATATGAACTCATACAACTCAATAGCAAAAATAACTCAAATAATCTGATTTAAAAATGGGCAGAGGTTGAACAGAAATTGTTACAAAGACATACACTTGGCCAAGGGGTACATGAAAAAAGGATCATCACTAGTCATGAAGGAAATGCAAATCAAAGCCACAGTAAGATATTACTTCACACCTGTCAGAATGGCTGTTCTCAAAACTAGAAATAAAGAGTGTGAGTGAGGATATGGAGAGAGAGGAGCCCTTCTGCACTGTTGGTGGGAATGAAGATTGGTACAACCACTATAGAAAACAGGATGGAGGTTACTAAAAAATTTAAAAATAGAAATACCATATAACTCAGCAATTCCCCTTTTAAAAATAACTCAAAGATATAGACACCCCATGACCACTGTAACATCATTTATCATAACCAAGATAAAACCTGTGTCTGTTGATGGGTAAGTGACCAAAGAAGATGTGGTTTATATAGACAATGGAACATTATTCAGCCTTAAAAAGAATGAAACATTGCCATCTGTGTTAACATGGGTGGGCTTCAAGGGTGACTGCTATGTCAGACAGAGAAAGATAAATACCATATAATCACACTTATATTTGGAATCTAAAAAAAGAAACTAACTTTTAGCTTACAGATACAAAGAATGAATTGGTGGCTGTCAGAGGAAGGGGATGTTGGGGTGAGTGAAATGAGTGAAGGAAGCTGTCAAAAGATACAAACTTCTAGTTACAAAATAAATGTTATGGGATGTAACATATAACATGAGGATTATAGTTAATAATATTCTATTTTATATTTGAAAGTTGCTTAAGAGAGTAGACCATAAGAGCTTTCATCACATGAAAAAATATAACTATAAATGGTGATGGATGTTAAGTAGACAGTGTGGTCATTTCACAATATACACAATATTGATAAATATGCTATGAAACCAACATAAAGTTACATATCAATTATATTTCAGAAACCTAGTAAATAAAATATATACAATCAAAAAAAAAAAACTTTTAAGTGACCAAATGTAAGAATTAGAGAAATATGTGGGGGAAATTTGCCTGCATCTACTTCAACATAAGCAACATTTTCTCTCCCATAAGCATTCGAGGAAGGGAAACTCTCCTCTAAGTTGGTGGAGGAGTGGGATGATAGCCATATTCAAGAATATGAAAGGACAAAACATGTCAATTATTACATAGTGTCTTAAAGCTTTCTGCCAGCTTCAGAATTTAAATCTTTTCACATTTACATATTACATTTCTTCTCTAGGTTGTTCCCTTAGGAAATTCCTCCAAAAATATCAATTCTGGGAAGTAATATGTTATAGAAAATGCAGTCTTTTTCATTTGAACTACATAATATCTGTGCACTTACCAGTCCCATGTGTGGAATAACATTTTCTAGATTTTTGCTAGAGTTAGCTTAATTATCAGACTAATCTGAATTCATTTACAACATGCTCTAAAGAAAAGTCAGAGAGTACTGCTCTGAAGTTTTATTGGAGCATTTTCTTTCCTGGTTTGTATTTTACTGATTATTTTTTGATTAATCATGGAGATGATCTATAGCATAAGTGATATTTTTGATACAAATTCAGGCTATAAGAGGTGAATTTAATTTTATCTATAGTTATTCATGCATTTATTCACTCAGCACAAATTTACTGAGTACTTACAATGTGCCAAAAATAATGGTATCAACAAGCAATGGCGAATGGAATTTTAAGAAAAACTGTGACAAAATCAATTGGTATGAAATATACTTACTCACTTACTTGAACTATGATTCCTAGAAAAAGAATAACTTATCTCTGGTATGTAATAAAAGTTATCCATATGAACTTCAATATTCATTTCAGAAAATAGTTATCATTTTTTAATTTGCTGAAAGTTTGTACAGTTATGTCTCACTCAACACCTCAGAAACTGTCAAAAGTATAATACAGCATTTTAGAGAGGTAGCTAATCTTAGAGACAATTCAGTCAGAAAACTCAAAATGGAATTTTAAAGTTTAATGATTTGCCTGTTTATTCACATGTTAAAGGTGGAGGCAACATAAGGCCCAGGTATAATGAATCTTAATTCATCCTATTTTTATGACACCATAATGTAGATATTTTCCACCATAGGAATTCAGTTTTTTTCACTTAACATAATCTAGATGTTAAAATATAGCACAGAACTAATTTCTACTGTAGACTGCTGTTCACTGAAATCCATTTGCTCTTCTTCCTAGGCACACAAATTGACTACAGGCCTCACTCTTCCTTACAGTTAGGTGTGAACATGTCCCTGAATTCTAGTAACGGGATAAAATGGAAATATTCTGTGCCATATGAGGGACTAGGATTAAGCAGATGAGTGGCTAGGTCTACACACTTTCTTTCTCCAATGGCTGGCTGCAAATGATAAGGAGAGTGTGCAGTATAGAAGGAAGAGATGAAAGAACTCTGGGTCTCCTAATTAGTGCTTAAAGAAGAACTGCCTGGAGTCCATGATTCACCCACCTGTGAACTGCTAAATGAGTACGAAATACATTTCTTTTCTTTTCATCTTTTTAGTTCTACCAGTTTATTGCTACCAACCCATCTCCCTCCACCTTCATGCACACGTGCTCAGTCATGTAATCCCATGGACTGCAGCCCGCCAGGCTCCTCGTCCATGGACTTTTCCAGGCAAGAATACTGGAGTGGGTTGCCATTTCCTCCAAGAAATAAATTTCTTTTGAGCCTTTGTCACTAGAATTTTGTTGATCAATTGATTTATTTCTGCAGTTTTTGCATTATGTGTCATTTAGGATTCTTACAAACTTCTTAAAATATGAATACTTAAGCATCTGAATATTAAGCATTGTATAGAATAAAAATTCTATATAATGAAATTTCATGCAACTGTGCTTGCAGGGAGAGTCTAGGTGAAAAAGGGAAACTGATTTTGATATAAAATGAACATGTAAGTGTAATTTAAGTATAGAAATAGCTCTATTTAGACATAGTAACTATTTTATGACTAATATGAGAGCTAAGAAGTTTTAAAGCCATATAAGAAGTGCCAGTATAAATCTATTAAGTTATTTTTTAAATTTGTCCCTTGTCAACTCTTATGAAACTGTCAGTGAGTGTCTGCCAAGAAATGAAGAGGAGTTTTAATTACATTTCTCAATGGATAAAGGATGCAATAAGATTATGTTTCTCATTTTATAATCACATGTACTAAAAAAAAACAATGGGCTAACACTTATATTCTCTAATGGTTTTAGTTCAAAATTATTTTAGTCTATTTTTCTCCATAAACTGTACTCATTCCTTATATGCTACATTTTTCTGCCATGGTAGAGAAAAATACTTATATCAGAAAGCTTTAAAGAATTATTTATCATTATTTTAATGAGCAATTAAAGTGTAAAAAATATACACGTACATTTATGTGTAATATTGGCTCAGGTGGAGAAGGATCTGCCTGCAATGCAGAAAACCTTGGTTCAGCCGCTGAATTGTGCAGACATCCTGGAGAAGGGAATGAGTATCCACTCCAGTATTCTTACCTGGAGAATTCCATGGACAGAGGAGCCTGGCAGGCTACAGTTCAAGGGGTTGCAAAGAGTTGGACATGACTGAGCAACTAACACAAATACTGTAGTAATAAACCATACAAAATAAAACACATGCATGTATATGTGTGTGTGTGTGTGTGTACACACATAAACATGCTACAATGAATTTTTCTGGGCAGAATATTTCACAGTAGTCGTTTGTAACCACACACAAACATCTATCGTGTTGTTTCTGCTTCATATTCCAAAAATTCAATGAAATAGTAATAAAAACAATAAAATGTAACACAGTTACTAATTTTATCATTTTCTTTAAAAGATATTTCAAAAATCTGGAATGATTAAAATAGATAATTCAAATGTGCAATATCATCTTGAAATAAACACACATCTAAAAAGTAATATCCCATTATTGTTATTTCAGTTTGTGAAAAAATATCAAGGTTTTCCAAAGCACTGTGTTCTTCTCCACTGTACTTAAGAGCAAGAATGAGATGAGTTGCCGGGGGCCAGCGTGAGGAACTCCGCCCGTGGTAAAGGTCATGAGGAAGGAGGCTTGGCATACGCAAAGGCGTGACCAAGCCTCAGGAAACCCCCTGTTCCCGAGCATCTACCCCCCAAAACCAGAGTCTTTTTTATTCTCTCACCTACACCTCTGGCTCTACGGGGGGCTCTCCCCCATAACCATTTCTCTCGGAGAAGGAGTTAACTTGCAGCTCCAGTTGATAAAATTCCTGGGCGTGACAAGAGTGTTTCAGCTTATGGACTCCTCTGAAGGTTATCTAGCCTGCCTGTATAGGTTCGTCCGGCCAAATGTGATTATTTACAGCCTCCCAACAGCGAGAGGCATGAGATGTTTTAGACTTATGAAAGGCAGATTCTTTTGGGAAGTTAGAATTTATTAGTATAGTGGGTTGATTAGGAATTGTATTGGTGAAGGGTTTTTCATTTGTTGTGCCAATAATTGCTTCTAATTCCCTGCCCTTATAATGAATATAACTAGCATATAAGAGAAATAAGTATTAACCTTTAAGATTAATCATGTTAACCTTGGGTTAGATAAATTCCTTTCTTGATTGTAACTCATTACATCCTTACCCTATAGGAATGTACCTTTATCTGGAGGGTGGTGCCTGGTTTAAGAAAAAACACCCTTGGAAAAAATGAGTTTTTTGGTTATCAGAAAGAGAGGGTCATGAAGTGTTAGCAGGCCTCATGGCCAGAAGATGATGTGAAACCCCTAAGACCTTTTTTTTATGTAAAGCACCCGATTTTGATAAAGGTCAGGACTGCTGACCCCCGCGTGACTTTGTATTCATCCCTATGTGTAACAAAAGGTATATAAGCAAATCTGAAAATAAAGAAAACGGATCAGTTTCCGGAAAGACTGATTCCCCCATGTCGTTCTTTCTCATCCTCCGTATTTCTGGCTGAATTCCCATCTGGAGCACGGTGCCCGCCATGTCTGCTTACTTGCCCCGGCTTTCAAGTCCATGCGAAAAGGTGCCCAAGGAGGGGCACCTTTCGATGTTCAAGTGGCACCGGTGGCCCAACGTAGATGGTGCAAATTCCTTGTCTTGGAATTTTATTGGTATCCCGTGTAAACCAAGTTATTCAGCCTCTTTCTCTCCTCTAATACCTCTCACTATTTTCTGGCTGAATTCCCGTCTGGCACTTGGGTCCTCACCAAGCCTACTAACTCTGCCTGGGCTTCTAAGATCGGACCGGGGAGGCCTCAGTGCCTCCTCTCCTTCGGGAGAACGGAAAGACGCCTGTGGCCTACGAAGGTGGTGATTGGCATCCCATGTAAGCCAAGTTATTCAGCCCCTTTTTCTGCTAATTTCCTAGTCTCTCTCTATCTGTAACTGAATAAGTTCTTTCCTAGTACGCCGACTCCGTCTCCACCTTCGAATCACCCTGGATCCACCGGGGCTGGACCCCAGCAATGAGTAATAAATTATAGTTCATTAAACATATTTATTGTTGTCGGTACTCAGTGCACTTTTGTTTGGATATTTTTGTATATTTTAATAATGTTAATAAATTTAGTAACGTAATAAGCACCAGAAAACTCACCAAGGAAAAATCTTAAGTCATCTTGTCAACGTTTTAATTTCTGATGGATTTCATGTCTTTTAAATATTTGTTTTTATATATCACAGTTTTCTTTTTCTTTTACTCTTTTATTTTCTTTCCTTTGGGGTATATTCTATAATAATTAAAATTTTTCTGATACATGTTGAATTCATTTATTCTGATGCTTCCTACCATTCTCATATAAATATTTAAGGCTATAAGATTTCCATCAAGCATGTGTTTTGCTGAATTCTGCAGGTTTTTGTAAGTACTGTTTTTACAATCATTCATTTCTACAGATACTATAATCAGTCTAATTGAGGTATAGGCTCAATTATGGTCAATTTTAAGGGAATTGTATTAAATTTTGAGACAAATATATGTAGTCATATAAATACCCTATAATGACTACACCGAATATCTACATCATCCCAAGATTACATCATGCTCTTTTGCAGTAATTCCCTTCCACACATCCACTTCAAGCTTGGCAATTAATGATTATTAAATGTGCCTTTGTGGAATTTTATATAAGCAAAATTATGTAGCATATAGGAGATGGCAATGGCAACCTACTCCAGTACTCTTGCCTGGCAAATCCCACGGACGGAGGAGCCTGGTGGGCTGCAGTCCATGGCGTTGCTGAGTCGGACACAACTGAGTGACTTCTCTTTCACTTTTCACTTTCATGCATTGGAGAAGGAAATGGCAACCCACTCCAGTGTTCTTGCCCGGAGAATCTCAGAGATGGGGGTCTGGTGGGCTGCCGTCTCTGGGTTTGCACAGAGTCAGACATGACTGAAGCGACTTAGCAGCAGTAGCAGCAGCAGTATGTAGCATATGATTTTTTTTTTTTATCTCAAGCTTTTTTATTTTATTAAGCACGATTTCTTTACCCATTCATCAGCTGATGGACATTTGGGCTGTTTACAGTTTCTAGGCTTTATGAATAAAACTTAATGAACTTTCATGTGCAAGTCTTTTTCTGTTTTATGACTGCTTTTATTTTTTCCTTGATAGTTATTTATTTTAAATATAGCGGTCCTGCTGGTCCCACGGTTAAGACTTCGTGCTCCCATGGTTAAGATTTCATGCTCCCAAAGCAGTGGGCACAAGTTTGATCCCTGATTGGGGAACTAAGATATTTCAAGCTACATGTCCCAGCCAACGATTAATCAATCTATCATGTACGAGTTTTTGAGTGGACATATATTCTCCTTTCTCCTGCATGAATATCGTAGGATTACTGGTAACACACGTGTGTTGTGTGTGTTTGCTGCTGCTGCTGCTAAGTCACGTCAGTCGTCTCCGACTCTGTGTGACCCCAGAGACGGCAGTCCACCGGGCTCCCGCGTCCCTGGGATTCTCCAGGCAAGAATACTGGAGCGGGTTGCCATTTCTTTCTCCAGTGAAGGAAAGTGAAAGGGAAAGTGAAGTCGCTCAGACATGCCCGACTCTTCACAACACCATGGACTGTAGCCTACCAGGCTCCTCCATCCATGGGATTTCCCAGGCAAGAGTACTGGAGTGGGTTGCCATTGCCTTCTCTGAAGTGTGTGTTTACCTTTATATAAATGAACTGGCAAAATATATACTAATGTGGAAACCATAACAGTAATATTTGAGCGTTCCAGTTCTCCTTTCTCACAGGTACTTGTTACCAGTTTCTTTCATTTTACCCATAGTAATGTAAGTCATAATAGCATTACATAGTTAAATTTGTATTTCCCAAATAAGTAATGGTGTTGAGTATCTTTTACTGCACCGATTGGGCATTCATATAACTCCTTTTGTCTATTCTATTTAAGCAAAATATTACTAAACTTTTTAAAAATTCCATTTCTCAGAAATAGACCAACAAACATAGAAAACAAACATAGTTATGATGAAAGATAGGAGGGATAAATAAGGAGTTTGGGATTAATATATACATACTATTATATATAGAATACATAACTAACAAGCACTTACTGTATAACACAGGTGATTCTCGTCAATATTTTATAATACCTATAATGGAAAACAATCTGAAAAAGAATATATACATGTATAACTGAATCACTTTAATGTACACCTTAATCTAACAACATTGTAAATGAACTATACATCAATTTTTTTTAGTTTTTTTTTTTAAATATAATTTTATTTATTTTAATTGGAGGTTAATTACTTTACAATATTGTATTGGTTTTGCCATACATCAACATGAAGCTGCCACAGGTATACACATGTTCCCCATCTGAACCCTCTTCCCTCTTACCTCCCTGTACCATCCCTCTAGGTCATCCCAGTGCACCAGCCCCAAGCATCCAGTATCATGCATCGAACCTGAACTGGTGATTCATTTCACATATGACATTATACATGTTTCCATGCCATTCTCCCAAATCATCCCACCCCCTCCCTCTCCCACAGAGTCCAAAAGACTGTTCTATACATCTGTTCTCTTTTGCTGTCATTACTATCTTTCTAAATTCCATATATATGCCTTAGTATACTGTACTGGTGTTTTTCTTTCTGGCTTACTTCACTCTGTATAATAGTTTCCAGTTTCATCCACCTCATTAGAGCTGATTCAAATGTATTTGTTTTAATGGCTGAATAATATTCCATTGTGTATATGTACCACAACTTTCTTATCCAGTCATCTGCTGATGGACATCTAGGTTGCTTCCATGTCCTGGCTATTATAAACAGTGCTGCGATGAACATTGGGGTACACGTGTCTCTTTCAGTTCTGGTTTCCTCAGTGTGTATGCCCAGCAGTGGGATTGCTGGGTCATAAGGCAGTTCTTTTTCCAGTTTTTAAGGAATCTCCACACTGTTCTCCATAGTGGCTGTACTAGTTTGCATTCCCACCAACAGCGTAAGAGGGTTCCTTTTTCTCCACACCCTCTCCAGCATTTATTGCTTGTAGACTTTTGGATAGCAGCCATTCTGACCGGCATGAAATGGTACCTCATTGTGGTTTTGATTTGCATTTCTCTGATAATGAGTGATGTTGAGCATCTTTTCATGTGTTTGTTAGCCATCTATATGTCTTCTTTGGAGAAATGTCTGTTTAGTTCTTTGGCCTATTTTTTGATTGGGTCATTTATTTTTCTGGAATTGAGCTGCAGGAGTTGCTTGTATATTTTTGAGATTAGTTGTTTGTCAGTTGTTTCATTTGCTATTATTTTCTCCCTTTCTGAAGGCTGTCTTTTCACCTTGCTTATAGTTTCCTTTGTTGTGCAGAAGCTTTTAAGTTTAATTAGGTCCCATTTGTTTATTTTTGCTTTTATTTCCAATATTCTGGGAGGTAGGTCATAGAGGATCCTGCTGTAATTTATGTCTGAGAGTGTTTTGCCTATGTTCCCCTCTAGGAGTTCTATAGTTTCTGGTCTTAAGTTCAGATCTTTAATCCATTTTGAGTTTATTTTTGTGTATGGTGTTAGACAGTGTTCGAGTTTCATTCTTTTACAAATGTTGACCAGTTTTCCCAGTACCACTTGTTAAAGAGATTGTCTTTAATCCATTGCATATTCTTGCCTCCTTTGTCAAAGATAAGTTGTCCATAGGTGCGTGGATTTATCTCTGGGCTTTCTATTTTGTTCCATTGATCTAAATTTCTGTCTTTGTGACTGTGGCTTGATACTGTGGCATCATAGTGTCTTGATGACTGTGGCTTTGTAGGAGAGCCTGAAGTCAGGCAGGCTGATTCCTCCAGTTCCATTCTTCTTTCTCAAGATTGCTTGGGCTATTCAAGGTTTTTTGTGTTTCCATACAAATTTTGAAATTATTTGTTCTAGTTCTGTGAAAAATGCCGTTGGTATCTTGATAGGGATCGCATTGTAGATTGCTTTGGGTAGTATACTCATTTTCACTATATTGACTCTTCCAACCCACGAACGTGGTATATTTCTCCATCTACTAATGTCCTCTTTGATTGCTTTCACCAGTGTTTTATAGTTTTCTATATATAGGTCTTTAGTTTCTTTAAGTAGATATATTCTTAAGTATTTTATTCTTTTCATTGCAGTGGTGAATGGAATTGTTTCCTTAATTTCTCTATTTTCTCATTATTAGTGTATAGGAATGCAAGGGATTTCTGTGTGTTGATTTTATATCCTGCAACTTTACTATATTCATTGATTAGCTCTAGTAATTTTCTGGTGGAGTCTTTTGGGTTTTCTATGTAGAGGATCATGTCATCTGCAAACAGTGAGAGCTTTACTTCTTCTTTTCCAATCTGGATTCCTTTTATTTCTTTTTCTCCTCTGATTGCTGTGGCCAAAGCTTCCAAAATTTTGTTGAATAATAGTGGTGAAAGTGGGCACCCTTGAATAACCAACAAATCACAGAAGAAATAAAAAAAGAAATAAAAATATGCATAGAAATGAATGAAAATGAAAACACAACAACTCAAAACCTGTGGGACACAGTAAAAGCAGTGCTAAGGGCAAAGTTCATAACAATACAGGCATACCTCAAGAAACAAGAAAAAAGTCAATAAATAACCTAACTCTACACCTAAAGCAACTAGAAAAGGAAGAAATGGAGAACCCCAGGGTTAGTAGAAGGAAAGAAATCTTAAAAATTAGGGCAGAAATAAATGCAAAAGAAACAAAAGAGATCATAGCAAAAATCAACAAAGCCAAAAGCTGATTCTTTGAAAGGATAAACACAATTGACAAACCATTAGCCAGACTCATCAAGAAACAAAGAGAGAAAAATCAAATCAATAAAATTAGAAATGAAAATGGAGACATCACAACAGAGACAACACAGAAATACAAAGGATCATAAGAGACTATTATCAGCAATTATATGCCAACAAAATGGATAATGTGGAAGAGATGGACAAATTCTTAGAAAAGTACAACTTTCCAAAACTGAACCAGGAAGAAATAGAAAATCTTAACAGACCCATCAGAAGCACGGAATTGAAACTGTAATAATCAGAAATCTTCCAGCAAACAAAAGCCCAAGTCCAGACGGCTTCACAGCTGAATTCCACCAAAAATTTAGAGAAGAGCTAACACCTATCCTACTCAAACTCTTCCAGAAAACTGCAGAAGAAGGTAAACTTCCAAACTCATTCCATGAGGCCACCATCACCCTAATACCAAAACCTGACAGAGATGCCACAAAAAAAGAAAACTACAGGCCAATATCACTGATGAACATAGATGCAAACATCCTCAACAAAATTCTAGCAATCAGAATCCAACAACACATTAAAAAGATCATTCACCATGACCAAGTGGGCTTTATCCCAGGGATGCAAGGATTCTTCAATATCCGCAAATCAATCAATGTACAACACCACATTAACAAATTGAAAGATAAAAGCCATCTGATTATCTCAATAGATTCAGAGAAAGCCTTTGACAAAATTCAATATCCATTTATGATAAAAACTCTCTAGAAAGCAGGAATAGAAAGAACATACCTCAACATAATAAAAGCTACATATGACAAACTCACAGCAAACATTATCCTCAATGGTGAAAAATTGAAAGCATTTCCTTAAAGTCAGGAACTATACTTCAATTAAACAAAGAAATGTTAAAAATAAAATATCATAAAATTCAGTTTTCTAGTCACTTGTCACATTTCATGTGTGACATGCAAAAATGCGAACCATAAACTGGGAGAAAAGATTTGAAAACAAAAATCTGATAAAATATTTATTCAACATAGATTTGGAAGTCCTAGTTATGGCAATCAGAGAAGAAAAAAAAATAAAAGGAATCTAGATTGGAAAAGTAGTAAAACTCTCACTATTCACAGATGGAATGATACTATACATAGAAATCCCTAACGATATCATCAGAAAACCACTAGAGCTAATCAGTGAATTTAGCAAAGTGGTACGATACAAAATCAGTACATAGAATTCCTACACTCTAACAATTTCAGAAAGAAATTAAGGAATCAATTCATTTACCACTGAAACAGAAAGAATACCTAAGAATAAATCTACCTAAGGAGACAAAAGAGCTGTATACAGAAAACTATGACACTGATGAAAGAAATTAAAGACAACATAAACAGATGGAGAGATATTCGATGTTCCTGGGTTGGAAGAATCAATATTGTGAAAATGCCTATACTAACAAATGTAATCTATAGATTCAATGCAATGCCTATCAAATTACCAATGGCATTTTCACAGAACTACAGCAAAAAAAAATCTCACAATTCATATGGAAACTCAAAGACTCTGAATAGCCAAAGCAATCTTGAGAGATAAGAATGGAGCTGGAGAAATCAACCTTCCTGACTTCACACTATACTACAAAGCTATAGTCATCAAGACAGTATGGTAATGGCACAAAAATAGAAATATAGACCAATGGAATAAGACAGAAAGTCCAGAGATAAACCCATGCTGCTGGGAAAACTGGACAGCTATGTGTAAAAAAATGAAATTAGAACACTCCTAACACCATACACAAAGATAAAATCAACATGGGTCAAAGATCTAAATGTAAGACCAGAAACTAAAACTCTTAGAGGAAAACATAGGCAGAACACTCGAAGATATACTCACAGCAAGATCCTCTATGACCCACTTCCTAAAGTAATGGAAATAAAAACAAGAATAAACAACTGGGACCTAATTAAAGCTAAAAGTTTTTACACAGTATAGGAAACTTTAAACAAGGTGAAAAGATAACCCTCAGAATTGGAGGAAAATAATAGCAAATGAAACAACTGATAAAGGATTAATTAAAAAAAAAAAAACAAGCAGTTTATACAATTCAATACCAGAAAAACAAACAACCCAATCAAAAAGTGGGGAAAATACTTAAACAGACATTTCTCCAAAGACATACAGATGGTTAACAAACTCATGAAAAGATCTCAACATTGCTCATTATTCAGTTCAGTTCAGTTCAGTAGCTCAGTCATGTCTGACTCTTTGTGACCCCATGAATATCAGCACGCCAGGCCTCCCTGTCCATCACCAACTCCAGGAGTTTACCCAAACTCATGTGCATTGAGTCGGTGATGCCATCCAGCCATCTCATCCTCTGTCATCTCTATTCCTCCTGCCCCCAATCCCTCCCAGCATCAGAGCCTTTTCCAATGAGTCAACTCTTCACATGAGGTGGCCAAAGTATTGGAGTTTCAGCTTCAGCGTCAGTCCTTCCAATGAACACCCAGGACTGATCTTTAGAATGGACTGGTTGGATCTCCTTGCAGTCCAAGGACTCTCAAGAGTCTTCTCCAACACCACAGTTCAAAAGCATCAGTTCTTCAGTGCTCAGCTTTCTTCACAGTCCAACTCTCACATCCATACATGACCACTGGAAAAACCATAGCCTTGACTATACAGACCTTTGTTGGCAAAGTAATGTTTCTGCTTTTGAATATGCTATCTAGGTTGGTCATAACTTTCTTTCCAAGGAGTAAGCCGCTTTTAATTTCATGGCTGCAATCACAGTCTGCAGGGATTTTGGAGCCTACAAATATAAAGTCTGACACTGTTTCCACTGTTTCCCCATCTATTTCGCATGAAATGATGGGACCAGATGCCATGATCTTAGTTTCCTGAATGTTGAACTTAAACCAACTTTTTCACTCTCCTCTTTCACTTTCAAGAGGCTTTTTAGTTCCTCTTCACTTTCTGCCATAAGGGTGCTCATTATTAGAGAAATGCAAATAAAAATTACAATGAGATATCACTTACAGTCAGAATGGCCATCATAAAAATAATCTATAAACAATAAATGCTGGAGAGAGTGTGGAGAAAAGGGAAAGCTCTTGCACTGTTGGTGTGAATGTACATTCATACAGCTGCTATGGAGATTTTCCAGTAGTCATGTATGGATGTGAGAGTTGGACTATAAAGAAAGCTGAGCACTGAAGAGTTGATGCTTTTGAACTGTGGTGTTGGAGAAGACTCTTGAGAGTCACTTGGACTGCAAGGAGATCAAACCAGTCCATCCTAAATGAGATTAGTCCTGGGTGTTCATTGGAAGGACTGATATTGAAGCTGAAACTCCAATACTTTGGCCACCTCATGTGAAGAGCTGACTCTTTTGAAAAGACTCCGATGCTGTGAAAGATTGAGGGCAGGAGGAGAAGGGGACAAAAGAGGATGAGATGATTGGATGGCATCGTTGAGTCAATGGACATGAGTTTGGGGGACCCCAGGAGTTGGTGATGGACAGGGAGGCCTGGCATGCTGAGATTCATGGGATCTCAAAGAGTCAGACACAACTGAACAACTGAACTGAACTGGTGGAGATCAACAGGGAGATTCCTTAAAAAGCTAGGAATAAAACCACCATATGACCCAACAATCCCACTACTAGGCTTATACCCTGAGGTAACCAAAATTGAAAAAGACACATGTGCATCAACGTTCATTCAGTTCAGTTCAGTCGCGCAGTCGTGTCCGACTCTTTGCGACCCCATGAATCGCAACACGCCAGGCCTCCCTGTCCATCACCAACTCCCGGAGTTCACTCGGACTCATGTCCATTGAGTCTGTGATGCCATCCAGCCATCTCATCCTCGGTCATCCCTTTCTCCTCCTGCCCCCAACCCCTCCCAGCATCAGGGTCTTTTCCAATGAGTCAACTCTTCGCATGAGGTGCCCAAAGTACTGGAGCTTCAGTTTTAGCATCATTTCTTCCAAAGAAATCCCAGGGCTGATCTCCTT
>SJXQ01011800.1:161158-185580 GCA_006408695.1 Aepyceros melampus | reverse complement strand
GAAAAAGCAAGAGAGTTCCAGAAAATCATCTATTTCTGCTTTATTGACTATGCCAAAGCCTTTGATTGTGTGGATCACAGTAAACTGTGGAAAATTCTGAAAGAGATGGGAATACCCGACCACCTGACCTTCCTCTTGAGGAACCTATATGCAGGTCAGGAAGCAACAGTTAGAACTGGACATGGAACAACAGACTGGTTCCAAATAGGAAAAAGAGTATGTCAAGACTGTTTATTGTCACCCTTATTTAACTTATATGCAGAGTACATCATGAGAAATGCTGGGCTGGAAGAAGCACAAGCTGGAATCAAGATTGCCAGGAGAAATATCAATAATCTCAGATATGCAGATGACACCACCCTTATGGCAGAAAGTGAGGCGGAACTAAGAAGCCTCTTGATGAAAGTAAAAGAGGAGAGTGAAAAAGTTGGCTTCAACATTCAGGAAACGCAGATCATGGCATCTGGTCCCATCACTTCATGGGAAATAGATGGAGAAACAGTGGAAACAGTGACAGGCTTTATTTTTGGGGGCTCCAAAATCACTGCAGATGGTGATTGCAGCCAAGAAATTAAAAGACGCTTACTCCTTGGAAGGTAAGTTATGACAAACCTAGGTAGCATATTCAAAAGCAGAGACATTACTTTGCCAACAAATGTCCGTCTAGTCAAGGCTATGGTTTTTCCAGTGGTCATGTATGGATGTGAGAGTTGGACTGTGAAGAAAACTGAGCGCCAAAGAACTGATGCTTTTGAACTGTGGTGTTGGAGAAAACTCTTGAGAGTCCTTGGACTGCAAGGAGGTCCAACCAGTCCATTCTAATGGTCCCGGTGGTCTTTGGAAGGACTGACACTATAGCTGAAACCCAATACTTTGGCCCTCTCATGCGAAGAGTTGACTCATTGGAAGAGTCTGATGCTGGGAGGGATTGGGGGCAGGAGGAGAAGGGGACGACAGAGGATGAGATGGCTGGATTGCATCACTGACTTGATGGACATGAGTTTGGGTGAACTCCAGGAGTTAGTGATGGACAGGAAGGCCGGGTGTGCTGCAAGTCATGGGTTTGCAAAGAATCAGACATGACTGAGTGTCTGAACTGAACTGAAAAAAAAGAAAAATTTTAAAGTAAAAAGATTGTACTTTCGAAAATATTTATTCAACCAAACTTTCAGTCTTTTTCAAAGATAAAGCCAAGTCATTCTCAGACATTAGGAGGCCAATATAGTTTCTGTAAAAATTTAATCAAAGAGATACTTCAATTGACGAAAGATAAATGACATGAGGGAAGGAAGAACAAAGAGATTGTGATTTTAAAAGGATTTAGTTGAGACATAGAAGCAACGGATTCAGTTTAAAAATTAATTCCTGTGGCTAAAATTAATGCAAACATTAAACATTGTTCTTTGTAGGAATGTAAATAAATGTAAAAATATAAATATAATGCACTTTCCAGATAACATCAACAAAAATAGAAATTAAACATAAGCAGAATGACTAGTCCTGTCACTTATGAAAATAATAGATTGAGATTTTAAAATACAAGTAAGTCTATTAATGTTTTGCTAGTTTATTGGAAAAAAAAAACTGTAGGAATGCAATGATTGAAATAGACTTTTTCATACTCCTGCTCCAAAATACCACCCAGAGTTCATAGATTTTTCAGTCACTCTCCAATATTGACAAAAAAGCCTCATTTTCTAATTTAGAGACTCCGCTTTGATACAAAGCAAAAGTTGATTTCCTCTTTCGTTTCAAAGCTTTTCTTCTCCCCTCGCTTCTTTTCTTCTCAACCCACCAAGTGGAAAGGGGATGTCTTGCCAAGTGTGGCTCCCTCCTCCTCCAGCTAAGCCAGCCCTCAGCAGGAGCGGGAAGTTCCCAGGACTCACAACTTTGTGTGGCAGCTGCTACTCTAGTCCAGCAACCTGGAACCGTGCTGGTGTGAGATATGCAAATCCGGCTGCATTTGCTTTTTCTGCCTGTGAGGTGCTTCTGCAGGCTCTTGGAGATCCTATCACTGCACGTCCCCACCCCCCTGCCCCCAAGCATCCTAACCTGTGCAGTTCTGCCTCCAGGGACCGGTTTTACCCTTCCCACCGTCCTGCCCTCAGGAGGACCTCCCTACAGAGATCAGATGACTGGGGTTGTTCCTCGTCCAGGAGGACTCTCACCTAACTTCCTTTCTCGGAAGTTTCCACAGGAAAACTCACAGCCAAACTCTGAACCTCAGTGCTCCCACACGTCCCCCTCATCTCTGTCCCTCCAGCCTCCTCCTGCCCACTCTGGCCTTCAGACGTTTTTCCAGGCATGACACGGGGCCTCAGTTCAGTGCCTTTCCAATTCCAGGCGCATGTCAGTCTTTCCCAACGTGCTCTTGGAAGCTTTCATTCTTAGTGGGAGGGAATGACCATCTGTGGCTACAGAAGAAAGGAAGACTCCATAGAATTCCTTATCCTCCTCAGAATAACTATCTTCTCTAAAGAATGCTTAGCTCTTGCTCACATAATTTGTGGTGGGAGATTTATTAACAGTGGCAGAACCAATTTGGACACCTCTCTTGCATGTTCTTCCTGACAGTTCTATATCTAAAATGACAGATTACCTTGAGCTGACTGTTCTCAGATTTGAGGTCACATTTGAAAACAAAACAGCCTTGAACATTCTCCTACATACTTACTCTGCAAACCCAAAGGCCTCAAGTATTTGACGCACATCTTCTAACCTCAGTCCCACCTGCTCCATGCAGTTTGGCTACAGTGGCTTTCTTTCAGTAAATCTTACGTACCTGCTCTTTCCTCTTCCTACAATATTATTCTCTTAAATCTCTTGAGTGGCTGGATATTCATTCAGAAAGAAGCAATTGCTCAGAGAAACCTTCCCTGGTCACTTATTTAGCATATCTCATATCCCTTTTATCTCATTTGATTGCTTTACTATCTCCATAGAGCTTAATAACATCTAGAATATGATCTGCGTCTTCCCACATGAAGGGAAATTCCAGGGAAGTAAGAACCTTGATATATTTCACACCACTCTCTCCCCGGAGACTAGAAAGCTGCCTACTTGAGGCTGTGTACCAATAGATAGTGACTTTACAGAATAAAAAGTTAAAATAGAACAAAGTCTAGAATATAAAAGATGGTATATTCTGTATAAAAGAGAAAATCAACAAAGAACTGGGAGAAACAAGTAAAAAAATGTCAAAGTAGAGGTAAAAATTTACTGCTGCTGCTGCTACTACTAAGTCGCTTCAGTCGTGTCTGACTCTGTGCGACCCCATAGACGGCAGCCCACCAGGCTCCCCGTCCATGGGATTCTCCAGGCAAGAACAGTGGAGTGGGTTGTATAAACTTGAGGCAACTGATGTAGAATATTAAAAGTTGACAACTTACACTGAGTAGGTATAAAGATTAAAAAGGGCAAGCCGAAATTAATACAGACCTTTCATTATCTTTTAGTGTCAAATATCAAAGCAACAAAAATGGTACCATGAGATAAGAAAATGAGTTCAGTAAGAGCAGGAATTTTTGGATTTGTCTTTTTAATTAACTGTGATATCCACAGTGGAAAAGTCAACCCACTTCAGTATTCTTGCTTGGGAAATCCTATGGACAGAGGAGCTTGGTGGGCTACAGTCGAGGGAGTTGCAAAAGAGCTGAATATGACTTAGCAACTAAACAACAACAAAAATAATCCATAGTATGAAGAAAAATGCCTGGAATATGATGGGTAGTCAGTAAATAAATGGTGAATTAATGAATGACTCAATTTATAGCAAACACATTATAAACTCAATAAAAATTGAAAAAAAAAAGTGATGGTAGTTGCACTGTTCAAAGTGTCATTCAAAGCATGGGCAGACCAATTAGGCAAAAGAGATACATTGATGGGAGTTTAAAATAATGTGATCAGAATTAAGATTAATATTACTTTGCAAATACCTTTGATTCTTTCACATTTCTCTTTTTTCATGTATTTCATGGAACGATCACAATTGTAACATTTTCATGTATTTTTGGAATGAATTTAGTAATATTATTGTGTAATGAATAAATTATTAATATATATTGATTCAAATTAAATATTTAACTTTGCAAGGGAAGAATATTTACTTTTGCACATATTTACATACTTTATTATAAACCAGGCTATGCTTAATAAGGGTGCTTCCCAGATGGCTCAGTGGTAAACAATCCACTATCAATGTAGGAGACACAGGAGGTGTGGGTTCAGTCCCTGGGTTAGGAAGATCCCCTGGAGAAGGAAATGACAACCCACTCCAGCACTCTTGCCTGGAGAGTTTCATTGTCAGAGGAATCTGGTGGACTCCATGGGGTCGCAGAGTTGGACATGACTAAGCAACTGAGCACAGCACACATTTAATGAATATTTAATCAGCTCTTAAATGTAATAAAATCAAATATTATCAAATTACAAATATAATAATATCAAGTTATTGTAACAAACTAAGCATTAATGAAAAAAGTTTAAATAAGAAACATTCATTCACCATCAAGTTAAAAAAAGAAAGTCTCAAACAATTATTGTTTCAAAGGAGAAGCAAAAACACAGAATTTGAAAAACAAATTGTTAATAAAAAGCACAAATTATGTAGTAAAATCTACACTTAAGAGCTAATCATATATGCTTGTTATTATATTACTTAATAATTAAGGAAAAATATGTTAATAATCATTCAATTCAGCACTCTAGAAAAGGAACCACAAATGGAAGTAGAAAAATAAAAACTTTCCCTAGCTTTATTCACATTTATATTGGTATATATTTTGCGATGTCTATTCATTACGTAGTCATACAATTAGAAAAGCAATATGGTAAATAGATAAATGAATATGGGAGATCAGCCTTTATATCTACTGTATGGTAGTGCTTCCAAACCATTGTCCCACAAAGCCTTGATTTATAGTATATTTATAGTTATGTTTTTGTGTGATGGTAGAAGTACGTATGTTTATGTTTGGGAAATTTCAAACTAAACAAAAATAAGGAGATATTTTGACTAGGAATTTTCAGAACATCAGATAAGTTATGGCATACTGCTGATTTCTAATTTCCCTGTTACACTGTACAAATTTATTTTACTAAGGAATATTTCTTTCTTGGCACAATTCTTGGTAAATGCATGCGTGCATGCATGTTCAGTCATGTCTAACTCTTTTGAGACCCTATGGACTGTAGCCTGCCAGGCTCCTCTGTCCATGGGGATTCTCCCAGCAAGAATACTGGAGTAGGTTTCCTTGTCCTTCTCCAGGGGATCTTTCCAACCCAGGGATTGAACCCAGGTCTTCTGCATTGCAGGTAGATTCTTTACCACTGAGCCACTTGGGAATCTTGTTTCTTGGCACATCTGTTATCAATTCCTGAATCCACTATCTCCAAAAGCCCATTTTATCTATTATTAAACATTTTAAGATTTTATTAAACTGGTGATTTTCTAGGAAAACATACAAGGACCAAAATTGAATATAGAACAAAAGGTATCAACAATAATGGAATAAATAAAAAGTTAAAGAATTGCAATCAGATCAGGCAATGACCACAGACCATTTAATAAATGACCTTTTCAATCATTTTAGATAAAAAGTCAGTAAAATATGCCAGGAAATAGAAAATATTGGTTGTTTCTCTGTTAATTTTATAAATCTTGCCTACCACTGATACACAAATGTATCAAAGATACCAAAATCTGTCTCTTTAGAGAGATCTAACATCAAATAAAATATCTAGCAGTATAGTAAAACAGAAAATTTGACAAAGTAGGATTACTTATCACACATTTAAAGATTGCTTGTGCTTTATGATATGCATACATATAAACCATCCTATTAATGAATCAGAGAAAAAATGGCTTAGTAATCACATTTATTTAATCCAGCCATGAACAACATCAACTCTAATGTTAGATTATAATTCCTGACATTCTCCCATGAGTCTTGTATAGTCACTTTGTCATGACATAAATGGCTTTGTAGTTTGCTTTGATAAGCATTTCATCTAGCTTCTAGAATTGTGAGCATGAGAGCATCTGAAGTACATCTTTGAATAGAGTTGCACATGAAAATGTTGGTAAAAATCTTTTAGTTACTAAAATCTTTAATTTTAAAATCTTTCTCCTTTACCTGATCTCTTTATGGTATTTCTACCTTGGGTGGTCATTTAAATTTTTCCTTTTTTAAAAAATTAATTAATTTTTTTTAACTTTACAATATTGTATTGGTTTTACTCATACTCATGTGTGATAAACAGTAACATAAAGAACATGCTGAAATATTGAAGGCAGAAGGAGAAGGGGATGACAGAGGATGAGATGATTGGATGGCATCACTGACTCAATAGACACGAATTTGAGTAAACTCCAGGAGTTGGTGATGGACAGGAAAGCCTGGCATGCTGTAGTCCATGGAGCTGCAAAGACTGGACACGACTGAGTGACTGAACTGATGAATAAGATAATTAAAATCTATATTCATTGTTACCTTCCCAATGTAAGATTACCCAGTGAGGGATTACAATAAAAAAATGTGGGTCAGAAGCTTTAAAACTTTCATGCCCTACCAAGATGGTACATTTGGAATTTAGAAGTAATGAAAATAAAAATTTGTCTTTAATTTTCCACCTCACTTTTGTGAGATGGATTTTATTCATTTTTAAATATATCAGAGACATTTATCTGAGGAAACATGAGTCGATATAAAGTTCATGCTATGCAAATATGCTCTTCTATCTGGGAAGGCTGAAGCTATAAAGTTCCTGCTGAGATTAGCATAGTCCCAACATTTCAGACTTTAGAGATAGCTAGGAAGTGAGAAGACTAAACTACAATAAATATCAAAAAGGTCAATTATAAGCCTTGATCTAGTATTTTTCTGGAAGATTACTGCTCCTAAATCTCCCATTTGGCCAACTGGCATACTGGTACATGAATTTTTGTCATTACAAGGAGGAGATTTTTGTGGCAACCCATGCCAGTGTTCTTGCCTGGAGAATCCCAGGGATGGTGGAGCCTGATGGGCTGCCATCTGTGGGGTCGCACAGAGACGAACATGACTGAAGCGACTTAGCAGCAGCAGCAGCAGGAATAATTTAGGAGAAGGCGATGGCACCCCACTCCAGTACTCTTGCCTGGAAAATCCCATGGATGGAGAAGACTGGTGGGCTGCAGTCCATGGGGTCGCCAAGAGTCTGACATGACTGAACAACTTCACTTTCACTTTCATGCATTGGAGAAAGAAATGGCAACCTATTCCAGTGTTTTTGCCTGGAGAATCCCAGGGACAGGGGAGCCTGGTGGCTACCGTCTATGGGGTCACACAGAGTCAGACACAACTGAAGCGACTTAGCAGCAGCAGCAGCACATAGGAAGTTACTAGAATTTTAGTATTTTTTTGCCAACCCAACTCATCCATCCAGTCATTCATTTAGTCAGTCAGCCAGTCTATGTCAACATGGCGTACACATAGAAGAATTAATATGGCTGAATATGCAAAAAAAGAAAAAAAACAAAGAGTATTGAAAATAATGACAAAATATTGCAGGTGAAAAACACCATTCCATCCAATCTTTATCTAATATAACATAATATTTGTCAATATATTTCTGTTGGAATGGATGAGCATCATAAATTGTAAAGGAAAGAATACTACTCCTGAGTATCAGAAGATATAATTACATTACTTGAGCAAACTCTGTGCCTGTCTTTAATATAAAGGTGTTATCAGAGTACATGATTAAATGTGGTACCTCTGTAAGAATCCACTTGAGAAATCTTTCTTTGATGTTGGGATCAAAAAACTCGCTCACTCGTTTGTTCTCCATCTAGGTTTTTTTCAGCATTACAGATACTGTGTTCACTTTTCTTTCTTTATGTCCTAGGAATCTCATAGCTATATTTGTGGCTCCTTTAACATGATTTTAGATTTTAATTCTTTGATCTAAATTTTATTTCTCCTTATCCTTGATGAAATAACCTATTTTTACTCTATGCCAATGTTCACATTTCTACAATCTTTATAAAAAAGAGGCTTTTGAAATGAAGTGTGGCAAATAAATAAATAAAACCAGCAGAGCCTTCCTATCCTTTGCCCTCTCCTTTCCCCTATTTCCACATCATTATGTTATTTAGAGACTGCAGTAGCCTCTGCAGGCTTTCCAAGTGGTGGAATGGTAAAGAATGTGCAGGAGACACAGGAGACTTGAGTTCCTTCCCTGGGTTGGAAAGATCCCCTGGAGGAGGAAATAGCGATCAACTCCAGTACTCTTGCCTAAGAAATCCCACAGACAGAGGAGTCTGGTGAGCTACAGTCTGTGGGGTTGCAAAGAGTCAGACATGACTGAGCGACTGAGTATACACACATCCATGTAGCCTCCAAAGCACAATATCCTCTTCACTAGGTTTTCTTTATATCACCCTCTGTAACACTACTCCTCTTTCATCATCCTAATTCTTTTAACTTACCACCCAATATTTAATATCTCTCTTTACTACTTTATTGCTGTAGAATATAATTACTATCCTTCAAGGAGTTTCTAAATTGTAAACTGATTTTTTAACAACAACAATATGCTTCATGAAAAATAACTATAAAAGTGAAAGTCACTCAGTCACTCTTTGCAACCCCATGGACTATACAGTCCATGGAATTCTCTAGGCCAGAATACTGGAGTGGGTAGCCATTCCCTTCTCCAGGGGATCTTCCCAACCCAGGGGTTGAATGCAGGTCTCCAGCATTGCAGGCAGATACTTTACCAACTGAGCCACCAGGGAAGACCAAAAATACTGGAGTGGGTAGCCTATCTCTTCTCCAGTGGACCTTCCTGACCCACGAATCAAACCAGGGTTCTCCTGCATTGCAGACAGATTCTTTACCCGCTCAGCTACCAGGGAAGCCCGAAAAAAGAAACACACACACACACACACCCCAAAGCTAAAAATTGGGACATATATGCATTATCTTGGAACAAAATATTTTAAGAGTGGAGAAGAATATTTTATAAATACCAATTATTATCAATTTACAATATAGTGTAAAAGCTAAATGATAAGAGACCTCTAATGAAGACAACTTGCTGCTTCTGCAAACAACTATAAAACTGGACAAAATACTAGAGAAAACTGCTTACATATATCCTTCTCAAGAGAAAGGAGACACACCAGATTTGCTCTTGTTTTATGCCTGTAGGAGAAGGCAATGGCAACCCACTCTAGTACTCTTGCCTGGAAAATCCCATGGATGGAGGAGCCTGCTAGGCTGCGGTTCACGGGGCTGTGAAGAGTCGGACACGACTATATGACTTGACTTTCACTTTCATTCATTGGAGAAGGAAATGGCAACCCACTCCAGTGTTCTTGCCTGGAGAATCCCAGGGATGGGGGAGCCTGGTGGGCTCCCGTCTATGGGGTTGCACAGAGTCGGACACGATTTAAGTGACTTAGCTGCAGCAGCAGCAGTCTCTTTTTAGATTATGCTACACAAAGATGGGTTAAGTAAAGCATAGAAGTCTTGCTAACTTGAGAGAGCAGATATCAGAGATGTTACTGAAGTAGCCAGAATCTACTGAAAACAATTTTTAGCAGAGAACCAAAAGGAGAAAGCTGCTCAGAGAGATGCGCACAGAGTCGACATAGAGGTTCCCACATGTCTTTGGCTGAGAGCTGTCGAATCTGTGTTCAAATGAGTAAAACTAAAGCTATTCACACACACACACACACACACACACACACACACACACACACCTCAGTCTGACAAGTTAAAATTAATTATCTGATAGTAATTGATCTTACTAAGCAAAATCTGAAACCCTTCAAGGAAGAAAACATTCAAATTGTCTACAGCATCACCACAATACCATAGTATAATTTAAAAACTTTTTTTTTCTAATTTTTAAAATACATTTATACCTGTTTCATAGCCACTTAGTCTCGTTTGGTACAACTAGATTTAAAATTGCTATGTTTTAATTGGCAACTTATTTTCTACTTAAAATAGTATTCTTCAAAACAGAAACATCATGAAATTTGAAACATAGAAAACTAAATTCTTACATATATCTACTGTTAGAGAAAATTGTGAAAATAAACCATTTTTTTAAGAAAAAATTGGGGTCATATTCTAGATAAACATTTGTTTTCATTGTGGCAAAATTTGTGTCTGTGCAAAATAGAAGTCTTCAAAGTTTAATCCTATGCATTTTCATGAATGTACATAGAACCATATAAGAAATATCCCAATGAACGTATAGAATATCTCCATCATCCCAACAGGTTTACTTGTACTACCCTGATGGGCTGCCGTCTATGGGGTCGCATAGAGTTGGACACGACTGAAGCGACTTAGCAGCAGCAGCAGTCTATTCTAGAGCAGTCAGTATTTTCATTCTACAGAAAGTATTGATGCAAATACTTCCACCTTTGAGGTGTGAGTGATAATGGAAAATTTTCAAATGTTTTTACAAATTCTTTGACACTGTTATATCAACAAATGAAATCTAATCCTCCCCTTTTTTGACTGTAGTCAGTCAACTTTAGTAACTTGTTTCTAATAAATGGACTAAAGTGGACTTTTATCACATGCTTACTGAAGGAGGACCATTTAAACTGAGACAGCTTCCACCAGTTCTCTTAGAGAGGTCATCCTTAAAAACCAGCTACCAAGAAATGAAGAGGCCCACATAGAGAAGTTACATGTATGTCTTCCAATGACAGCAGCTGGCTGAGATTCCAGTCAACAATTATCAAGCAGCGGATATTTAATTTAAAAAATTCTTCAAAAAACTATGAATAAAAGATTACTGCCTCTTTTATATTCTTCACATAAAGAATTTATACAAAAACCATACATATAGCATTATATCTAATGATCAGAAACTGGACATTTTCCTTCCTAGATCAGAAACTATGCAAGAATGTTTTCTCTCACTATTGGATTTCTAGAATTACTATGTAATATAGGTTGCTGAAACATCACTTATTCACAACTTGATCTGTAAATTCAATGCCATTCCAGTTAAATTCCCAGCAAGCTATTTCTTAGATAACAGTTGACTTATTCTAAAGTTTATATGGAAAGAAAAAAGATCTATGATAGATAACAATACCAAAGAACAAAGTTAAAGATCTCATACTACTTGATTTCAAGACCAATTATAAAGCTATATTAACCAGGATAGAAGCATTGGAAGAAAAATAAGACATAAATCAATGAAACAGATACACACAAACATAGTTAATCTCTGTTATACAGATAACACTTACTGGAGAAATAATCATCTTTTCAACAAAAGCAACTCTATGTAAATATGCAAAAAATTGCCTAAACATAGATCTTATATCTCACAAAAAATTAACTCAAAATGGGTCACATACCTTAATGTGAAATTCAAAGTTATGAAATGTCTGATGGAAACATAAAATAGTATCTACATGAACTTGAACTAACAATTAGCTTTCAAATATGATACCAATAATATGATCCATGAAATTAAAAAGAAATAAAGATGTACTTCATTAAAAATTTCTTTTCTGAAATGATATTTTTGAGAGAATAAAAAAATTAGTCACTAAGAGAAAATATTTACAAAACACATATTTGATAAAAGATTTATATTCAAAATATACCAGGAACTATTAACACTCAGTAATTATAAAACTAAGATCATGGCATCTGGTCTCATCACTTCATGGCAAATAGATGGGGAAACAGTGGAAACAATGGCTGACTTTATTTTGGGGGGCTCCAAAATCACTATAGTTGGTGATTGCAGCCATGAAATTAAAAGACGCTTACTCCTTGGAAGGAAAGTTATGACCAACCTAGATAGCATATTAAAAAGCAAAGACATTACTTTGCCAACAAAGATCCATCTAGTCAAGGCCATGGTTTTTCCAGTAGTCATGTATGGATGTGAGAGTTGGACTGTGAAGAAAGCTGAGCACCAAAGAATTGATGCTTTTGAACTGTGGTGTTGGAGAAGACTCTTGAGAGTTCCTTGGACTGCAAGGAGATCCAACCAGTTCATCTTAAAGGAAATCAGTCCTGAATATTCATTGCAAGGACTGATGCTGAAGGTGAAATTCCAGTACTTTGGCCACCTGATGCAAATAACTGACTCATTTGAAAATAACCTGATGATGGGAAAGATTGAGCAAAAGGGACGACAGAGGATGAGATGGTTGGATGGCATCACCGACTCAGTGGACATGAGTTTGAGTAAACTCTTGGAGTTGGTGATGGACAGGGAAGCCTGGCATGCTGTAGTCCATGGGGTCGCAAAGAGTTGGACACGACTGAGTGACTGAACTGAACTGAAAAGGTATAAACAGACATCTGATCAAAGAAGACACAAAAATGGCAACCTAAGTATCTTGAAAAAGTTCCACATCACCTGTCTTTAGGGAACTGCAATTGAAACAGCAGTGAGATAATTCTCTATATCTATTACAATGGCCAAAATCTGAAAACAGTGACAATACCAATATTTTTAAAATGAACAACAACAAGAACTCTCATTTACTACTATGGGGATATAAAATGGTATAATGACTTAGAAATGGGTTGGCAGTTTCTTATAAAAGCAAATATAGTCTTACCATATAATCCTACTTCCATGTTTCTATATATTTATTCAATTGATTTGAAAACCTGCTGCTGCTGCTAAGTTGCCTCAGTTGTGTCTGACTCTTAGTGACCCCATGGACTATAGCCTACCAGGCTCCTCTGTCCATGGGATTTTCCAGGCAAGAGTACTGGAGTGGGTTGCCATTGCCTTCTCCAGATTTGAAAACCTACGCCTATACAAAAATCTGCAGATGTTTATGGCAAATTTATTCATAATTTCCCAAGCTGGAAGCAACCAAGATGTCCTATAAGAGGTGAATAGGTAAACTATATCTATATAATATAATTTAGCAATAAAAAATGAGTTATCAAGCCATATAGAACATAGATTAATCTTAAACGCATATTGCTAGTAAAATAAAACAGTCTGAGCCATACAGAAGACAGAAAATAGCAGAATTCTCTAAAGCAATTATCCATCAAAAAATTAATAAAAAGAACAGTTTGAGAAAGCTACATAAACTATGATACCAACTATGTAACATTCTGGAAAGGCAAAAATATATCATGGGTTGTCAGGAGTTCAAGAGATAGGGGTTGTAATAGATGAAGTACAAGAAATCTGGGGGCGATTAAACTGTTCTGTGAGACTCTCTAATGGTAAGTACAGGACATCAGGCTTTTGTCAAAACTCACAGAACTTTCCAGCACAAATGGTGAACCTCAAAGTATGCAAATATTTGTGAGATTATTCAGGGGTTTAGGGGAGTCATGGGATGAAATGCTAAATGTGACCAGAACACTTAACTATATTGCAGCTATATGAAACCACTATATTGCAGCTATATGAAACCATGTCACTGAATGGTATGGAAGAACAATTTGCTGAGCTAAGTAACATTGGAAATGAGTGGAGTATATTCCACTAAAGGAAAAAGGTGCTGTACATAAGTACTGTAATCTAGTTGATAAAACTGTTTCCCATGGGCATATGTATTAGTCATTCTGAACCCATTTATTTGTATGCAGGAGCTAAGCAATAAGGAAATATTAGGGGATGGTAGGAGTAAGCTTTCTCAGTGTTGGAATGGGAAGTTATAGATTAGGGAAAGAAAGCTAGATTAGAGTTGAGACCTTAGTATCAATTCATAGTATAGATATAGAGAGCTAAAAATAAAAACATGTGTATATTCATAAGCTAGTGCACAAATATGTACCTCTATGCTGTGTCAGCTGAAAGATCCTAGAAATAATAATGCCCTACTGCAATAAGAATACCTAGCACCTAGACTTTGGACCTCAATAAAAGAGACAAGAGAAAAGGATGGTTCTTACAATAGCACAGGAAGTATATAAACAAGACGAGAGCATCTTACAATTCCAAAAAGTAAGCAAGCCCTAAAAAAAAAAAAAAAAGAAAAAGGAAAAAAATCCCACAATTATGAGGATAAGTCAAAGGAATCAGGAGTCATCTCAAAAGAGTTCTCAATATCCAAAACGGAAAAACTTGAGCAACAAAGTAAACCAAGGAGTATTATACTATAATCCAAAGTGTAAAACAAATACATATGAGTCCACAAACATAACTAGGGATTGAGTAATAAATGAAAGAGAAAACTAGATGACTTTCAAGTAATTTATGTAGATATTCTGCCCTTAAGGAGACATAAAATCATAATTTCCCAGTCCTTAAGTGTGAACTACACACACTGACTTTCTTCCAGAGAGTATATAATGAAAGGGAGGGGAAAACAAACCTCAAGCAGATGATCAAGATTAAACTGGTAGCAAGAATACTGGCCTCTATGATGTATACGTTGTAGGCCCTAGAACGTGTGGATATGTTACGCTACATGGCAAAGGCAAATTAAGGGTGCAGTTGGAATTAAGTTTCCTAATCAGCTGACCTCACAAGGGTCCTTAAAAATGGAAGAGGGAGACAGAAGAGGAAAGTCAGAAGAAGATGTGACTGAAAAAAGGCGCTGAGGAGTATGGTATTGCTGAATGTGAAGGTGGGGGAAGGGGGCTAGGAGTCAGAAATAAGGAAAGACTCTAGAAAGTGGAATGGCAAAAAAACAGATGCTACCCTAGAGCCTACAAAAAAAAATATAGTTCCTGTGACATCTTGATTTTAGGCCAGTAGGACCAATGTTAGATTTGTAAACTATAGAAACAGAAGGTCATATTTTCTTGTTTCTTAAGCTTCTAAAGTTTGTGGTAATTCATTACAGCAAAACTAGAAAATGAACAAAGGTAACATCAACAATGGGAAGTCATACTGGTAATATACACCTTTGACATTTTGTGATGAGAATGGCACATTATCTCTGCAGTTTCATCCTCAAAATATATTACCCCAGTCTAATAATGAAAAACACATCAAACAAATCACAATTAAGCATATTATACAAAAACACCTGACCAACAATTCTTGAAAATTACAAGGTCATCAAAAGTAAAGGAAGTCTGAGAAACTCTTGAGGCCAAGAGGAGTTTAGGGAGACATGACCATGTATGCAATGTAATGTCTAATCTAGAATGAAATGCTGAAACAGAAAAAAGGACATTAGGATAAAACTGAGAAGATCTGATGGAGAAGGCAATGGCACCCCATAATCCAGTACTCTTGCCTGGAAAATCCCATGGACGGAGGAGCCTGGTAGGCTGCGGTCCATGGGGTCGCTAAGAGTCGAACACGACTGAGCGACTTCACTTTCACTTTTCACTTTCATGCATTGGAGAAGGAAATGGCAACCCACTCCAGTGTTCTTGCCTAGAGAATCCCAGGGATGGGGGAGCCTGGTGGGCTGCCGTCTATGGGGTCGCACAGAGTTGGACATGACTGAAGTGACTTAGCAAAGAAGATCTGAACACATGATAGCTCAGCACTTTAGTTGATACTAATATATAAATATTGATTCATTACTTGTGATAAAAGTACTATACTAATGTAAGATGTAATAGGAATGGAAACTAGGTATGGAGTATTCAGGACCTGTTTACTATCTTTGAAAAAATATCGCAAATATAAAATTGTTAAAAGAAGATCTGAACACATGATAGCTCAGCACTTTAGTTGATACTAATATATAAATATTGATTCATTACTTGTGATAAAAGTACTATACTAATGTAAGATGTAATAGGAATGGAAACTAGGTATGGAGTATTCAGGACCTGTTTACTATCTTTGAAAAAATATCGCAAATATAAAATTGTTATCTAACAAAAAGTTGATTTTAAAAAAGAAGCCTTTGAGATGACTCGAATTCTAGACAGTCTGACTTCTGTGATATGAGTGATCCTAAGGGAGAGAAACTTAACTAAGATCAACCCCAGAACTATGAGACACTATTTTTTTTTAATGTTGTTTTTAATGCCATCAGATTCAATGTGGTTTGTTTTGCAGAAATAGATAAAGGGAACAATCTTGAAAACTAAGAAATGTCCTTTGCACCCCTTTCCCTGACCCTCACTAAGCTCTCCTCTGTAAAGGTGGCTAGGCTTCACCGAGATGGGATCTTTAAAATAAACCTGAATCTTGTCACTCTGCACAGTCTCCTGATTTTTCTATTTTGAGGTGAGTGTTCTATAAACTAAAATCAATTCTGCTGATTATGAGTAAGACAGTATAGTTTTACCAACTGTCCTGTTTTGAATCTTAAATAAACACCATCATCTTCTTATACACACAAAAATAGCAATAGTAAAAGCCAAACCCATTTAGTGAGTGCTTATTTTATGCCATGATCTTAATATATATTATATATATATATAATATATACATAATGACAGTCAATCCTACAGCTCCATGATGAACCTATTATACTGATCGTCTTATAGATGATGAAATCAAGACTCTGGGAAATTAGGTAACTTCTTAAAGCTGCACAGCTAGTAGGCACTGCAGGAAGACCTGTAACTAGATGATTTGACTCCACAATCCATGAAGTAACTAACACAATACACTTCCAACTAACAAACAAGCCATCTGCACCACCTGGACTGCATAAACACTTAAAAAAAAAAGAAACCAGAATTATCATTTCATGGCAAAGAGATGGGATACAATGGAATCAGTGACAGACTTTCTTTTTCACCTCCCAAATCATTACAGGTGGGGACTGCAGTCATGAAATTAAAAGATGCTTGTTCCATGGAAGAAAAGCTATGACAAACCTAGATAGCATATTAAAAAGCAAAGCAGAGACATTACTTTGTTGACAAAGGTCTGTCTAGTCAAATCTATGGTTTTTCCAGTAGTCATGTATGGATGTGAGAGTTGAACCATAAAGAAGACTGAGCACTGAAGAACTGATGCTTTTGAACTATGGTGTTGGAGAAGACTCTTAAAGAGTCCCTTGGACTGCAAGGAGATCCAACCAGTCAATCCTAAAGGAAATCAACCATGAATATTCATTGGAAAGACTGATACTGAAATTGAAGCTCTAGTACTTTGATCACCTTATGTAAGAGTTGACTCATTAGAAAAGACCCTGACACTGGGGAAGATTGAAGACAGGAAGAGAAGGGGATGATAGAGAATGAGATGGTTGGCACCACTAATTCAATGGACATGAGTTTTAGCAAGCTCTGGGAAATGGTGAAGGACAGCGAAGCCTGGTGTGCTGCAGTCCATGGGATGGCAAAGAGTCTGACTGAGCGACTGAAAAGCACCAAAAGACTTATTCCAGGATCTTGGAGATCAAGCCATCCTTCAGTAGTCACATACCCCATCCTCAGATACCACTTTAAATTCCTTTATTCTTGACATCTGTCTTTTCTTGTAAACTTATTCCCATCTTTTCTGTACTTTCTCTCCCTACTCCATTTTTCTCTCTGTTCCCTTCTAATTCTTCCCTTTGGCCTCTGGAATGACCCTTTCATGGTCAACAAACTTTCCTACATATTCAACTCTCTCACAGCATGCTAACTCCATTCAGCTTAGTTTCTCTCATCAGTGATAAAATTTTATTGATGATAATGATGATAGTGGTTGTTGTCAAATTATAACTTGGTATTAAGAACCCTCTCTTGAGATTTGTAATATCCATTGATATATATCTGCACAATCTTGTTATCTTCCTTAATACCATTATATACCATCCTGATAAAATCTATAGCCACTGAAGGCTGTGGTGGGCTGATCCAGGTGTGGCTCTGTCTCCAGCCTCTAGACTTGGAATTTCATCTCCTTAACTCAAGATCCTGCAACTCTTCTTTACAGAAGTCACCCACGTGCACAGTCAAATATTAGCTACTGCTGATTTTTCTCAAAAGTTCTGTCTCTAAATTGCAAGTTTTAATAATGCATTTTCTTCATACCTATTTTGGGGGGCTTCAACTATACTCTTGCAATGGTATCAGTGATGTTGCCTTTGCTTGATCTTCTATAATTATTTGGAAAAACAAGCAACATCAGTGCTTGAATCCTGAATATTTCTAACATTCTATCTTTCCATCTTCTCTGCAATTCTCAATACAGTTGAGAGAAAGTGATTTAATTGTGTCATTTTTTGTCACTGTAAATTTATAGTCCTCCCAAACTTCTTGGAAATCTCTGCATATGACACAGTTGGCTTCCTTTGCTATTCCTCAGGGCTTAATTATACCTCCATATAAACTAGAGAGTCTCTATGGCCTTCTAAAATGTTCCTCAAAATGTTACAGATGCTCACAGAGAATTTTGATATAACCTGCCACCTCTATTACATAAACAAGGTGATCAGTAAACTTACCTAGAATGATCTGGCTATGTATTTTCTTACTCATAGATAACTATTTTTAGACATTTTTTCAAATGCTTTATAAGAATTTCAACACTTAGTCATTATGAGAATCTATCAAGATATATATATCTTGATATATATATCAAGGGATTAGAGACTATAGCTCAGGTCACATAGAATATGAGTATCAGTGTTCAGAGTTGAACTCTTTCAACATTAAATTGATGCTTTGGTCCACCATGCCTCTTGTCTCAGCAATCTCAAACACACTGTCACGTGTATTTTCGTACTGGTCATTCCAATGTAAATGGAGAGCTGGCTGCATTTCTCTGCAGCAGAGAAAAAGAGAGCATTTGCAGGCCTGGGGGAAATCATTCGACAGTTTCAAGTTTTAGCAAAGTTTCAGACTCCACATGTTTCAAAGCACTTGGAAAGCTATCCTCTGCATTTGTTTGAGAGCCACATGATGACATTGAAAGAGCAGAGGCTCAAAGTGTGCAGTAGCCCTGAGGAGGCACAGATCTCTGAGATTCTGACAGGAGACTGACTTTCTGAGCTGAGCAAAAATTAAGAACTGTGGAGTATTCACTTTCTCATCCCTCTTGTCCCTTCTGTTTTCAGTGCCCTGATGATTCGATTCAGATTACGTAAACCTCATCAGGTTAAAGGAATCGGTCCATGGCCAATTATTAACTTGATGACAGCATGGCTTGTTGACAGCAGGATCACCAGAGAAACCAGCTGTCACAGGTTGCTGCAGACTTTCTTTAAAACAAATTCTCTTTTTTAGTTTAATGAACTATTGCTGAGGAGACAGGTGGAAATTTCACCATATTACTGAGAAAAGTTTATGTGTTGGGAAAGGACCCTTTCTACAAAAACTGAATTATGTTTAAAAATGTGAAATGTATGCCCTGCACACAGACACTGAGTTTTCTTTGGGTCAACCTTCAAAAACTTAACCATATTCTTGCTTGCGGAATGTGTGTGTGTGTGTGTTTATTTCAGGTAATACAAGCTTAACTAGAACAACAGCAACAAACCAATGGGTCCAGAGAATCAAAATCCAGTTTTAGAGGCAACTGCTTTATGTTTCTTTTCCCCCCATAGGATAATTGTTAGCACCTTTTTGGTTTTTACACTTGATGAATATATTAGTTCAATACATACCTGCTTAATGTTTTCCATATAAATCTACCACTTCCAAAGTTTGCATAGGCATAATCTCATTTCTTACACAACAAGCATAACTTGATTTGCATTTCGTATTCTCATGTGAGACTACAGTTACTTTTTTAAATTAACTTATCCTTTACTATATTGAGTTGTTTAAAGATGTTAGTTACTATCTTTTCATCTTTGTAAATTCTGATCTTCTAGATGATTTGCAAAGTTTAAAAGAATTTAACATTTTATACATTGTCATGTTAAAGCATGCAGCAGAAAGGCGTTCTTGCTATATTTTAAAACAGTTCTCTGAATTGATACTGGAAGGCTTTGGTCATTTGTGAATCTGATTCTTAATCTTTGGAGTGCACCAGAAATGCACTAAAAATTTAGGTGCCTCTTGAGACTGCAAGAGATGGAGACTTGAGCATTTATATGTTAAACAGCCTTCACAGGGGACTCTGTAGCATATGAAGTCCGAGATCCACTGCACTGTCAGAGTTTTTTCAAATTCTCTCAACAGCTTTGAGTTTATTATGTGTCACTTTCATTATGTTTTTAGCAAATGAATGAGAACAATAAATTCTATGCTAGCTCTTGGAAAACTTTTGCCAAGAATAAAACTTTTAATGTGAGCGTATCTAGTCCATTGGGAGGGGTAGTCATCCGATGGTGACACACAGGGAATGACTGACAAAAATAACAGGGAAAGTTTTTATTAAAATTATTACCCTACTGCCTAAATTGATGACAACATGTAATTTTCTTCTTTGTAGCCCTCACTATAATTTGCTTGATTTAGTTCACCAAGAGAAAAGTTATATTTTTCTATGATCACTGTAGCAACATCAAAAGAAGGTGTTTTCATGTGGTAAGCATTTTATAATGCCAACCAAAAGGAACATCCTTAATAGGAAGAAACCAAAAGGTTAGTTTCAATTATGATCATTCTATGCTTGTGATGACTTGAGTGATCCTGCTCAGATCGTATAGAATATACAAAACACACTCCTCCTACACATGCCAACCCGTGAGAGAGATACCCTGCTCTTTAAATGTTCCAGTCCTTAAAATAGATATTTCTAAAGATCAGCCTTGGAACTCAGAATTCACAGTCCCAACTTTCTTATAAAAAAAAATTACTAAGATAACTCTCACTGTATTTATTTTTTTCCCCTGAGTCCTTGGTACCCCTCCTTGGCATTGGTCTAATGCCAAGAATATATTTCTCTATTTCTAAACTCTGGATTTCCTAAGGATAAAGGCAATGCATCCTATAAAGTTGATTTCTGAGGCCATACAATCCTCAAGGAGAGAAATACATCCTTTACCTCTAAATCTAACCATATCATTTTCCACCTTAAAATCCATGTGCTATCATCTCCTTAGCATAAAATTAAAGCTCCACAATATGGCTTAAGCTTTATCTACAAACTTGCTTTTTCCTCTTTCTCCAGTCTTATCCCCTGTGATTTTTGTCTCCCCCTGAAAAGTCAGGGCCACAGTAACCTGTCTGTAGCTTGTGAACATTCCATTTTGCTTCTTTTCTCACTGCTCATGCTCTCTCCGTAGTATACGGCCTCAGGTTCTGCAGCCTAACTTCCTTCTGAAACTTTTAATTTTACAGCTCAGAAAAGGCATATAAGAAGAATCATCCTTGGGTTTCAGGCTAGGTTATATGATATGCCCTACAGTTCCATAATACTTTGTGTACATTCTGCCAGAATGGATTTCATTTTTTAAAAAATTTTATTCCTTTCCTATCACACTGACCTATTGATGGATAGGAAAAATGTCTAATTCATCTTGAAAATGTCTAGAAATAGTCTCACAGTTGACCTTCAATAAATGTTGAATAAGGGAATGAATGGATATTTCTAACTCTTAAATAGGAGATACAATAAGCCTATGGGTTTATTCAGAATGCAGAAACATAGCCCCATATTTTATCTATTAAAACTGAACATCAGGGTGTGGAGCCTGTAATATGACTTTTATTAGCTGTCCAGGTGATTTAGATATACATCATATTTTGAGAAGAGTAAGTCAAGAAATTTCTAAGCCTTTCTCTAAAGGAAGCTATTGTTTACTCAAGTATCAATCTGCATAACTAAATGATAAATGTAATCCAAATTATTATGGGGTGCATGAATCACCAACACAACACTTATTTTTAAAATCCTTTAATGTTTTAAAGATTTATCCCATGGAGCTGTTTATATCTTCAACCAGGGCAGAAGTGTGAAAGATTTCTTCACAGTTCTTCTAATTATACATCACACCATCAACGATATAAAATGAATCAATACTGCAATGCTGTTTCAGTACACAGCTTTTGGAAGAAATGCACTATGAAGCTAGGCTACGCTGTCAATTTAAAACAAAACTGAGTCTAGAATGAAATGAAACAGAGTATCCCAAAATCAAACACAGAAATGTATTCTGTTTTTTCCCTCCTGTCATCCCCAGAAAAGGAGATACAAGAGCTTATAAGGGATCACTCAGTATCATTTTTAATATTTTTAAAGTTTACTCTTTTTAATGAGATGTTATCACACAACATTCTCCTTATTTCCATTAAAACCTATTTTAAAAATAAAACCTTGACATTCTACATTTTTCATTCCATTTTTAGAAAATGAGTGTAATAGAAATTGGGTTAGAATGCTTCCTTAGTCTTACGTGATCTTTCATTTTTTGCAGCCCAACCTACATTTCCCTATGATCAATCAAGAACTGTCGAGGAATAATGCAAGAGTCTGTCAAGGTCAAAATACAAATTCTTCAAAAGAATTCAGGATGGATAGAACTTTGCTGAGAAGTAACAGTGGAAACAGTGTCAGACTGNCGCTCACAGGACTCAGGGAAGCACATTTACCAATTTATTAAAGGACGAGATAAGAGAAGCAGATAAATGCCCAGAGGAACAGGTACAGAGGCTCCTGAGCACAGGAGCTTCTGAACCCATGGAATTGGGGTGCATCACGCTCCAGAAGAGCCAACTGGAAAAGCCTCAAACCTCATCCTGTTGGGATTTTATGGAGGCTTCTTCACATAAGCACCATCAATCATTAACTCCATTTGCAGCCTCCATCCCATCTCTGGAGAACTGCAGGGTGCAGGAGAAACTCCAAGCTTCTCATCCTGGCTGGTCTTTCTGGTAAGATCAGCTCCCATTTAGGAGCCACTCAGAGTCATCTCATTGGAACAAAAGACCCTCCCATCACCCAGGAAATTCCAAGGGATTTAGGAGCTCTGTGTCAAGAACTGGGGTCAAGGACCAAACATTCGAACAATGATGCTCCTAGTTGTCTTATCACCTAGAAAATGACTAAGGTTTCAGGAGCCCTGTGCCTGGAACAGAGACCAATTTATATATTTTCTAGTATTTCATCTTTACCTTCCACCTCTTCACAGAGGCTTCCTTTGACCTGCTTTCTTCTAGCCCCTCCGTGAGGTCCTGTCTCCTAGCCCTCTTTTGTTTTCTTTATGCCTTTCCCATAATTTTCAATTCTTTCATCCAGCAAGTATTTCCTGAAAGCCAGTCGCCTGCCAGGCAGTGTGCTGGAGGTGGGGCTAGGAGTGGGGCGCTTGTTTCCAGGATTCCCTGTTACACAGTGAAGCAAAAGCAGTCTGGCTTCCTTGACTGCGTCAGTCAGTGCACTGGCCACCGAAAGAAGGCTTCCTCACTCAACACCGAGGCCTGGGCAGTGCTGGCACATTTCCATCTTTGACCATCATGCCCACACTTCTGGTAGTCAGTTTTTCTGACAAATTTTCTGCAATACAACACAAGCCTACTGCCAACAGAGGCCAAAGTAAAAATTGCAGTCTTGCAAAAGACATAAGATTTCATGGAATTGATTAATGTTGGAGGACTGCTTAAATCACAAACAAAACTACTGGGAGAGGAGCTGGCAAAGTTAGACTGAATTACAATCGGGTATAAGACCACCTGGAAGAGTGCATGCAACCCACTCCAGTATTCTTGCCTGGAGAAGTCCATGGACAGAGGAACCTGGTGGGCTACAGTCCATGGGGTTGCAAAGAGTCAGACACGACTGAAGCGACTTAGCATGCAAGGGAGACCACCAACAAAGGAGACATAACAAGGCCTTCAAAACATAGCAGCTTAATTCAAAGGAGAATGAAGAGCTCTTGGGAAAAATCACAGGCCAAATATTTCTGCGAAAAGGATCACTTTGGTGCACGTACTCTGTTGGTCAGTCACAGGATCTATGATGATGTGATGCTCTCATAAAACTTTGCCAGAACCATTATGAGCGCTCCACTGCCATCGCTCACTTTGGCTTATTCCTTATTCCAAGAGTTTGAGCAGAAATGCAATTTTGCCTAATTTACCTTTAGGTAAAAACCAGATAAGACTAACCCATGTTCATAAATTTTAGTTTATCAAGCCAGAGTCTAAATCAAAACCCATTTTTTTTCACTCCTTACTTGAATTTTGGTTTCCGTTTCAGCTGGATTGTCTTTGTGGTCAGGAGAACTTCCTGATGAATTTTAAAATAATTGCTTGTGGAATGACCATCAGTCCCACTGAGATGAAAGGCCATGAGTGCACAGCCCTCTGAGATCAGGATCCCAGAAAGAAACAGATGGTGCTTTCAAAACAGGGTCATTGGAGGGCACACCTAACAAAGGACCATCCCGAGGGGTGCAGGGAACTGATTGAGGGCCAGGAACTGGGCTGCAGTCCTGGGATTTCCAAGCCTTCATCTGCTGAGCAGGACTTAGCAGGCAGGCATCTCTTTCCTGTCTAGGGACCCTGTGAGCAAGGAGCCAGCAACATGGTTGCCCCGCTGTCGCTGAGCCTCCTCCCTGGTGATTGGGCACTGCTGTCTTCATGGGGGCCCCATTATTCCCACCAAGATGGGGAATTCAGCCCAACTTCACTTCCAGCTTGGAGAGGACAGACCCCCATAGCTCCTTAAGG